>CM043015.1:227365159-227965159 GCA_023690525.1 Holotrichia oblita | reverse complement strand
TCTTAAGGAACGATTCTTCACCGCTAGGAACATGTTGATTCCGCTTCTCGGTAGGGAAAACAGGCTCAACCTCCGAAATAAGATGAGGCGAATTCTAACGTACTGTTTGGTATGGGCTACCATTTCCAAGCCAGATAAGTAATACAGCTTAGGGAGTCTGCAACTAAGCAGCCATCACACATAACAAATAAAAATCGATTACCTGGAACATTTTTAAAGAATTTTTTAAGATCGAAAAAATGCCGCTACTAACTTGAACGCAAAAGATTGAAAATACTTCCGGGTAAAGACTTAACTCCTAATCGATTACATAGAACGTTTGAGCTCGCTCCTCTATACCTCAGATATCTAAATTAAATATTAGTTCGGGGTTAACAATAGCGAAGCCGGATACTATTTTTAAAAACCCTTTCAAACGTCAATCTAGCGTTTCACTTTAATAAACCCTTTTTACAATAAACGATTCAAACCCTCGTTTTAAATTTCTTCCCCGCAGAATAAAAAAAATCTCCCGCTTAAACTGTTCGGTACAACCTAATTAATTGACAGGCATTTTAATTTAAAAGGGTCGTAGAGTTTCAATTTTTTTCACGCTTATCTTTTAATGAAAAATCGACGACGACGGCGACGAAAAAAAAAATACTTTCGGCCTCTGACTTTGTTTTTAAATATTAAAACTTCAAAGGTACCTGCGTACACGCTGCGCTGGGAGAGCTCTATACTACGTATACAAACGTGCATGTATAATTAATTGCGGGTCGCATCATCCAATCGGTGACGTTTACATACCGAGAGTTGCTTTATTCATCAACACCACATCGCTTGATGTGATGACGTCATAATTAGATGGATTTATGGTGCATGTAATTTGCGAAGATTAAAGCAACGATTTCTGGTGTTATGGCAGTGTGGACTTTTATGTTGAGAGGTTATGTTTACAGTTTATGACTACGCATCATTTACGATTCTCTCGTTTTACCAAAAAAGGTATCTTTACGTATTCGTCTATATTGCGACACCGTCGATTATAGAATCTTTTATCTTAATGAAAATACTACAATAAGTTTCGTCGTGGGATACAGGGTTAAAATGTGTAGTTAAATATTTATATTATTGGCTGAATTGTGTTTAGATAGCTCAGATAGTTCATTTTAAACATCTCAAACACCATACATACCGTTCCTCAATATCATACTTTGTTTATCTGTTATCCGCGTGCAAAAGCGCACCCCATTAATTCGAATTCATAATCCATATCTGCCGTTCGTCTAATAACCTGTAATAACCTTAAATTTTTCTGTTACGCCGATATAAACAAAAACAGCTGACTCTCCCCACTTCTCAATCCATCGCTAACATCGAACTCGAAGTTCGGTGGATGTGGTGTAACCATGGTGTAACACCATCGATTAACCGGTGGAGAAAGCAACCATTTATGATGGAACATCAGGAAACAACCGTTGAATAAAGCAACGGCTTGATGCCATCTGATGGCATCACTGATGTACACCGGTGAATAAAGCAACTCTCGGATATTTAATCCTTGAGATGGAATGGAGTACCCACTACACTACTACTACTACGACAACATCGTAAGCGAAGCTGGGCACTTTATGGCTCAGACTTCTTTCCCCTCCCCCCGGCATATATAATTGTGTGTAGGAATAGTGGATGGTATGCTGGATTCGCGGAAAAAGAGAGAGGGAGATAGAAAGAGAGAGACTGTGGAATATCTAGGTCAATGTAATTGAGGGAAAACTGTTGGGAAATATGCAGATTTTCCCCCGGAATAAATGTAGTCGTGCAATTACGTTTTTTTGTTTAATCTCTTTTGGAACGGGACTTGCGGGATCAATATTGTTGTCAAGTTGTCATCCGTTTATTATATCGCAAATATAAATTAAATTTGTTAATATTATTTTATACAAACGATGAAATTTAAATTTGTTAGGATTAAGTTCTTTCGAATTGGTGGATACAACTGTAATTGTGGTTGTGTAGAGTTTTATCTCTAGACATGCATATTAAACGATGTTGTTGTTGTCCGTTTAAATTTTACGATATTACAGAACGATCTTATTGGGAATTTTACGGGTTCTTAATCTAGGTAAACAGATAAAATGGCAAAACGGCTTCGCTTATACAAATTTGGAAGAATAATGTGTATGTTTCGGCAAGAGAGATTAAAGTAAGCTCGATATAAAAATGTCGTAATTTTTTAATGTTGGTACCTACGACGGCGATCTGAAATGCTTCCATAATCGACAAGCAAAACACGGTATTGGTGTGGTTTTCTATTTTTATTTTTCGATGTAGTCTCCTCCTACACTTTTTCAAACTGTGCTCATTTTGCTGAGGATGTCGTTTCGGACATTGCTGGCCCCGAAGAGCTTGAAACTCTATCTTCCAAGTCCGCTAAAGGCATCACTAATTCGATCTTGAGGGCTACCACAATATCAGCTACAATTGTATTGCACATTAGTTGTGGAGTCAGATTCTGATTCACAGTCACCAGTAGAATCGTCATTACTATCACTTTCTTCATCAGAAATGCTTCGTTCTGAAGTTTGATTCGTTGTCCGACAAGTGTCGTCCTCAACATGACTACAATCTCTGGTTGGTTAAATAAATCAATCAGAAAAGTTGTCCTTTTTAAAATCGTACCTTTAGAATTTTCAAACTCCATTTTCTCAATTTGAACATTATGTTGCTTAGAACCATCATCATTTCAATTAAGTAGTTGCAAGATAAATTTGGAAAAGAATTTTGATAATTTTCCATACTACATAATAATGTTAAAATTCTTGGAATCACTTTTGTCTGCAGACTAAATTTTAAAACTCACATCGAGTTTTTTTGTGAACGTCTGTCAAAGGCTTGCTATGATTTAAAATTATATCATACGACGGAGCGTTTTTATATTCGCGGAATGGGGGATACGGGGTGGAAATAAAAAAACCAAATTATTTTTCTTTCTCAATATATTCACCTGCAAGACGGATACATTTTTCACATCTTTCAATTAATTTATTTATACCCTCATAAAAAAATGATTTCTCTTTATCTGCAAAATACGCCGAAACTGCCTCCTTGACTTCATCATCGGCAGTCAATTTTTTACCCCACAGCTCTTTTTTCATTTTCGGAAACAGGTAATAATCACTAGGGGCCAGGTCTGGGCTGTAAGGTGGGTGATTCACAATTTCGAAGCCCACCTTATGCAGGGCAGCTAACGCAACGCGGCTCTTGTGGACGGGCGCGTTTTCGTGCAAAAGCAGCACACCTTCCGTCAATTTTCCCCGTATTTTCTCTTTAATGGCTTCTTTTAGTCGCTCTAATATTGAAGCGTAATATTCTCCGGTTATAGAAACACCTTTATCTTTATAATCAATCGACAATATTCCTTCCGAGTCCCAAAATACCGTTGCCATGAGTTTCCCAGCTGATTGTGACGCTTTAAATTTCTTGGGAGGTGCTGTGCCCTTTTTATGCCACTGCATGGAGTCTTGTTTGGACTCAGGTTCATAATGATGAACCCAAGTTTCGTCTCCAGTAACAATTCGACTCAATACACCATCCTTGTCTTCATTACAGAGGTCCAAAAATGCACGCGAACACTCTACGCGCTGTTGTTTTTGCGGCGGCGTGAGCATTCTCGGCACCCATCTTGCGCTGACTTTAGACATGCCGAGATGATCGTGTAGGATTTTAAAAATTGTTGTATCGGATACTCCAACCATTTCTGCGAGTTGTTTCTTCTTTAGTCGAGCATCTTCGAGTACAATTTTTTCAACTTTTTGGATAAGGGCTGGCGTGGTCACCTCAATGCTCCTGCCCGGCCTCGGGTCGTCTTCAAGGGATTCCCTTCCTTGTTTAAATAAACTATGCCACTTGTACACCATGGTTTTTCCTGGACAAGAATCGCCGCAAACCAATGACATCTCATTCATTATGGTCGCGACTGATTTTCCTTGCCTGGTAAGGAACTTTATAACGGCACGATATTCGATTTTTTCCATATTTCACTTTTCACTCCTGATTATGTTACTTGGTTGACGATAGCTCAAAGACTAACTGTCTAATTACAATGAAACTTTGTATTTATACTAATTATGAGTCGCTGCACAGGCCACGGACCCAATGACCCTAATCACCCCCTACAACCCGCTCATTCCGCGAATATAAAAACGCTCCCTCGTACCATTGTAATCGGCAGGTGCTTTTAAACTAGTTTTCATTCGCATCTACGCTATGGTATCATGCAACGTGTTTGACAGTCCTTTATTACTAACAAATTTTACTTTCACACTAGTATGATGACGCCATTTAAAAATTCACCAAGAAAATGTCAGGAGAAACCATTTCATATGTTGGGACAAATTTAACATCGATTGAAATGACAGGAAATTCTGTTTTAATTTAGCTCCGAGTGAAAAAATTTTTTTCCTTAGAACAAACAGAGTTTACGGCACGTTAATAAGTGTAAGTCTCGCTTAAGGACGGTTACAACAAGCCGTAGACGTCCACACCGACAACCGACAACAGAACTCATTTCGCGTTTTACGACTTCGTCGGTAATAACCTGCGAACATTGTCGTAAAATTTTCGCGTTTACGTAACGAGCTTATAGAACGAGCGTTAAAGCCTAAAATAACATCATCATCACCGGTCGAAGATTCCATTGTATCGGAAACTCGAAGATCCACCATTCGACAACGGTTAATGTAGACGTCATTTTGGTTTAGCTTCGAAACGAATAGAAAACAAAAAAAATTTGATGAATGTATTATCGCTGCTAGAGCCGTTGAAACTTCGAATCGCGTGCACGCGAGAACAAAGGGCATGGGGAAACCGTTCTAATTCCGAACGGATAAACAATACGCCGAATACGAGTAGCGAAAATACCGATCGACTCTCCCATGGACATTGTTTATCGAAGTGAAACCAATCGGTGGTGTAAAAATAGTTTTTAACGCTTTTTAAAATCGTCGGGAAAATTTCTATTATCGCTTGCTCTATATTCGTTAATTCGAACGCGTGTTTCACGTGTTATCTTAGAAATATGAATTTTAAATTTCCTCCAATTTAATGAATACGTAAGCGACGAAATATTATTTCAATGATGTTTTTTTTCTTCCAAAATCGTTCGTACTCGTACGAGGGCGACCTGAAATGTTACCGAAATCGACAAGAAAAATATGGTATTGGTGTGGTTTATTATTTTTATTTTCGATGTAGTCTCCTCCAAAATTATCATTTGGCATATAGAATTTGCCAAACAGATCCAAGTTCTTGGTTTGGTAACTGCGAAAGTGAGCATAGAAACTTTTGTTTAATCTAAATCTTGATGATCATTAGCATACTGAAAGCAAAGGTCACAACTATGAAAACTCAAACATTTCTTGATTAAGTAACCACAAATATATCTAACTGAATTTTTTTCGATGTTATGGAAATGGTAATCAACGTTCTTTAATGATGTTTTGATTTCTGGAACTTGAATAAATAATAATCTTTGTCTCACATTTTCAATATTTAAGTGCAGAATAATTGGTCATTAAATTTTGGATAAATCAGTTGTCAATATGGCATTCGAAAGTATCATTCCTGTGCTTCCGTCTACCCCAGAAGCGCTTTCCACCAATCGAAATTGGTTAAAGGGGCGCAATGCTCAAAACAGGGCTACATCTGTCAAAATTTTCAAAAAAAGCAAGATATCTAAGAAGAAATTGAAAGTAGGTATAGGAAAACCTGATAAAACCCACTATGAAATTTTCTCAGGAATGTAAAAATGAAATAATATACCGGGTGTTCCATTTAAAATAAGGAAGTTAATGGCGGCTTCCTGTATAACCGGAAGTAGTATGATCTTGAAAATATTTTAAAATGAAAGAGAATCTTGAATAACCCTGGAATCCAAAATTTCAGAATTCTAAGTTTTTTCTAACCACGAAAACTTCTAACGAACGGCTCTCGTGGAATACCCTGTACATCTACCGCATGACAATATATTCAAGAAAACTTTAACATTTCTGAAGAAGATCTCTACCAACCACAATTCAAAAAATTAACTGGAGTAAAGCTTATAGAATGAAGGAACGATTTTAAAATGAAAATTACGAGTGGTTAGATGATGATTTAATTGCAAATATCAAAGCGTTAGATGGATCGTCTAAGTCAAGCATACCAGGAGGTTGTCTAAGTAAATCATATGATGACGCGACTGAGAGAATAAAGAGGAAACGTTCAACAACGTTGTTTCAAACGGAAGGGTTACAGCGAATCTGTCATGCATTCTTGCAGGGATTACGAGCGGAAAGCAAGAACAGGGAAGCCAATATGATCGAGGTTTTGCTAAATACGTCAACAGAACAAAAAGAAGCAAAATGGGCTGCTGTAACTGTCGAAGAAAAAGCAGAGAAAGAAGCAAAGAGAAAGTATGTTCAAGACCGATTTAGAAATGATATTGGTATAATGGTAGATATACCACGGTGAGGAAGTGGGAACAGCAATGCTGGAAACACAGCTCGAAGATTTTTTCAAACCCATCTTGCACTGCTGAAAAGATTTTTTATTTTGTTGCAAACAATAACAAGTGCAAGAGCTGTAGATGCAAGTATTAGCAAGTTATGCTCGCTTCTGTACACAAAATATTAATTCATGGAGAAAGTAGAATACGTTTTGCAGTTTTGCCAATAGGTCAACTATCTAAAGAAGCGCAAGAAGCTAGAAATAAGGACTAGAGAGAGAGAATATAGATTACATAATGCGCGCAAATGTTCCCGAATTGCAACTAACCAAGATGTTATCAGTACTAACTCTCCTGTATACTTCGGATCCATATTTGACATCTATAAGACCAATACTTAAGAAAACTGAATTGGAATTAGATCCAGAAGTTCGATCCATTTGTTTCCTACACGAAACACGCTCTTAAAAAAAATCTGCTCTTACAATTTGGAATATTTATTATTTATTAATAGATACAACTATCAGCTTGATAGCTTCAATCATATTTTAGCCATTACAACTGATAAAACTATAATAAATACCAGCACAAATCCAGCACAAATAGAACAAAACGGAAAAAATGTTTCTACAAATTGATAGCTGTCAAAACTTCTTTTCGATAGTCGCAATACCGACTCAAAATTGTCAGAATTACAATTTGACAGCTCTCGAAAAATGTTGACAGTTAGAATTCTTAGAACTGTATAAATAATTATAATTTAACAGCTTGAAACCGTAGCTAAAACAAGTTTTGTACTTTGAACGGGAAAAAAGAATTACTTTTGCAATTTGATAGCTGTCAAAATCTCTCTTTCGATGCGGGTCGAATACTTTGGCTACGTTCAACATTTTGACAGTTAGACCTATTGATAGGACGAAAAAATTTTGGCAGATACACTTGCCAACACCACAGTTTGACAGCTAGCTGAAACGTCGATACTAACTGTCAAATTGTAATACTGTCAAAATGAAAAAAAGAATTGCTTCTAAAATTTGACAGCTATCAGATTGCTTTTCGATAATTCCTACACTCGTAATTGTAGTAGATTACACGCACTTAATAACTGGCATAAACATTTTGAGAGATAGAAATATCATAATTGTAAAAATAATCCCGATATATATCATCTTTAAATTTATTTTGACAGTTATCTACCTTTGCTAAAAGCTATTTGTATAGTTTGACAGTTATCTACATTTGCTAAAATCTATTTTTATAGTTTGACAGCTTTCTGAAATGTTCAAACTATTACAGTCGCCGAAACAATAAGTGCTGCAACGTTTTAGAGATTTTGACAGTTAGAAATATCAGAACTATAAAAATAATGATAATTTAACAATCTCAAACGCGTTTTGACAGTAATATTCGGTAAAACGAATAATAACGATAAATAATGACGATAACTGTCATAAACCTTTTGGCGATTGTAACTATCGGTATTGTAAAAATAACTACAATTTGAAATATATTTTGACAGTTACATCTAACCGCAAAGACCAATTTTTATTATTTGACAGCTGTCAAAATAGGAAACGTAATCGTAAATATTTGGACAGTTAAAACTATCGGAAGTATATTTTGACAGTTACACCTACTAAGATCGTATAAAACACTACGAAAATAGGATCACAGTTTGATAGGTGTGAAACCCAGTTAAGAACTGTCGAGATAATTACTTCAGATATATTTTGACAGCTACTTGTGTTAAAGCCATAATCAATGACAATCATATTTTGACAGCTGTCAGAAATATTTTCATTATTACGACAGTGAAAACAGCCAAGAAAAACGCGCGCCGTCAAATAGTTACAACTGTCAAAATAGGTTCGGATATATTTATTTGACAACTGTCAAACTGTAAAAGCGTTTCTTTTCCTCGTGTTCCCAGGATAACAATCTATTTCCGCGGCTGTAATAGTTTAAATATTATTTGACAGCTGTGAAATGTCAATGTCAAAAATATTTCTGACAGTTATACAATTACAATTATTACAATCGTAAAGAAGACATAAATAACTAGCAATAAAATCATTCCTATCACACTTGTAATCGATGAACACATAAAATAGAAATCGTTGATGTCTTTAGCCGCAACGAAACGTTTAACGCCGAAACATCTTCGGTTTAATTACCTTCCGTGCGAGACTCGCATTACTTCCCGGTAACTTACTACTATTACGTCATCCAACACGCGAGGATTACATCTTGCGATAACGATGCGCGTCCCCTTTATTTTTATTTGTTGTTTTCACGCGTTTCTTTTTTGTTTGTGCGAAGTCATCTTTTTTCGCTCCCTCGAGTTCGAAAGAAGAATTCGACGCCGTATTTCTTGCGGTATCGACGAAGCAATTTAGCCGGAATTAGATCGAGCGTGTGTCTTTAGGAATCATAAAATAGGGTTTAATAGATTGTATGGGTGAGCGAGAGAGGATATGTGTTGGAATATACGTCACGCACGCAATTCAGTTTTCTGTTTTTCAGCTTTAATTTAGGAAAGTTTGACGCTGAGAGGAAAAAATAAGAGCCAGTCGGAAAAAAAAAGTTAAAAATGCCTTTTCCTACTGATTTGTTAATGAGGCGAAGACAGAACAACTTTACCTGTCGATAATAGCTTACTACATCCAAAATGTGTAGCAATAAGGAGAGTTGGAGCAAAACTGAAATATCGACAGGATAAACGGAAGTCGTATTTTGACAGTTGATCGAAAACTTTATCCCACTCGGAATCCAAATAACCTGCATTGATGCAAAAAAGAACCAGAAGCCGTTCCGATTATAAATAAGTTGTTATTAAATTATCTAACGATTACTGTTATGACAGTTATCAAACAAAAGACACCTATCAAATTGTAGACGCAATTCTTTTTTTCTGCGGTTTTAACAGATGTTACCTGTCAAAAAGCGTTTCAAACTGTTCAATAATTATAATTATTTTTACAGTTCTGATAGTTCTAACTGTCAAAATATTTAAAAGAGTTGTCAAATTATTGTAATCCTTAACATTTTAGGTATCGCACTTGTGAAAAAGATATTTTGACAGCTATCGATAGATACAGAGATAGAAGTATAGATTTTGACAGTATCTATAACTGTAATATAGTTTGAACATTTCAGAGAGCTGTCAAACTATAAAAATAGCTCTTTGCCACGGTAGCTTAAGAATCAGAAGCCGTACCGATTATAAAGAAGTTGTTGTTGAATCATCTAACGATGACTGTTATGACAGTTATCAAACAAAAGACACCTATCAAATTGCAGACGCAATTCTTTCTTGCTGCGGTTTTAACAGATGTTACCTGTCAAAATGCGTTTCAAACTGTTAAATCATAATTATTTTTACAGTTCTGTTAGTTCTAACTGTCAAAATATTTAAACAAGTTGTCAAATTATTGTAATCTTTAACATTTTAAGTATCGCACTTGTGAGAAAGACATTTTGACAGCTATCGATAGATACAGAGATAGAAGTACAGATTTTGACAGTATCTGTAACTGTAATATAGTTTGAACATTTCAGAGAGCTGTCAAACTATAAAAATCGCTCTTTGCCACGGTAGCTTGAGAAAACGAACATATATAACTGTCAAAATAAGTTTGAAGGTGATATATTGTGATCATTTTTACTATTATGATAATTCTAACTGTCAAAATGTTTATACCAGTTATTAAGTGCTTGTAATCCACTACAATTGTAAGTATAGGAATGATCGAAAAGTAATCTGATAGCTGTCAAATTGTAGAAGCAATTCTACAATTTGACAGTTAGTATCAATGTTTCAGATAGCTGTCAAACTGTGATGTTGGCAAGTGTAACTGCCGAAGCAAACACACAAACACATTCCCATTTCCAATTTTGACAGTCCCCCAACGTAACTTTCTTATTATTTTGGCAGGTGTAATAGTGTCAACATTTTGGATAGCTGTCAAATTATAAAAATATGCTTCCTACTACGGTTTCGGGAAGTATAATTGTCAAAAAATGTTCCAGTTTGTTAGATTACAATTATTTCTATGGTTACAATACTTCTAACTGTCAAAATGTTGAATGTAGTCAAAGTATCGCATCTGCATCGAAAAAGAGATTTTGACAGCACTCAAATTGTAGAAGCAATTCTTTTTCCCCGTTCAAAGTACAAAACTAGTTTTTTTTGCTATGGTTTCAAGCTGTTAAATTATAATTATTTATACAGTTCTTAGAAATCCAACTGTCAAAATGTTTACGAGAGCTGTCAAATTGTAATTCTGACAATTTTGACAGCTATCAATTTGTAGAAACGATTTTTCCAGTTTTGTCGGTTTTAACAGTTTCAACGGCTAAAGTATGATTGAAGCTATCAAACTGATAGTTGTAACTATTAATGACAGTTATAAAATGTCAAAAATAAATATATCAAATTGTAAGAGCAGTTTTTTCTCTATTTTAACAGTGTAATAATAAAAATACTTTTGACAGCTGTCAAATTATTAAACTAAAAAGTAAAAAAAAAGAAATTCTGGCAATCAAATCAATTTTTGACAGCTGTCAAATTAAGAAATAAGTAAATGTTAGGTTATGTTACAACAATCTGTCTCACTCGCGTCATTAATTCTCTTTAAAACCGTTCTTCTTACATAGCGCTCCAGTAGGTATATCATCGAACGACCCCCTGTTATGAATGTTTTAACCTTTGACATTATTTTGCTATTTCTGAAAAGTCGAATAACCCTTATCGGCGCGGCGGTCGCTCTTGACAATCCAAAAAGATTTACACCCCCACGTTTTCCGTTTCGATGTGAACGCCCTATCGGAGGGACACGTCCCGATGATGATTCTCTCGTCGTCGCCGCCGCGACCGGATGCCGTTTCATATTCGCGTCATTTCGGCAGAGTACGTAGGTGGAGAGGGCGAAGCATTTTACCAACAAAACTCCCGGATACGGCTTTACTACCGAGCGCGTTAATGCAATGCGGAGGAAATGGGCCACTAATGAAATTGCTGGAATATTTTCGTACACCTCTCGGAGTCGTGTGGATTTAATGACAAATTGGGAATATGCATGCAATAGGTGTTTAATTTAGAATACCTTCCGGATGATGCGTGGGCTGGATTAATTTTGATTATTTTTGTTGCAGAATACCCGAAGATATGATACTAAACGCTACGCATGTAACAATGGGAGCCGAATCAGTATCACCTGTAACATTAAGCGCGGATTGGTCGAGATTAGCTAGATTGTTGCTGTTGGCATCTCTCGGGGCTGTTGGCAGTATTGGTAACGTTTTTATGATCAGTGCTGTGATGATTGAAGATTATCTGAGGAAAAGAGGTAAGTAGGGTAGCCGAGGATATCGGTGATTAGGAATAATTGTTGCAAATTTTATTGATCTCAAGTTTCTGGTCAATTCTCTTTGTTTAACTGGCGACTTAATTATAAAATCCTTCTATCTATTGGACAAGGTCAAAACTAGTTCTAATCGGCTTGTTTCTGTCGACTTTCCCGTTGGTTCTAGTTCAAACCTTGCCTGATACAGAGAATGAGTTTAGAATCAGTTTGCCAGATTTTATCATGTTCCTCCACACACGTTGGTGATACCAGTAAGTCATCAAAATAGACAGCTACACCTTCTATTTTACCAAAAACTTGTAGGTTAATATTTTGAAAATATTTCGGGGCAAGGGAGAGTTTACTACGTCCATGCATAACCTCAGCTTGTTTCTGTTCGTTAAGACCTTGCGAGGTGTTTTCTCATTTGGGCGGATCTCGAGAGTTTTACAATGTCTGACGCCAGCAAGTGCGTTCCAGTAGGAGAGAGTTCAGATTTGACATAAGCTTTGGTGCTGCCACCTCTTGCTAGTTTGTCAGCTATTTCATTACCTCTGATTTCAAAGTGGCTTGGTACCCATCTCAGCGTAGTGCTGTGATGTTTAGAGCAACCTGACTGTCACATGACATTTCTACCGATCCGCCCTCTGCACAGGCCTAGATGGCAATTCTTTTGGCCTGGAAGATGGACGCTTCAAGTTCCAATTCCCGTGCCGTTCAGAATTTTAGAAGCATCCACGAAATCTTGCTCTATAGGTCCCAAAGACTGTCTCTGATCCAAATACGAGCTACAGCGGTGGAATGCTGGACAATACCATCGATCTAATAATAATTGGATAAATCGAAAATCAACGTGATCAAGACAGAAATCCTATGTTTGATGAGAATGAATTATTTATTCAACAGTGGATGATTCACTTTGTAGTAGATAAATAGTTGAAGTTAACTTTTTATTTTCCTTATACTAGACCCGTCCGACCTATGGTCAACGGTAAGGCACCGCAGCCTTCAGGCTTATTGTGCCACGTCTATGTATTCACCCATCTCTCTTTTAGAACTAGCTATTGCTCGAGAGCAAACTGCGCCTTTTGCACTCATTACTTTTGTCTTGTCCTGATTGGACTTGAAAGTTCTTTCGCCTTGATTCCAAAACCTTTCTGGTTTATTATGCAAGTTTAAGTTCAAGTCTGTCATCGTTTTGTTCAGAACCTTTAAAAAACTTAAACCAAGCCTCTGCAAAGATATTATTTTAGAGGAGCATTCAACTTATTTTCTCCAACAAATAAGAGGCAATTTTCACAATGACAGACTCCTGTCTTGTAGAAATCTTGAATTGAAACTTGTTGTACTGGTATTTTTCCTTTTGTTTTCTAGTTTGGACGAAATTATTTCTGGCATCCCAGAATGCTAATATCAAACCCGTTTGGGATTTTCTTGAGCAGTTCAGTTGCATTAAGTCCAAATTTTAATGCTGCCTTGCGCAGTCTTTTCTCATTTGGGAGGATTCCAAGAGTTTTACAGCGTCTTACGCCGGCAAGTGCATTCCATTAGCAGCAATGCCTAGCAGCGACTTCAAACTTCTACTGCCATAAGAACTCCCACACGTCCGTTCTGGACCTATAAATGGTCGTTCGCTGGTATCATCTGATTTGACAGCTATTTCATTGCCGTAGTGCTGTGATGTTCTGCCAGTTCTTCCCAACCTCCAGTGGCAGTGAAGTACCACCTCGGATTCAAATCTGACAGCCTGTAATGCTCTAAGTGCAGCTGTCAAATAAAATGTCTATGTATTCGTTTACCTGCAGGCAGTTTAAAATGCCCTCAACACAATTCTGGATGGCAATTATTTCAGCTTGGAAAATGCACGGGGAGCTCCATAAGCTGATGACCTCGCCATCGGGTTCTCTATCTTTCCAAATTCCAATTCCCCTGCCGTTCGACGTTTTAGAAGCATCCACATACCAGCGCGAGCATCCTCCCTTCGATTTTGCAGTCTCTCTGCTGGAGACGTCTATATTGTATGTCCCACTGTCTGCTCTCGTGGACAGTGTTGCCGTCTCATCGATGTAGGTGAAGATGCTGATATAGTCTCCCGTTTTACCGAAGAAACCTCTGCACCTATTACATTTTGCTCTATATGACCCTCGGGCTACCTCAGACCACAACATGAGCTGCAGCAAAGGAAGCCATAAGATCGTATCCTCCCAGACTTAGTGTTTAACTCGACACATTTACATCATCCCTCCACGAGTCTGAACGTGACTTGCATCTGCGACCACACTCTCAAACTTGCCGCAGATCGTGATGGTGATATCATAGCCATGTGCATGGAAGGCCGCTGGTCGAAGATCAGAAAGCAGGCCGTCCATCACTAGCCATCACAGCGTCGACCCACCTCGTCACCGTTGGCTCGACTCGGCGTCTTTGCACCGCCTTTCTCATCGACAGTGCTAGTGCCATTTTCTTGTTGCCTAAGCTAATTTCTGCTAATCTATGATGCATGCGAGATATTGGTTGACAGATAAAGAATCCAAGCATTATTTTTAAAGCCATTTTAAATTTAATTGCGAAGTCCCATTTCATCGTGAGGTGGTGCAATATTTGCTATAAGAATTGCCAACTGAACCTTTCTCCTTGACTAGGGAACAAAACAAATTCAGAAGCACATTTGAACAAAACTCTTGCAACAAGCCTTTCGTTGTTTCTTTTTTGTTATTTTCTTCTTTGAGCTCGACCACAACGATATCCCCGTTTAGAAAGTTTTCTTGAACAAGTGGAAAGTAAGTCTCATCCTTCTCGATCGTCTTCCTCAGTTCTCTCATCAAATTCTGCTTGATAGGAGACATTTTTTTTTCCACCTCAAAACCAGACCCGTCCGACCAATGGTCACAGGTAAGGCACCACAGCCTTCAGACTTATTGTGCCACGTCTATGTATTCAAGTCACCCATTCTAACACGGTAGTCCTCTCCAGTAATCTGTACAGGTCCCTAACCGAATGGGTAAGGTCTGTGGGCCTCCTTTCGTTCTCCCAAAGTCTGCACTTTGTTCTCGTCAAACACTCAGATTTTGTGTAGGTGTCCGGTCATTATGCTTCTGGTGCTGGGGTAATTCTACAATTAAACAATGAGCGCCTATTACAGGCATTAATTTACTATGTTTGGCGACAACAGTCGACGTTTTCAGAGAGATCAATAGTTTAAATATTCCCAATTAAGTTGTGAGCTAACAAAACGTCACCATCACGTTTTAGAAGTTTCTGCCTGTGTCTAAGAACAGAATAAACGAGATGGAAACAGAAATGTTCACATTTCCTTTAATAAAACAACTACGAAACATTGCCATAACTCTCGAACAAACATCCTAAAGAAATGCCGCATATTCTATATAAACATACCTACCCTACATCTCAATTTCATTCTCGTTTCGGCATCTAAAGCCTCGTCCGGTTCCTTTAACGTTCATACGTGTCTACATACTATCTTCGTTATATACATACATATTTATGTGTCTATAACATTCAAGTGTAGCTCTATTCAACTCCCACTAGAGTTGCCGACTCTCAGGATAATTGTTATTATTCCTAATTTGTTGATACAATTCGAATTTCTGTTACTGTTATGTAGATTCTCGCTGTACCCGCCCACTACTACTGCTGCAATAACCGTTAGTTACTTAATTAGTTAGTTAGAAATTCCATTAGGATTCGGATAAAACTGGGCTACTGGAAATTGCTACATTCTCCCACATACATATGTATGTAGGATACATACAGCCAATTAGTGTAGTTATTGTTAGTTAGAACGGTATAACGATGCTGATAGTACTGAATAACGTAAGCGGTAATAACAAAATAAAAACTAATTTAGTAATTTAGAAACAACAATTAAAAAGTATAGTCGAAGTAATCGTATCCTCTATGCAAATTAGACTTCATATCTGCAAAAAAGCTGTCACGCTTTGGTGTCTGTCCATCTCACATGTCATTCATGTTTACTTGTCTGAAAAAAAAACAGAGACAACTACCTATTTTACGAGAGCAACCTCTAATGTTTCTGGAATCGGCAAGAGATGGCGCTAGAGGTTGATGGCGGGTCTACTCCATCATTTTCGACCAGATATTCTGGGTGAGCAAGTTCGAACGTGGCCGCACAAGCACAAATGACAAACCACGCAGTGGACGCCCAAAAACCGCTACCAACTATGAAATGGTCGACAAGATTCATGACGTCGGCGTCGTGTTAACCGATCGCCGATTGAATCCGAAAGAGATAGCAGAGACAACAGGCATCACAGAGGAACGCGTTGGCCATATCCTACAAAAAATTTTGGCCATGAAAAAGCGTTCGTGGTGATGGGTACCGCGTTTGCTCACATCGGAGCAAAAACGAACTCGGGTGATCGTTTCGGAGGAGTGTCTGGCCAGGATTCAACGCAATCCAAGGGGTTTCTTCATGCGTTTAATAAGGTGCGCGTCCTCCCCTAGCCCAAATTACCTCTTAGCATCTGCGTGGCATGAATCGTACAAATCGGCTGGATGAGATCTTGGATAATGTTTCGTCGTTCTTCGGCAAGCACCTGAACCAATTCTTGGAGAGTATATATAGGGTTTGAGGTGTTGGTCCGTCGCAGCCCATTCCATTACATTGACGTGGTTCTCCCATAGAATTCAGTAGAGCATAAGAACGAAATTGAGAAATCGCATCTGTTCAGGGGAAACCAGGTCTCATCCAGTAGCGAAGTTGTTAACCTCAATGCTGCTTGTTTGTGTTTCCTGGTCAGACGAGGTGTTTTGACTGCCCCCCACCGCATACTTCAACTCTACGAGCAGCTCGAAGGTGATTTATCAGGTCATAAGCGATCGTCGACTGGCAGCACAATTGACTAAATAGAGATCTTGTCCAGGAGTTGTTTTTCGCTTCCGTCTTTGTCCAGGTCTTCTCTTGTAAAGGCCCCCTTCTCTTGAATCATACGATATGCAATGGCTTATCATCAAACATTAAATTTTGAATCTATCAAAAGTAGTGTTGTGGGAGGATTTGGACGAAACACCAAAACATCCAAACGGATTCAATTGTCCCTTCATAACGTCTTTTGTAGTTGATTCGGGAGTTTCAGTTCGTGTATGTATCCTGTGGTCCTTCTGTTCTCTTTCAGGATTGAACGCAAAGTTCTTTAGCCCTTTTATCTCCCTGTTGGGCCCATTCGGCCGTTGAGGCTAAAAAGTAAGCCTCCGATCCAAGAAAACGACTGATTGGCTCCAGGGTAGCCTGACATTCCCTACACAGATATTCTCCGAAGGCTGCCAACGCCTATTTGTGAACCTGATGGCTACACATTTGGTTTCGTTTAGCTTTAACCTCCAGTTAGATCCCCATTCAATTATGGCATCAACTTGTGCCTGCAGACGTCTGCACAAGATCTTCTCGCTGCAAGATAAGGTGTATAGGGCCGTATCATCTGCATATATTGAGAATTGCATCTGAGGGCTTTTAGGTAGATCTGCCATGTATATCATAGGTGCAGAGATCTGGAGAACATGGCGGCCTAGTTATTGGATCACATTACATTTAAATAGTCTCTCATTTGCCTTCCATAATGTGGCAGAACTCCATCCTGTTGGAACCATACCTCTTGTGTGATTAGGCTCACGTCTGAAATATCAGGAAATACAAATTTATTTCGTCCACCTTTGAAAGGCCGCATGCAATCTACTATTTTATTATTAATCCCTGTTACTTTGGCTACAAATTTAAAATTTATCACAGTCTTAAAACTTGGTGGTAACACATTATTTGCTTCAATTTCTTAATCTGATTCGCCAAAGTTGCTGGCTAAGTCCTCTTCTGGATTAGTGTGCACTTCTTCATTTAGATGAATTTGAGAAGGGCCTAGTTCAAGACAGGACACACTTCTTCCTGCAGGCACATCCATTCTCTTCGGTCTTTTCCTTGGAATGTATGCGTCATCAACTCGATTGCGAGCCATAATAACTTCCAAGGAGTCTGACAAGGCATCGTTACATTCTTCTTCCATGTTTTTATAGTTTCTTAGTTCACCTCGTCTTAATTGAGATGCATGCACTTGAATTTGACTTTTAAATGTTTTAATCAAAGTTGTCATATCAATCACATTCCTGTCTTTTCCTTGAAGATTTAAGTTCAACTGATTGAGTTTCTCCGTTATGTCACAAAGAAAGGCGAGCTGTATGAGCCATTTTTCATCCTCAAGCTCATGTACATTTTCTTCTTTCGAATGGATGAATGTTTTGATTTCTGGCAGTAATTGGCGAAATCTCTTCAAAAACGCACCACGGCTAAGCCACCTAATATCTATATGTAGCAAAAGGGAGTGTTCGGCTTCAGTCTCTTCAAGTAAAGCTCAAAATTGACGCCTTTTCTGGCTCGAATAGAATTAAGTAACTCTTTTAACAGTTGAAACAAGATAAGTATTCGTTTTATTTAAGGCACATGACATGAAAACATAGGATATAATAAAGAAAAAAACACTTTATAACTCTGGATTAAGTACTTATAAATTAAAGCCACTGAAGTCAATTTCGAAATGAAAGGTGTCTCCTCTACGATCTTTTTTGGGTTCGGGAAGAATTCGAATTATATCAATATCCGGGACTACATCTGTATCATCTTGTTCAGGCCAGTAAAACAAACTGCTTTTTCGTCTCGTAAATTTTATCTGCCAACCATCTTCATGCTTATCCATAATTTGTCCGATAAAATGTTTAGTGGTCTTCTTGGTACAGTAACTTACTAAAACCCAAATACCAATATCTAAGATGCAAGAAGGATCATCTGGATTATTTTCACGTTCGTCACAAAAATCTTCTGCATCAACATCGTCATCTGAGTTCATGTATATTGGTTCAGTCATATCGAGATCAGATTCTGAGTCGGTACTAATTTCTGTTGACACTTTCTTCAACTTTTTATTTTTTCCTTTATTTTGTTTTTCAATAATGTCCTGTCTCATCCTTTCCATAACTTCTGCTTGCGTTACAACTTCCGCACCATCTGCAATTTTTTTTGTTTTGACACACCACCAGATACGTTTGTTTGTTTCGCTGTTCGGAGTAGTATTTCTTCAAATGACACAGAAAGTATCGGATCGTCCGGTTCTTTTGCTCTCATAGAAGATGTTGGTATCTCGGTATTAGATGGCTCTTCGTTGCCATTAGAATGAATATATAGATTTTTATTAAAAATCGAAGTCATATTACCACTGTCATTATTGTTTCCATTGTTCAAACCTGGTTCATGGTTTTGCATGTGAGCTTCGTGCTTTTTCCATCTCTTGAGAGCTTCAGGATCAAACTTATCTTCAGCTATGACATCTCTATTAAATGGGTATATGCCTCCCTTGCGGAAACCGCTTTGTACGACTTCTGGCTTTAAATTCTTCCATGTTGTACCAATCAGCTCCGAAAATTTCTTCTTCGGTATTTTTAGTCCGATATTCCTTCTCTGCCATGCTACTAGCATTTGATCCCATTCGCTTTTAAGTGACTTAAAGACTGATAAGTCAAGTGGTTGAAGAAGGTGACTAGTATGGGGTGGAAGCTTTAAAATCGTAATATGGTTTGCGACTGCTACCTCAATTACTTTTAAATTAATATGTGTTGAATGTCCGTCATAATACGGGTCTATCGTTTCCAAGTGATGGTATTAAGGTTTTTAGAAAGTAATTACGAAATATGTCGGATTCCATCCATCCTTTTTGGCTCGCCGCATATGCCATTCCTGGATATCCTTCTTCATCCCGAACTATCCACGAGTCCCAGATATTCTTGCCTTTAAAAACTATAAGTGGCGGTGCTTTCTCTCCCGATGCACTAGCTGCTGCTAACACCGTTGTATTCCTCGTGCCCCAACGATTTTTGTTTTACAAGGATCATGTGAAAACGAAGTTTCATCTAAATTCCAGATACGATTAGGTTTGTCGTGAAGTTCGAGTTGATCCAAAGTAGATTTTAATAAGCTGAAGTACCGGTAAACAATAAAAGGGTCTGTCATTTTTTTACGGGGATATTCTACAGCTTGTGGTTTCTTAATACTCAAATTTTGTCTTTTTTTTAAACTACTAAACCATTCATCGCCGGGGATATTATTTTTAAAAGGACATTGAATTTTGTTTTCTGTTACATATTGCGATACAACTTCAATTACCTCTCTTCGGGACAAACCAAATCCCCATTTCTCCATTGTTTTTATACAATCACCAAGCTTCTCTTCTTCTTTCGGTGGAATTGCAGGAGGTCTTCCTTGAGTACGACTTTTTGAACCTCTCTTACCAGTTACGTGATAATATAGTGTTGTTTTGGGAATCCCGTACATTTTGTGCGCCCTGTATATTGTCATAGCGCCGGTTTTTATACTGTTAACTACGTGATCTAAGTCCGATGGAGAGTAAGCATCGCCCCGTCGAGTTTTTCTAATATAATTCCGCACCATTGTTTAACCTAAAACAGATAATTCCGAATTTATATATATATTTTTAGAGAGGCATATTCACACTTCCCCAAAAGGTTCACACTTACCCATCGCACATTGGTCCCACTTACCCCGAGTTAAAAATTTGCTGAGGCAAGTGTGACCCAGGTTATAATAAAGGTTAGAAAGCAAGATATTTTAGTGCCATGAAAATATGTTGTTCTCCACGTCGAGTTACTTATTTGTATATTAAAAACCATTCAACTTACCTTAACTACTAACAAATATATAATTTTATAAATTTCTTTCTCTACTCGTGTCCAAACAAATCACAACACTCTGCAAACAAACTGTCAGTGCTCGGTCGGTAATAGAGATAGTACAATACTTTGTGTATAGTTTAAGAGCTAATAAGTTATCCAACAGCACTAATAGATGTCATTTGCGTTCTAAAGCCTTATAAAGCAAAAGAGACCAATATTCACACTTACCCCCTATTCACACTTCCCCGGGTTTACCTGTAAACCCGGGGAAGTGCGACCGCATTTTTGAATAGTTCACATTCAATAATTTGACAAAAACATGTTTGTTAATTTTTATGAACGAAAATTCAACAAGATTATAACATAAGTATGTTTTATCAGTGTAACAAAGTTTTACAGTAATTTAATAACGTAAATATTTAAATACCAGGCTATTTTAAAAAAATAGTCATGGATCACACTTGCCCCCTGAAATGGGGGTAAGTGTGATTCGAAGTGAATGGACAGGAATATTGAACGTTGTGTGAAGCCCGCGAGGTAAGTGTGAAAAATTGATGTTTTTTCTATCGAACAGTTTTTAAAGTTTTTTGATATATTTATTGGTACAACATTTACAAAGTTTTTAACATTTTAACACAAAACAATTTATTAGAAGTACTTAACTATTTTAAAAGCAATTTTCATGATAATATCCGAGTCAAGAATTTTAGAGCACAAAACTTGCTGGTGTATAATGCAGTGATAATTGGTGAAACTTCGAATGTTGTCATCATTTTTACACAATGAAATAAAACCTAGCATAGCGGGTGCTTCATCTGTCGTAATAGCAACTATTTTGTGAATCCGAAACTCAGTTTTTACTACAAAATCTTTAAAAGATCTGTAGATATCCTCACCTCTTGTTTGTCCCTTCAATGGAATCATCGTCAATAATTCTTCTTTTGACGTCATATCTTAAAAAACTAGACGCACGAAAATGCACAATTCAGCAATGTCCGTCACATCGGTGGATTCATCGAATTTTAGTGACAAAAAACTACATTTTTGCAAGTCTTCCTTAAGTTTGTCTTCTTTTTCAGTTTATTTATTTATCTCTTGAAGGACTAGCTAAATCGCCTTCGCGGTCGACCTCTTGGCCACCCCTGGTCTAGATAGTACTGCACATTTTCAGTGGGATCTCTAGGTGGAGTTTAGTTCTTTCTTCAGGTTACGTAAAGCGGGGTTCTCTTCCTTTGGTGATGCTCTGTTCCGGTGTTTTGGCTTTCTTTAAGATTCGGCCCACCTCTTGCCGTACTTCCCCTGCTTCAAGACTTGGCAATGTCTTCACTGCTATCTCTATCTCAATGATGTTTTCTTCATTAGATATCTTCTCTGGAGTTATAATGAAGTTCATTCCCAGTCATAGTAGCTCAGCTTCCACTGTACTTAGTTCTTTAGATGACTGGTTAACAACAACGTTCTTCAGTTGCTTTGGCTGGTTCGGATGGACGATCGTTCGGAAAAAGATTCTATTACAAGTGACACCGGCTCTGAAATCCTACGTTGTAATACTTTTCGAAAATATTTTTCTTCATTTAGCAAGCTTCTAATGTATGTAGATATCGTACCTATACAGATTCTTCTTTTGTATAATTAATGTTTCAAAATAACAAAACGAAATGTTGTATTTAAAATTATGCTCCAGAATTTACCATAAATTGCAAACTTGTTGCTTCAAATTCGATACTAATACCTCGAAATAGTTCTTTTTTCTCGTAGGTAGGTACTGAAATTATCTTGTTCTCGAAACTGTTCTACTAACGCCCACATCCGAAGTGTTTACAACGGCTATAAGCGGCTTGTCTCTCTATTACACCCGTCGAATAATTACCTCTTCTGATTGACTTACACTGATTCATTAGCGTATAGCGATATAGTTCGAGAACAGGCCGTCAGGTAATCAGCCTACTAGATGAGCGAGGCTGATGGGGTACTCGCGTATTAATTGGTTACACGATAAGTTTTAATTAACCTAGAACGTTATCGATTGGATGCGAATTAAAACAATGTATAGGGTGTCGGACCGATCTATCGCAATTTTAGAAACTAACGCTGCAATATTAACATCTGGCAACGTTGATTTCTCGTCGTTAAAACATGAATCGGTGACTCGCTTTTAAGGCCGCTTTGCACTAGCTTTTACGGACTGTTTTATTGTACGATTTATCTACAAAGTAAAATGGCAACTGTAGCATGTTTATATTCAATAAATTCGCTAATAAACAGAGTCGTATTTTATGATTTTTAAAATTATTTACTATTATGTTATTGAAGAACTTCATCATTGATTGAACATTGAGAGTTCATTGACAGTTAATTATCCTATCGCTCACAGAAAGTTGTTGTATTAATGTAATCCATGCAGGGACCGTACAGAATGGTCCTCAATTCGGCAATTGTATAAAAGCATCTGTTGTCACGGTTTCTTTTTTTTTTTGATCAGTAGTATCTTGGATTTCTCTGGGAAGGAAATTTACTTCTCGTTACTCGTTTTGTTCTCTTACGAGCAACACAGTTTGCAACAGTTTTTGTTGCTGATGAAGCGTCAATCGGTTCTCTTTCTTGAATTGCAGATAATTTTGAACTACGACCAAGCATTGCTTATTGTTAGTTTGACCGATAAATGCAGTATCCGTTATCTACCCCCCAGGGCTCTATATCTACCCCCCTCCTCCCCTCCAGTTTTGAACTTGTAAAAACCTGCACATAATGATATACCAGTATCATCTTGTTACAAGCATACGCGCAGTCTCAGAGCTTCGCGAACTTGCACTGACTTGCTCAATTCGTCATTCTATAAATACGAATGTGACATAAATACGTTTATTCGTTTCCTGAATCTTGAGATGGAAAGTGCTAGAAAATATTAAAAAAAATATAAACTGGTAGTTTAATCACACGAATTATAGTGAATCAGTGTTATTTTGTTTGAGAGTGCCGGAGAAAAGTAAGTACCTACATTATTTTTTATTAAATTTTAGTTTTGTGCTCGTAGTTAGCAAAGATAGATAAATTACGCCAATCATGACTTCAGTTATTACTAGTTTAATATTTAAATCATGTAAAATTACATGAGTACTCTTCAATAGTTTCTTTTTCAAAGTTTAAGCAATTGGTATTATAATTACACTTCAATCTCCGTAATCCGAAAATGTAGACAGTACAGCGTTGATTATTTGAAGTTTGGCTTCATTCCATCATTGTCAACAAACAATTGCCAACAAGTGCCTTTTATGCAACAAAGTTTTGGGCAATGATGCTATGAAACCATCTAAGCTGCAGGATCATCTGAGAAGATGTTACCATAATACAGATAAAGATTTGAAATACTTTCAAACACTCAAAGATAAATTTCAGAAGAGACCCACGCTGGACAGAATGTTCGATTCGACGTCACAAAGAAACGATGATGCTTTGCGGGCGTCTTGCAATATCTCGCTACTTATAGCAAAATCTGGAAAACCGTATACTATCGGAGAGAAGTTAATTTTGCCAGGGGTTGAAGAGGTTTTAAAAACTGTTTTACACAAACCTGCATCTGATATCATTAAAAGAATTAACTTAAGCAACAATGCTGTTGAAAGACGTATTGATGAAATGAGTTCTGATATTGAAAGCTTCTTGTGTAATTATTTGCAAATGACCTATTTCAAGTATTCAATTTATAATTTGTTGGAACGCGTCGGTGTTTTAGTTAAAACTTGTTTGGTGTTCAGTGGGTTAAAGTGTTTAGTCTTCTACTTCTGCACTAAGAGATCCAGTGAAGAGCTTCCAGAACTTATACCATAAGGTTAGTGCTAAAATTAGGTTTATTAGCGAAGGTATTAAATTTCTGAAAACTTGTAAACGTTTTTCTGTTTTTCCAACCTTTATTAATGTTACTATTTCGAATAATTGCAAAAGTAGTGATAAAGTCATTCGTTACGCGAAAGAAAAATGGTTGCGTTCAGAAATCGAGTATCTTTTCGCCAAACGCAGTAAACTTGAGATTCAAGCTTACCAACTTTGGAAATTTTTAACATTAGATCTTAATGATGTTGAATATCAACTATGGTGTGATTTTCAACGGAACATGTTTATTATTATTATATTATTTATTATGGTTATTATTATATTATTTATTTTGGTTGTTTTTATGGTTTTTTTAATGGTTTTTTATGGTTTTTTATGGTTGTTTTTATGGTTTTTATGGTTGTTTTTAAAAAAAATAAACATCATGTTCCGTTGAATACCATTAACATAGTATCGCAAACTTTTAGTGAACGGGAACTTAATCTTTTGAATAAAGGATTGAAATTTGGTTTGCAGACTCGTGAATCGAATGTTGAGTGGGTTATTGCCGGGATAGAATCCTCTATCCAGCGGTTTTCTGAGCCCACAAAACAGTTCGTTACGGAGGCCTGCAAACATACTATTTCAAAAAATTTCAAATCCTATAAATCACCTCAGAAATCCAAAAACATTAAAATCATTAAAACTTTGCGGGAAAAAGATTGTTTTTATTTGAAAGCTGACAAAGGGAACAAGGTTGTTATTTTAGATAAAGAGGACTACTATGATCGGGTTAATGACCTGTTGAGTAGTGGTCCTTATAAGTCAATTTCAAAAAATCCTTTACCGAAAATGATTAGAGACGTCAACAATGTGTTTAAAGCTTCTAACCATATTACTGCCGATATTAGCCGTAAGCTACATGTTTCCAATCCTATTATCCCTAAATTATATTGTTTACCTAAAATTCACAACACTGGCAAGTCAGTAAGGCCAATTGTTTCGGCAATTGACGCACCGACTTATAAGGTTTCCAAATGGCTGACCAATGAATTTAATAATTTGCCAATACAGCAACTTAGTGTTGCAGTAAACATTCGTTAGAATTTATTAAAGAAATTCAAAATATTCAGTTGCTGGAGGGTGAAATATTGATTTCATTTGATGTTAGTTCTCTCTTTCCTAGTGTACCGATTCCAGACACCTTGACATACCTCGAGGACTTGTTGCTTCAAAATAGTTTGAGTCAACAATGTGTCCAGGAATATATTCGCTTAACTGACATCTGTATGAAACAGAACATTTTTCAATTCAACGGGAGTTTTTATGAACAGCTGGAAGGTACGGCAATGGGTCGCCCTTTTCGGCTAACCTTTTCATGAGCCGTTTTGAAAAGGACTTAGAATCTGAGAGCGAATACTTTCCTAGAGTTTGGTTGAGGTATGTGGATGATATTTTCGCTATATTTGACACTAAAAAATGTAA
The DNA here is from genome assembly GCA_023690525.1 of Holotrichia oblita. Classification (NCBI taxonomy): domain Eukaryota; kingdom Metazoa; phylum Arthropoda; class Insecta; order Coleoptera; family Scarabaeidae; genus Holotrichia; species Holotrichia oblita. Next base: position 227,939,341 of record CM043015.1, on the reverse strand, counting down.
TATTGACGATTTTCTCAATAGATTAAATAATCGGTTCGAAACCATAAAGTTCACTTGTGAAAGAGAAGAAAACGGTCAGCTACCCTTTCTAGATACTTTAGTAATTAGAAATAACAATAGATTCGAATTTGACGTGTATAGAAAGGAAACCAGTACACTTCACTACATTCCTTCAGATTCCCATCATTGTATTCAACACAAAATGGCAAGCCTGAATTTTTTGGTCCACAGACTTCTCACTTTTCCCTTGAACAAGGCGAGGTATGAGAAAGAGCTTAAAATTATAAAAGATGCGGCCAAGTGTAATGGTTTCCAGCCTCAGCATATCTATAAGTTAATTAGGAAATTTAATTATAAGAAAACTGTGAAAGAATCTACGACTTTTCGAGAGGATGTTAAAGCTTCACCCGTTGTGACCCTCCCTTACGCTCCCTTTATCACTAAAGGTTTGAGTAAAATCTTCAAAGAGCTAGATCTCAGAATAGTTTACAGTTCTGGGACTAGTTTACGAAATCTCATCGGTAACCCTAAAGATAAAATACAACCTTTAGAAAAGTCAGGTATTTACGAAATCAATTGTAAAGATTGTAATCAAAAATATATTGGACAAAGCAGGAGAGCAGTCTCAACTAGATTCAAAGAGCAAATGGCTAATCTTAGATTTAATAGAATTGAGAAATCGAGCGTTGCCCAACACATTTTTGAAACAGATCACAACATCGATCATACGAATGTTAAATTAATTAGACAAATAAACAATTGTAAGTTTCTAAATGTTTTCGAAAGTTTAGAAATATATAAAAATAAATCATGTGTAATGAACTGTGACAACGGACCTATCCCGCATTCGTCATTGTTTTCGTTAATCGGAAATTAATGATGCGTATCGGATTGACCATGCATAACATTTAGGTTACCTGTTTTTGTAGATTTTATTTTAATTTAGTTTTATTATCGCCTTGATAATGACAGCGTTGCTGTTGAAACGCGTCGGTGTTTTAGGTAAAACTTGTTTGGTGTTCAGTGGGTTAAAGTGTTTAGTGTTATAAATCAAGAAATCTACGGAGAACTGCTCTTCGCAAGAACTTTGACAACCGATACTAAAGGTGAATCAATATTTCATGTTTTAAAGGATTACTTCATTGCAAAAGCAATCCCTTTATCAAATATAATATCAGTAGCTACAGATGGAGTACCTGCCATGGTTGGACGTTATCATGGATTTATAAGCTATTTAAAACAAAATGTGTCAGGGGTGTTAGCAGTGCATTGCGTCATCCATCGACAACATTTAGTTGCTTTGAGTGTTAGATTGCATGAATCTCTTCAATTAATCATTGATGCAGTAAACCGAATTCGAAGCAATCCATTGAATACGCGATTATTTGCGCAAGTTGTGTGAAGAAAATGACGAACACTTCCATCACTCCTTCACACTGAAGTACGCTGGCTGTCGAAAGGCTTATGTTCGACAAGATATTTTGCACTTTTTGAGACTATTTTAGAATTTCTGGATACTAAAGATAAAATTTTAAAAGACAATTTATTGAAGAGCCTATTTAACAGATTTGTTTACAAAATTTAATATGGTTAATTTGCAGTTACAAGGCGACAGTCTAAATTTGATTAAAACAAAGTCCATCTTATCAGTGTTTCTTGTCAAAATTAAACTAATGAAGCAAAATATTGGACGGGGCGAATTTTCCCAGTTCCTCAATTTGTCACAGACAAACTCCCAGGAAGACAACGTTTCAACTTACGTTCAACATTTAAATGCCCTCTATTCAGATCTAGGATCTAGAAACTAGGTTTGAGGATGTTTTGACTATGGTAATACCACCGTGGATAATTAACCCATATGGTGATATAGAAGAAACGAATGTCATAATACAAGAGAAACTGACTGAACTAAGTACAAACGAAGAACTTAAGGTTCAGTTTAAAAAGGGATATCAGCAATTCTGGCTGCAAAACAACATACCCGTTACTTATCCTCTATTATGGAATATAACGAGGAAATTTTTAATTTCCTTTCCATCGTCATATCTAGTGGAAAGGGGGTTCAGCGCTGTTACCAATCTCCTAACAAAAAAAAAGAAACAAACTGGACATCAGTAGCCGAGGAGATTTAAGATTAAACCTTACACAATTGACCCCTAATGTTGATAATTTATTATGAAAGCATCAGGTTCATCCTTCTCACTAAAAACATTTACTTATTGCTTAGTTTATTTACAAGATAGATACAAAATTTTATTGTGAGTAGTTTTAATTTAAATTCAATTAATAAATGTATAAAACTTAACATGTGTTTTTACTTTAAGTTTTTAACATTAAACTTCACTACAGTTAGAAACTTACAAAAAGTTTACGACACAAAAAAGTTTGGGAACCTCTGGTCTATAGTCTAGAAACGGTATTATTTTGATTACACCTAATTCAAACGTTTATTACAACTATATAGTGACTTTAATTCTTGTTTTATTGATCTAGAAGTGGAATAAAACAGATTCATCGATTAATGTTTTAATGAGAAACGTCAACGGCACTAAATCGTTCTTAAGATTCAATTACATCGCGATCAGTCTTCAATATCCGCGGATTTGCAAATGACAGTTCGCTTAACGATAAATGAACATTAAAAAGCGATTTTCTCGTGACGCTTCCACTAATTTTTCAATACCTTATAAGACCGGAAAATTAATACGATAGTTCTATGTACAGGCTGGGCAAATTTCGATGTTTTAATTGGGGATCTCGGTAACTATAAGAGGTATCAAAAAACGGACCACGCATCCTCGATCTGTTTTTTCGAGAAGAGGATGATGGTGGAAACCAAATTTGGCTATCGGCTTTCGGTTTCGAGTTATCCCTGAAAATTCGATTTTTCCCATTTTCGTTTTATCACGATATCTCGGCTATTTATGAAAATTGACAAAAATGACTTATCGTTCTTCAGGCACTTTTTTGATTAGAATGCAATGGCGTTAGAGAATTTTTGAAAAAATTTTCGAAATTCGAAGTAAGACATAAAGTTGTATTTTTTTATATGGAACATATAGTTGGCTATGATATCATTAAAAAGAGGATTTTTTTGTCATTTCAATGATATATATCATGTGGGGTCTTTTCGTTAATTTTCACTGTATTATAGCAAAAAATTAACATTTTCCATTGATTTCCATCATTTCATTGCTTTTTGTTAGTAGGCGTGTGTCATTCAACATATATGAATCTGTCAGTAGGTTTATAAATATAGTATCAATAATTTAAGTTAATTATTTGATTGTTGCTTCACCTTAAAATTATAAATTTGCGATGGCTTATGATAATTACGAAAACTATGATATGTTGCAATGCTTTATTCACAATAATAATAATAATGCTGAAGCTGCATGTGAAATATATTTTAATCGTTACCCGGAAAGAAGGCAACCTAATAAATCTATTTTTGAATGAATGAAAGAAAATCTCATTAATTTTGGAACTTTTAACAAATGAAGATCGACGAATCACACATATTTTAAATTTCATGTTGAGAATAAATTAGAAACATGATTAAAATTATTTACAATAGATGTTCGAACTGGCGCCCATTATTTACAATACATAATTCACACTGTCTCGAAACGCTCCGACGTGCATTGTGAATATGAATACAAGAAACAGAATTAAGACACTGTATAATGTTCTCTCTCAGTTCGTTAATGTTATTATGAGTTTGTTTGTAGAACCGGTCTTTAAGATGTCCCCAGAAAAAGAAATCTAAGGGTGACAAATCTGACGAACGTGGTGGCCACCCTACTGGTCCGCCCGTGCCTATCCAGTTGTCTTCAAAATTTTCAGTCAGCAATCCTGAGACTATACCAGTGTTATGGGGCGGTGCGCCGTCTTGCTGGAAAAATTCATTTCTTATCTCGTTCAAAGGCAGTTCTTCCAAAAATTCTTCTACTACATGTTGGCTTATAATTATTATTATTATTATTATTTAATTTTTCGTGATAAATTTGGTATGCCAGAATACGATTGTCAAATAGGGCACACCAAACACTAAAGCCGAATCGACCCTGATTTTGAGCATCGACGGCACGGTAGGGGTTAACATCAGACCACCAATGTTCATTGTGTCGGTTAAAAATTCCGGCACTGCTAATGTAGACTTCATCCGTCCAAATAATTTTTCTAAAAAATGATGGATCCTCCTGAATTTGTTGAAGATACCAATTGCAGAATTCTAAGCGTCGTTCAGGATCAGTCAACAGGAGCTGCTGTTGTTTCCTCACTTTGTATGGCCTAAACTTATGTTTCTTCAAAACTGATAACGCACGTCGTCGTGGTATACCCAATTCCACTTCAATTTGACGGCTTGAGATTGAAGGATTTGCCGCTGCCATTCCAATAACATTGACCGTAACTTCCTCAGTATCTCCCTTATTATAATTCTTCGATCTTGATTTGTTGAATGTTCCAAAATTAATGAGATTTTCTTTCATTCAGTCAAAAATAGATTTATTAGGTTGCCTTCTTTCCGGGTAACGATTAAAATATGTTTCACATGCAGCTTCAGAATTATTATTATTGTGAATAAAGCATTGCAACATATCATACTTTTCGTAATTTTCATAAGCCATCGCAAATTTATAATTTTAAGGTGAAGCAACAATCAAATAATCAACTTAAACTATTGATACTATTTATAAACTTACTGACAGATTCATGTTTGTTGAATGACACACGCCTACTAACAAAAAGCAATTAAATAATGAAAATCAATGGAAAATGTTAATTTTTTGCTATAATATAGTAAAAACGAACGAATAGACCCCACATAATATATATCATTGAAATGGCTAAAAAATCCTCTTTTTAATGATATCATAGCCAACTATATGTTCCACATAAAAAAATACAACTTTATGTCCTACCTCGAATTTCGAAAATTTTTTCAAAAATTCTCTAACGCCATTGCATTCTAATCAAAAAAGTGCCTGAAGAACGTAAAAGTCATTTTTGTCAATTTTCATAAATAGCCGAGATATAGTGATAAAACGAAAATGGGAACAATCGAATTTTCAGGGATAACTCGAAACCGAAAGCCGATAGTCAAATTTGGTTTTCACCATCATCTTCTTCTCGAAAAAACAGATCGAGGATGCGAGGTCCGTTTTTTGATACCTCTTATAGTTACCTAGATCACCTATTAAAACATCAAAATTTGCCCACCCTGTATATACAACTCTACTTAGATATCTCGATTTAAAAACTATGCTGTTAAATTATGCGAGAAAGAAATAATTTTATCCTTTTCTTTTAACTTCTACGCGAATTTTTCCATCGTGTAGGGAAAATTCGGTTAAAATTGTATTATTTTCAGAGGGCGGTTGAGTTAATTAGGTTGTCGGTTTGGATTAAAACGTTAATTTTTGTTGGTGGTATTATTTAGTCGACCTTTTTCATTTTAAAATTTTATTAATTTTACTCGCGCTTTAGTTATGTCTGGAATATGCCGGGAACATTTAAAAATGTGCTGTTTTAATTAAAATTTCCGCTTTATTAGATCAAACTGTTTTTTTTTTTCTTCCATCACATTAAATGTATACGTTCTACAAGAGTATTTGAATATTTCAGCAGCTAAAATGAGCATAAATATTGCCACAAAGGCATCATTCACAATGGAAACATTGTTAATCATCATGCCTAAAAAGTCCTTCATAATTGCTTTGAAAGAGGACGAAGCAGTCTTGGATTTTTCATCCAAAACTTTTTACTTTTTTAATGGAACTATAATTTCGTTGTAGGCTATTTCTTGACTACATAGTTCTTGGTATCATGGATATTCTAGACAGAAAAAAACGAGCATTTTGTCAATCCTCCTTCCATGTCTACTGTATAACCCAAAGGCAAGAAGTCTAAAGAGTTTGATTTTAGGTCCATGGACTCCAATCACTACCCCTTTGTTTGCCTTGGATCCGTCTATGTACCAAACAAGCAATCCATTTTCGAATTTAGATCTACCAGAGCTCCAGCTTCCATTGGCTGGAATAATAATAATATTCCAATGTTCTTGACGAACCTCAGAACTAGTTTGGGTGCCAAAGCTTCGACCTGTTTAGGTGTTAAGTTCGCCTGATCTAGATGCTGAAATTTTTCCCGGCTAAATGCTTCGTAGTTCGGCTGTTTCAGTCCCCAATTCGCAGAATCGACTTTGGCCATCTTTGTAAGGTTGTACCTTAGAGGGCGGTATCCATTGAGAATGCCCGTGAGAGCCCTTAAGTCTGACTTGCTGCGATCAAGTAGTTAATCGCCATACCTGCGGATTACGTTGTGAATTTAGAGACATATTGAATAGTGCATGTCGAAATATTGAGCGAAGGAAGTGCCTCTTGAGCATTCAAAGTGAGGAAGGCCAAAAGACCAAATCCCTACTACTACCTACTTTCTCGATGACATCTTTTTTTATCGGGTGTTTTATTTTCCTTTCTACTTTGTCTCTGAGATGAAATGGAATTCTGCGGTTGGTTTGTGCTCCTGGTGTTATGGTGTTATCAATATGCAGTTTGACTTGAAAGCCTTTAAGGTTTCCTACTCCTTTAAAAAATTGGGAGAATTTCTGTTCTAATCCTGTTCCATCCGCTTTCTGAATAATGTTTCTGCAATTTATTTTAATCAAATTGAGTTGGTTTGAAGGGTCGAAGCTGAGTAGTGACTCACCATCACCTTCAACAACAACTACATCAGCTTGTGTTTGAACTTTGTTTATGATTGATTATTTTTCCTGTTTAACTCTACTGTTGTGGTAGGAATTGTTTGATTTATGTTTCCACTTATTTTAAAGGATGCATCGAAGTCATCTCTATTCTTTGTTTCTGTATAGTTTATCTATTTCCTTTGGGAACTTTTTGCTTTCAAATCTGTTATGTGGTGTTGTTGACAGGCAGACTTGTGTCCTTGTTTTGTTTCTTTGTTTTCTATTTTGTCAATCTGTGCTGCTATTGCTTCTAAACTCCTGGCTTTTGATAATAATAGGAATCTAATGCTGGTGTTTTTGTGGGAGGTTCAAGATCAGGGAGAGAATTAAACAAATCAAATGTGTCCTCACCAACAAACCCTCTAACCCCCTAACAACCTCTCATCGCCTTACTCCTCAATTTACCCACTTCAAAGCAGTCAATCAAATCAACTCGTTGAATTCATAATTGCGCTGGGCCAAGAAAAAAGTATTGAAATGTAGGCGTAAAAAAATGAAGAAGCATGATATCAACTGAAGAATGAAGGTATACAATAAAAAAGAAAATTTCTTTGTAGAAACGGGAAAAAAGGAAGTTATTAAATGATGAAGATTAAGATTGGAAACCAAGCGCATCTTCTGACAATCAACATCAGTTTCTGAACAACAGATTCTGAAGAAGGTAATCTTGCTTTAATTGCAAGTGTAACCATCATATTGAAGAGCTGACATCTCTTCCTCTTTAAGGGCTTTAAGTCCTTTAAAAGTGGACAGATTAAGAGACAAAACTCTTAAGCGTCTCTAACCTCACCTCTTAATAATAATTTTGTTTTTTTTTTCCAGGAAACACCTTCGTAGTAAACGTTGCCTTAGCCGACTTACTGGTTTCCGGCCTGGTAGTACCAGCATCAGCCGTAGTAATCCTAGCCGGCCTGAACGACAACCTAGCCGTCTGCAGATTCCAATGGTTCTTGGCGGCCCTCTGTTTCCTAGTCACAGTCTTATCGTTGGCGGCGGTGGCGGCCGAGAATTACGCTAGATTGTGCTGCTCGTCGAACTTCTACAACAGCCTGACCCCGTCCAAGATCACCGCCATCCTGTTGGGCTTCTGGGGAGTGTGCTCGTTGGCGTCCGGCCTCCAATTCGGCACCGACCTATCCTTCGACTATTGCACGAGGAAATATCCAGGTTTGATACCATATCAAGCGACAGTAGGTGTAGTTTTCGTATTTATGCCGATTAGTTTGACGTTTTTCTGTTACGTACGAACTAGTTATCAGATACACATGGCCAGGTCACGTCCGAGCTTCAAACCGCCGGTGACGTTCGGTTGGGATTGCTCGCTGATGCAGACGAACATGTACAGTTTTATATTATTCGTGGTATTTTGGTTGCCGTTTGGGATAGTCTTAGCGATTGGTACAGTAAGGACGATACCAGATAGTCTATTTTATAATTTGGCATGGTTAGCGATTAGTAAGAGTTGCATCAATAGTATCTTGTACTGTGTTACGAATAGACATTTCCGCGAAGCGTACGTTAACCTCTTCCATTATTGTTGCTGTAAGACAACAGTTACTTTTGCACGTAGGCAACGCGGAGTCGATGGTAGCGGTATTAGACCTTCCGGCGACGTCAGAGTGCACATCATTCCAGGTTATAATATGTATTGTAGTCCGCAGAGGTGCAGGGAAGGCCAGTCCAAGAGGTGCGTCAGCGGACGCGCCAACGGTAGGGAAGTCTATGAGTTATGATGAGGAGACAGCTGCGGCACCACCACCGGTGTTTGGGTATAGTGATAATCTTTTAGGTTAGGTTTTAGGTAAATTAATATTACAACAAATATTACGATCGATGTCTTTATATAATGATGATTATTATAATATGCATTACTGTATCATGTATTTTTGTATTTAAACGGTGATGGTCAAGACTTAAAAGGCTTAATGTCGAATTGAAATCAAAATTTTTTCTCACCAAAATCATGGCCAATTCCTTTTCCATGCTTTCCATTGATAGAACCTATATATTAGAACATGATGACACATTAGATGACACTGATATTGCCATGATATCACAGCAATCAATATTTAACCAGTGAAAGGAAGAACATAAACCAATTCTTTTGGAAAATTTAACATAAAGGCAAGGTTCTTTATCAGTATTTCGAGGTACATATATCTTTGCGAAGAGAGAAGAGGAGAGTGTAAAGCCAGAATCCGTGCGAACGGAGAGGTACTGTGGTAAAAAAATTAATTGTCATTCACATGGTGCGAACGCAGCCAAGACTGAAGTAAATATTCTGGTGACAAGTCTGAAACACAGAGCAGAATAGACTATTGAAGTACCAACCCAGATTAAAAATAATTGGATTACCAACGCCAACCAAGTTTGCAAAGAAACTCTGCCGAATCAATCAGTCTTAAGGAAGGTAATAAGAAGAAAGAGAAAATCCATCTAATTCTGTGCACTTGGAATCATTCATGGTTAGAGCAAACATTCTCTAACAATGAACGATCACCTCAATGGCTTTTGTTCCAATAATTGACTTAGAAGATGCACTACAAGGATTGGCAAATCATCTTCCAAACGAGTTGCAATCTATTTTGGATTGGTTCAAAGATTCCTACATTGGAAGAGGGAATCGCGGTGGACATTTCCACCCTTGCTTCTAGTATAGACGTGGAATGCCTATGAACGAAGCCTCTAAGGTGAAGACCGTGGCAACAATCACGAGGAAGCAGCTCACCACCGACAACAAATTGAATTAGAAATGCCGAAATTGACCATGTGGATGTTCCATAAAGATGTATATTTCGGGTGTTGCCGTGGTCGTTGTAACAAACTTGACATTTCCTCCTTTAGAAGTTCTCAAAAAACTGACGTTGATGTCTTCTGCTCCTCGTTATATATCCAGTCCCTGCTCCGCTCCAGTGATGCGTATCCGTTTCAATCCCCTGAACCGTGTCCGTTATCGTCCCCTGATCCGCATCCGATGCGAGCATCCTCGAGCTAAAAAGAAACAGAAGGATGACTCAGAACTAAAGCCAGAAGGATACGCCCACCTGCCAATGAACGGATACGCATCACTGGAGCGGAGAAGGAACTAGTTATATAACAAGGAGGAGAAGACATCAACATCAGTCTTTAGAGAACTTCTGAAGGAGCTGACAGCATGATCAGCGAAACGTCAAGTTTGTTACACCCGAAGGATACATCTTTATGGAACAGTGGCCGTGAAAGCCTACACTCGATTAATACGGATGTTTATTGACGATCTTAGGAAGGTACAACACGGTAGAGATCTCTTTTACGAGCAACTCATATAGCATGCCGTCATCCACCACGAAAAAAGGTCTCATTTTTCTCAAAACCTGTTACATCAAGGTTTTAAGGTTTTTCCAAAGGGTTGCAATCATTGTAGAGGAAACTAATTTTGGCATGATTTACATATTTCTTATCATCAACGGGGATTGCATCGTCATTCACATGAAGGCAATAACTGCTAGATCTTCAGAACAAGACCAATAATTTTTGTAGCTTGGCAGCTTGCGATGGCCCATACTAAAGTTAATTCCAAGGAAATCTAGCAGTTTTGCCACGTTGTGTTGTGTAGAATTTTGAACCAAGAGAAGAACAATTTCCTTTTTTGCCCACTTGTTTTTGGCTTTTTCTTCTACTTCGTTTTGTTTTTGGTATTTTTATACTTCAGAGATTTGAGGCATTCTTTCATTTCCTCTAAAGTACCTCCTCTATAATAATGTTTTTATCAAGCGCTAAATTTTCTAGATCAAACGCAATTGTTTCAACTGTGTCTAAAAGATCTTCGCCAATCTAATATATCGAGATTTAGGACTTAATAATGCTAAACAATTATTATTTCGAACGGCTATGACAATAAAGAGGATGATGCAGGGCTCTAATGACGGTGGTTGATCGTGTTAAGTTAGATCAATTTTTTCAAGTACGAATCTGAAAGATATACTTGTACGGGAGCGAAAGCTTCGTCACTGAAAGCAAGTTTCTTGAATGGCCATATTCTTTTCATAATCCTCTCAAAAGCACTGCAATTAGTTTTGTAATTGAATGACTCGACCTTCAATTTGGCGTTAAAGTATCAAAATACTTGTAGATCTAAAGATTGGAGACAATGAGTGATGCAAACGTTAGATACCGGAGTTGAACTTTTAGGGCCTCTTCCGCTCGAAATAAATTTGGACAATTTGTTACTGATTTTTCTCAGCCAATACCTTTGACCTGCTCAGTGCATTTTATTAAATTTATATAAGTCACGGTTGAGGTGGTGCTATTGTCCGAGCACGCAAATTCGACAGATTTTTAATGACATTTGCGTCAAAATGGCTGGTTTAAAAAAATCCCTGTTTTGGGACAATCTTTTGATCGAAAGTTTAATAGCCTTTTCTACTGGCTGCACTTTCATGAGCTCAGTGCCAATGTTGCGTTGGCACTGGCAATGTTCAGGTATTGTTTTTTAAAATTTTGCATTCTACTGGCGACTGGCACTGAAAAAGTTTGCGCTGAGTTCAATATTTATTGCACTCATCGATTTCGTCCAGTTCAAATATGGCGTCCAATAATAATATGAAGACGAAAAAATAAAAATTGTTAAAAATGACAAGTAACACACCAGATCCGATTTAATTGGGTGTATTCTACTGGCAGCAGCTCTTTTGAGTACTGTGTAGAAACCACAGACTACTGGTTGAGACAACGCACCCCATACAAGTTTGAATACCGTTATCAATATACAGGGTGTTAGTAAATAAGTGCGACAAACTTCAGGGGGTGATTCTGCATGCAAAAATAATGACAGTTTGCTATATAAACGTCCGTCCGCAAATGCTTAGTTTCAGAGTTATTCATTTTCAATAAAAGAAATATTAATTACTTATTAACAATAATTTTATAGCTAACTAAAAGCTTAATAATGATGAGTTGCTATTTTGACACCTCGTTAAAATATTTGTATTTAACAATGCATTGATATTGAATGTCGACAGTAGCCTACTAGATATTGTATTAAAGAAATGAAAAATACACGTTAAGATGTTTTATTTTTTTGCATAAAAGCGGCGCCTCACATGAAAAAAAGGCAAGAGAGGTTTTTTTATCACAAATTGAATGGAAAATTCAAAAATGATTTTTAATTTGAAATATCTCAGTGGCGTACAATTTTTTTTCTTTAAAAAATTAAGATCATTACCCGTATGCACGCCAATGATGAATATACAATTCTTGGTTGGATGTCAAGAAATGCGCAATAACCATCTCTTAAAACCCACCAAATTTCATTTGCCTATCTGGACTGGTTTCAGAGTAATAAATAAATCGTCAGTTAAAAAAAAAAAAACTTTAACACCCTATAACTCTGAAACTATGCATTAGCGGACGGACGTTTATATAGCAAACTGTCATTATTTTTGCATGCAGAATCACCACCTGAAGTTTGTCGCACTTATTTATTAACACCCGGTATATCTTTCTCTCTCACATTAACATAGAATGATTGTAGATGTCGCTTCGACTTTTCCCACCATAATTTAAACAGATATATTTTGATAGTTATTAAAAATGTGTAGGTCTATAAATTTGGTCAAACGCACCAATAAAAACACTCCACTCAAAAATTCACAAAATAGTAATAATTACTTGGATATATCAATTAACTAGAAAATTTGAAAAATTATATTTAAAAATCTTTGAAATAAACATAATAAAAACATGAACGAGTATCAAAATAGAACACCAATAAAAAACAATCGACCGAAAAGCTTTTATTAGATGCACAATATCGGGTTGCACGAATGCACCCAATTAAGTCAGTCTTAGTTTATTTATTCATATTCATACTCAATCAAAAATCCAACAAAAACAACGATAATATAAGCACATATTAGATTTGATTCCTAGCAAAAGAAATGTTTCTTTAATATCTAATAGGAGTAATAATTAATGCAATATCTTGACATCTACATATTACATATTATAATACTTACTTCATTAGAGTAACCATTTATTACATCTAAATAATTCATTTTTCAATCGCTTTCTTTTTAATAGCATTTTCATTGCTTGTTCATTTTCACTAGAAGATGAAGAACTATCTTGCTTGTCTTGCTAATCATTCATTTATGATTGTCAAGAAGACATATTGGACATATTTGAACTGTGGAACTGGGCGAGTGGTTTGCTCCTTCAAATAATAGATGGAGCCATTCGAGGTTTAATTGTGACCACTTAAGCGACATCTTTATTCATTATACCAAATCATGAAATAATAAATAAAACTAATATATTTCTACAATCACTTGACAAAGAATGAAAAGTTGATGTTTACTGAGGACCGTTACTGACTGTCACTTCATGCACTTTATCGCTCTAGAGCGAGTCTGTCTACACCATTCTATGAAGTGATTGCTTCTCATTGTCTTTGATTTTTGTGACAAAAAATTCAGACTTACAGTTGTGACAGCCCTTCTGAGTAGTAAGGCTATGGGCGCATCAACGCAGCCAGTCCTCGTGGACATCCTGTATAAGCTGTATTTTGACAGCTAAAACCTGTCAAATTGTCATAATTATGACAATTTGATGGTTTTACACAGGTTTATACAGGATGTCCACGAGGACTGGCTGCGTTGATGCGCCCATAGCTTTACTACTCAGAAGTGCTGTCAGAACTGTAAGTTTGAATTTTTTGTCACAAAAATCAAAGACAATGAGAAGCAACCACTTCATAGAAAATATGTAAATGTTTGGAAAACGTACTTGTTCCCTATTTTCCCGAGAAAGCCAAGACACTAAAACCGTCACTTTCAGATTCCAGGTTACAAATAATGCCAACAAGTGAGTTATTGTAGTTTATTCTATTGACCATTTGTTATAAAGATGTTACAATAAAGTTAACGATTTAAATAGTTTCGCTTTAGTTGCCAGTGAAATGCAAAATTTAAAAAAACAATGCCTGAACATCGCCAGCGAAATACAACTATCGCACAGAGTTTATGAAAGTGCAACCAGTAGAAAACGCTATTAATTTTCACTTACAAATCAAATGACAAGATCGATATTTGTCAGTATCAAATTAATATGAATTATGTAACTTTGTTGCGCTTATGCTGTCATCTGTATTATTTATTTTCAATCCTAACAAATTTACAGTTTTCTATAATAATTGGCATCCTAACCAGCGCCTCTACAAACATTTTACAAAGAGAGTAAGAAGGATAACTGAATACTGAATGTCCATGCGTTAGATAAGGATAGAAGAAGCGGTACAAACTTCAATTTCTCAGTGTTGTTATTGTATGTTTAATTATTTGACAGCAAGGTGTTAGGTTATGTTCTGATTCATCCAACCTCCTTAGTTTGAAGTTGCTCATCCAGTATCTGTAATTTAGAATGTGTCATCTATGACACATGTCAGTCAGCAGATAAATGTCATTTTCTTGAAATTGTAGCAATTAATTCCTTATAATTCTCAGCAATTCAATCATGTTTTTATTTTAAAAATCTTTTAAGCTTTGACTATCACCTTATACAACACAAGTAGACATTCCATTTATTTCAACAAGAAAACTGTATTATTTAAACGCACCTTAAAATATCATTGACGTTGCGTGTTGTTTGTTGTATTATTCAAACGTCTACTTACCTAAGGAAAGCCGTGTTTATACTTATAAGACCGTGCCTGTGTATTTTGCATATCAAAACCGTCAGCCGTATAAATTCAATTTCCTTTTTTTGTTTAGCTTCGCCGTCTCTACCCAATAAATCCAACAAACAACAAGCTCCGTTACGATCCGTAAAACAAATGAAACATGTAAATATCGACGACAAAAAATAAAATAAAATTGAGACCGAAAATGTAACGAAAGCAAAAAAGTAACCACCTTGTGTGTGGCTCGATCGTAGCGTGTTTCGTTTTAACTCACTCAGTGCAGTCAGTTTAAAGATTTTTGTCTCCCTTCCCACCTCTAAACAACAATAAAGGAGGGGGTAAAATTTCTTGAATCGTCTGCACTATTAAATCCATTCACCCGACGTTATCGCCAACGTCCGTCTTTTGTTATCGACGCCAGAGCGAGATTTCCATCATTACATCACGGCTCACTTGATCCACTTTTTTTCCACTTTCGTTCCGTGACATTTAATACCGGATAGGGACGCAATATAGTCGGGGGGAGTTGCCCCCCTCCCCCTCCCGTCCCTAGGGTGGGATGGTTGGAAATAAAAGCCGTCGAAACATTATAATGCATCCGATGAAGGACGCTATTAAGCTAAAATGCCAAGCCCTCTTCGCTTACCGTTTGGATAATAGTTTGAACTTTCATTAATTTGAAGGTTTCGCGTGAACATATTTAGATCGTATCGATAAATTATGTCGAAAAAACGTTATCTAGCTAGCTAAACATTATCCGTCCTGAGATCCAGTCCGCAGAAAAATTATAAAACAAAAATAAACACAAAAAAAGCTTCGCCTCAATCACGAGTTTTGTCCATTTGCATATTCCGCGCCATTTTTTTAAATTGAAACGTCAAATCGTAAGCGCACAATTTTTTAAATTTTTCCCGCCAAAAAAGGACACGGAACGGAAGTTGGATTCCTCTCCCCCCCCCCATTTTAAAAATAAATTAAAATTAAAAATTAAAATAAGAGGAAAAAAGGGAACGCAACTAAACGTACAAGAATATTAGATTTATATTTTAAATAAATTTATTCGATTGAATCTGGTGGACCCAAAAACCCCGAGTGCCTCAATTATATCGGATCCTCTTTTGGTTACTTTTTTAATAAAATAAAATTGACAATATTTGATCAAATTTTTCCAAAGTCAAAATTAATTATTTTCGGATTAATAATGTTGATAAAATTTAAGGAAAAAAAAAATTGGAACCAAAAACATTTCTTATTATTCCCCTGAAAAGAAAAAATAAATATTTTATAATTTTTTACATTAGCTTAGTAAATAAAGGATAATGTTATTGTATTCTGTCAATGTGCTATGCATGTGTTTAATTAGATGTAATAAATTATTATCCTAAATTAATTTTAAATTAAAGAAGGGAACGACAAGTTTGTAAATTCCATGTTCTGATTAAAAATCTTTAATCTTAAATTCAGAAAATATGACTTCCTTCAGTACCACCCTTATTACAATAATTAGTCAGAAAGAACGATGATTACCAAGAAAAGACGAAAATATGACGTAATATTTGAACGTTAAGCTAGTAAACAATATGGCGTTAATTTGACGTCATTTTTTCAAGCAACGATATCGTCATATCGATCGAAAAATTATGACATTACGCTAGAGTTCTGTGACGTCATTTTAAAGGCTGTGACGGATGTTATAAGTTGGATAAGTGCGGTAGAAAGACCTCATTGATAATTTTCTGTTTCTGACGTTGTTTTGCGATAAAGTACGAAAAAACGCCATCAATATGACGTGTTTTCGACGTAGTTCAAAATTTCACACTATATTAATTAAGATTAAGATTTATTCTAATCCAAAAATAATAATTTTTATAAAAACGCTAAAAATACGTCGCGTTAATGACGTGTTTATCATAACGTTCCCAATAGATCATTATGACCTTGATAGCGGATAATCCTTTTAAATTAACGTCAGATTGTTTGCTAATAATATGCATCACTTCACAGCAAACGGAGCATCTATTAGAATTAATATGACGTTTCGTTATTTGTTTATAGATCATTATGACGTCAATTGCGGATAATCACCTCAAATTGACGTCAGATTTTTTTTTGCTGAGAATGCTCATCAACTCACGAAACAAGACATCTTTTCTACAACGCAATTTTAAAGATTGTGGTTGACGTCATAAACTGTCTAATAACAACCTTATTTACTCGTGGAACATTATGACGTCGATGACGGATAATTACCTCAAACTGACGTCAGAATGTTTTGCTGAGAACGCGCATCGACTCAGCAAACAAGGCAGTATCTTATAGGACGTTTAATATTGACGAAAAAACGACGACATTATATAAAAGTCCTGCGATGTCATTTTAACTGTCTAATAATAGCCGTATTTATTCATAGAACATCATGACATCAATGGGGGATAATCACCTCGAACTAACGTCAGATTTTTTTGCCGAGAATGCCTATTAACTCAGGAAACAAGGCATCTTTACTAGAACGTCATTTTAAATATTGTATTTGACGTCATAATAGCCATCATTATTTACAGATGATTATGACATCGATGAAAGTCGTAGCTCGCGTCACAAACTCTCTAATAATAGCCATATTTACTTGTAGAATATTACGACGTCGATGGGGGATAATCACTTGAAATTAACGTCAGATTATTTGCTAATAATGTATCTGAATTCACAGCAAACCGGACATCCTTTAGAATTAACATGACGTTTAACACTGACGCAAAAATGACGACGTTACCGTCGCAGTCCATAGGATGCCATTTCTAAGATCGTAGCTGACGTCATAAACTGTCTAATAATAGCCATATTTATTTGTACATCACTACGACGTCAGCTGAGGGCAATCTTCTCTACATAAAAAAATAAATTGTCTAATAATAGCTTATTTATTTGTAGAACATTATGACGTCGATAACGGATAAACGCCTCAAATTAACGTCAAATTGTTTGCTAAGAATGTGCATCAATTCGCAGCAAACCAAGGCATCATTTAGAACTAATATGACGTTTAATTCTGACGCAAAAACGACGACATTATGTGGCAGCCCATAGGATGTCATTTTGAAGGTCGTAGCTGACGTCACAAACTGTCAATAATACCCGTATTTATTTATAGATCACTATGACGTCAATTGTGGGCAATGACCTCAAATTGACGTCAGATTGTTTTGCTGAGAACGCGCATCAACTCAGTAAACAAGGCAGTATCTTATAGGATTAATAGGACGTTTAATAAGTCATGCGATGTCATTTTAAAGGTTGTGATTGACGTCATAAACTGTCTAATAATAGCCGTATTTATTTGTATAACATTATGACGTCGATGACCCGTAATCACTTCGAATTGATGTCAGATTGTTTTGCTAAGAATGTGCATCTATTCATAGGAAACATGAATTATTATGACGTTTAATACTGTCATAAAAATGACATTATGTCTGAGCCCTAGGATGTTTTTTAAAAGTTGAGGTTGATGTCACAAACTGTCGATTGGTGGATCATTATGTCAGATTGTTTTATTGAGAATGCGTATCAATTCAATAAACATCCTTTGACACCTTTGGCACCTCTTTGAATTATGACGTTTAATACTGACGTTAGAATGACAATATTTTATTTTTATATTTTAAAAGTCGTGGCTGACGTCATAAACTGACTGCGCGGTAACTAATTGTGGATCTTTTTTTTAATCTTAGGACGTGTTTTGGTATAGTTTTGATGGTGCGAAAAGGAGTGATATGACCTATTTCTGTATACAAACAAACATTAAAATGACGTCATTGATTAATGAAAAAGATACGTCATTATTACGTTATGACGTACAGGTAAACGTCATTTTACGCCGGGGTACCGTTCTGAGAGACACTGGCGTAAAAAAAATTGGCGTAAAATAAGCACAAATATAATGGACAATATAAGGTTAGGTTCCGTGTCAAAATTCGAAGAACGGTTTAACATATTTATTTAATACATATCCTTAATAAATACAGTTTTAAAATAAATATTAACTTAAACTATAGTTCGTCGGTACTAAATTCAATTCTCAAATTTTTTTGAAAAAAGCATCCAATTTCATTTGCTTTGATTGTCGCTTCCTTTCTTGCAGAATCATAGCATAAGGTCGAACGGCAGCAGCGACGCTTCTTTTTACATTTGCGCTTCGATTGAAATCCCCGTCTATCTCACAGAGCTCATCTGCTAACCTTTCTATAGAAGAAAGGATACGAGTAGATCGGCCGTTTTTAGGGGTTTCCCATCATTTTCTTTCTCATCCTCCTCTTCTTCTTCTTCGGGATTTTTTGATTGAGGGCGATCTAATACCTCCATCAACTCTTCTAATTCTTGATTTGTGAGTGGTTGGTCATGCACGTCTAACAGTTTGGTCACATCTTCGGTTGTTACGTCTTCGAATCCACATTCGCGTGTAAGCCCGATAATGTCTTCGTTTATGTTAATGTTATCTACCTCTTCTACACCTGCACCTTGTATAAATCCAGGCAGAAGTTTACGCCAAACGCCGTTTAAACAATTGTTTGTCACTTCGTCCCAAGCGGACTTCAGATTTTTGATTCCGTTTAAAATATCGTATGACCGCCAATAATCTTTAACGGTCTGATTGGAATTAGTATCTATCGCCTTAATCATTGCTTTTAATGTTATGCGCAAATAATATGCTTTAAAGGTAGCAATTACCCCCTGATCCATGGGTTGTAAAACGGAGGTTGTGTTAGGGGGCATGTAAATTACCTTGACGTTCAATCCCGTGTCTAAGGTGTCAAGATTTTGCGGATGTCCTGGCGCATTGTCCAATAGGAGAATTGCTTTCTTTGGAAGGTTATTTCGATCACAAAACGTAAGCACATTAGGGCAAAAATAATTTTTATATCAGTCTGTGAAAATCTCCTGACTGACCCAGCCTTTTTTATTCCACCTCCAAAAAACTGGCAGGGAGCTTTCGTCAAGACCATTAAAAGCCCGTGGATTCTGGGAATGATACACTACCATTGGCTTTAATTTTAAGGAATCAGAAACATTTGATCCCAAGAGAACAGTCAGTCTATCCTTGGCCGCTTTAAATCCAGGAGCGCTACGTTCTTCTCGCGAAATAAACGTTCTCGATGGCAACTTCTTCCAATACAGACCTGTTTCATCAAAATTGAAGATGAGATCTGCAGGGTAGTTGCCTTGTTCCACAATTTCTTGAAACTTTTGAGGGTAAGCTGCCGCTGCTGCTACGTCAGCGCTCGCTGGTTCGCCGCTTAATTTAGTGCTACGGATATTGGTTCGAGGCTTGAATCTCGTGAACCACCCAGTGCCAAGAAAGTTTCATCAGTGTTTTCTTGCGCCTTCAAATCAGAAAAAATCAACTTTGCTTTTTCGCATATGACAGCTTGTGTTACAGGAATGTTTTTGTGGTTAGTGTCATCAACCCACAATGTTAACATTTTTTCCATTTTCTCTATATTTTTGCTCCGGCTGTAAGTTACGTGCTTTACACTTACAGCCGTTGTCTGTTGAGCGGAATGTTATATTTTCTCAGCGTTTTTCATGATTGTTGTCACAGTCGACGGGGGTAAATTTAGAGCTCTGCAGACAATGGGTCGGCTTTGCCCGTCTTCAATGCGTTTAATTACATCCATTTTTGTCTCCAGGCTTATTGTTTTTCGTGCTCTTTTTGCACAATGTTTGGGTTCTGAATCACAATTGTCGCTCATAATGAAACTACAAATTGAATATTCTTTTCATCGTAATGATAATAAAATAAATAATATAATTGTACCTTTTTATTTTTCTTAAAAACAAAACGAAAGCTAACTCGTAAACAATTTCACACATACACTCGCGTACACGGTAATAGAATAAAACAACCCGTAAAAGTGTGTCTGATATTACAATCGCGCCGCCTACTTTGTCTGTTGTCGGCCAAACGGGGGAATCCCACAGCCGAATCGAACGAACCGGGGAAACGACACCAACCGGCGTAATTGTGAATCGGCGTAAATCGAACCGGCGCAAAACGACGTTTACCTGTAGTTTTATGTATTTCTAACATAAAAAAAAAATAAAAAAAATAATTTTTTTTTTGTTTTAAAATAAATTACATTTAACCCTCGTATAGTACGAGTCATTTGACGAGGCAGGAAACCGCAGTTGACAGAATTTAAATCGGAATTGTTACCGCAAAACAGAGATGTACAGAGAGCCAACATTTGGAGTTATCTTTATTTTTACTCTTAAGTTCCTCGACGAATCAAATTGCGTCTGTCACTCGATGATGGCTCGATACCTATCTATTTCTGTGTTCTACAAATATATAACATGTATATGGTGGTATACTTGGAAAGTTTGAATAATTAAATCGTTTATTGTTCTAAATCAGGATATGGAATCGATTAATTAAATGCTTAAAAGTAATTTAAATATTAAGAAAAAATTAAAATTGTAATATATATGTACATGGTGTTATTTAAATATAATTTTTTTGTTTAATTGAAAGTTCAATGTTGGCACACCCTGTATATATGTATAGAAGTGACATGATATCGCGATAAAAAATCATCAAGATTTCCATTTATCACAATATCGGGTTGCTTTTCCATTAAAGAGTAAATGTTGCCTTCTTCTTAACTGTGATCTTTCTCGATATTAATTATACATGAGAGAAATTTATTATAAACGAGAAGAAATAGCTTAATTGGGTAAAGAAAATAATTAAAAAATAAAACCATATATAATGATATGGGGACCATGTGCTTTTTTGCTAATATCTCCCGTTGTTATAAATAATATGAGCTTAGTCGGTAATATCGTTTCCTGTATTCGTATTCGATGTAAAAAAAAAAGAAATTAATGTATACAAGAGATGTAGATGATTTAAAATGGTGCTCTCTGATGTAAAATGTAATTTAATAATAAAACGCTGATCCTTTCAACCGAATATAATTATATAAATTAAAGGTTAAGGTTTAAGTCTGTTTGTTTCCGCACAAAAATGTTTTAAATGTCTTAATAGCACACAAAATGCAAACAACGAAATATCGCTTCTTATTTTATTAATTTATTATTTTGTCATTATATATATTATCTTGTATTATATGGAACTTAACACACAAAATTATTACATATCTCTTTATATTTACGTTTAGATGTTATTTAATATTTATACTATCGGAGGTTAACCTGTACTGCGTATTTAGATATAAAATGACGCCCTGTAATGAGGTGTTGTCTAACTTTTGAGCTAACTTATATAAATATAAATGTAACTGTGTTCGAAATATATTTCAAAATATTATTAAGATTTAAGAAAATTTGACTGGTCTATTATAAGGGTAATTATTATATGGATGATGTGAGGTATACAATTGATGATGATTCATTCTTATGATAATGTTAATATTGATATTGTGTAATGTATATATATATACATACTTATAATGTAATTTGTTGATACGAATTCATTTCAAAATCTTGATAAAATGTTTCGGTATAATTTGAATTTACCGCCATTTCGAATTGTCAATGTTGTTGACAACCATGGGGCTTCCTTTGGCCAATATTAAAACCATACTTGAACTACGCAGTCTGTTCCAGATCCAATCAGACCGGCCTAAAAACATATAAGCGTTTATACTATTTTGATTTCTTATTCTTGTTTATTCAAAGTAGTCAATACAGCGCAGAAAGCGAAATCAAAGCACAGTGAAATATTAACCGAATTAGCTCAAATTTGGAGATTTCAGCCATTAATCTATCAGATCTGTCTGGGTACAAACCGAGTTACAACCTTTTTCAGAAGTAAATGTTCAATATTGATCTCACTTGGGAGGATCCAATCTTCAGATTCGACTCTATCATTGCATATGTAGGTAATGCGGTTGTCCTCTTCCACCATTTTCATCACCGCAGCAATGTTTTCGGAGTTAACAGCAATTAGGCAAGAGCTTTTGACCGAATCTCTTTCCACCAAGCCACATTTTTAAATTTGGAAACAAGAAGAAGTCCGACGGAGCCAGACCTGGTGAATATGGAGGATGTGGCAGCAATTCGTATCCCAATTTTTGGAACTGGGTTTCTAATTTCGAAAAAATTGAAACATGCCGCTACGTTTACACCTATAAATGAATGGTTATGCCATTTAAAGTTGGCGTGGGCGCACAAGAAAATTAACATTATCAACGTACATGCACCTTCGCAGGATAAAGATGAAGAGCAGAAGGTTGCGTTTTATGAAACGATTGAAGAACTTTGTGATACACTCCCAGATGAAGATATGATTATCATTGTAGGGGATTTTAATGCAAAAATAGGTAGAGAAGAAATCTATAAGGCTGTAATTGGAGGGTTTAGTAAACAATGGTCTAAAACTAATAGGATTAGCAGCAAGTAGAAACTGTCAAATAATGAGTACTTGCTTCGAACATAGAGAGATTCACAAGGCAACATGGATATCACCGGATGGAAAAACTGAGAATCAAATTAGCCACATATTGATACAAGAAAGATTTAAAAGAGTGGTGCAAGATGTCAGATGATATAGGGGAGCAGAAAAGAGCTCGGATCATATATTAGTGAGGGCGAAAGTGGCTTTTGATTTTAAAAGTTTGGCGAGAGAAATCCGAAAGGTAGAGAGAGCAATTAACGTAGACGCTTTCAGCCAAGAGAAAGTAAAAGTAATGTACCAAAAGGGAATCAATGAGAGTTACAGGATGGTGTTCCAAAGAAGCACAATAAATGAACGATGGAGTAGCTTGGAAAGTCTACTAAAGAAAACAGCAGTAAGCATCGTGGGGAACAAAAAAACGTAGAAGAAAAGAAAACTAGTTTAACACTATTTGCAAGGAACACAGGAAAAAAGTGCAAGAAGCTAGACAGAAGATGTTGCAGACTAATTTGCCACGGGACATACTCAACTATAAGGATCAAAAGAAAAGAGCGAAAGCGTTTTACAGAAGAACAAAACAAGAGCATTATGAAGCCAGGTTAACAAAAATAGAAGAACATTAGAAAAGCAGGAGACTAAGACTGCAAAACAAGAAACAAAGTCAAGAGCGTTATTTTGCAAAAACAAGGATGGGAATTTAGTTGGAGATGAAAAAGAGGCGGCAACTGTATGGAGAAATTATTTTAAAGATATTATGGAAGAACAGAACCAAAATTTAGCTAAAGAAATAATTGAGGAAATATATAGAGAAGAAGATGAAGTTTTTACAATAAAAGAACTCCAAGCATCGCCTAACAGTCATAATACAGAAATGCACGCTATCTTTATTGATTTTAAATGTGCTTATGTTGTTTAATATAATGCTTGAGAAAGTTATTAGAGAGAGTGGAATAAACTGTACCGGAACAATACTAAATAAAAGTCACCAATGCCTAGCGTACGCAGACAATATAACGACACTGGCGAAAACAAGGAAGCAGCTTGAAGGAATAACCAGAAAGTTGGAAGCAAGCGCAGGGAAGGTCGGATTGGAAATAAGCGAGGAGAAGACCAAATATATGCACATGAAACGTACAAAGACTGTAGAAGATATCGACAACAAATAGTGGTTCAGTTAGAAAATGGTAGACAAATGCGGATTGAGAAGGTTAAGAATTTTGTGTACTTGAGTGTATGGTTATCGGAGGATGGGGATAGTAATGCCGAGATTGCAGCCAGGATGGTAAGAAGAGACCTATGCGCTGAGCAATATCTCATGGGAGGCAAGGATCCAATTATACAGAACGATAATTCGTCCAACTGTGATTTATGGCTGTTAGACGTGGGTAATGAATAAGAGAGAGGCAGAAAAGCTGGAGGTCTGGGAACGAAAGATACTTAGAAAAATATTTGGGGGAAGAAAGGTAAACGACCATTGGGAACGTAGAAGTAATCAAGAAATAATGCGGCTTTATGGAGAAGCAACTGTAACCCAATTTGTTAGAGCCCAACGTATAAGATGGCTGGGTCATGTGCAAAGAAAAGAGGACCACCGAATAGTGAAGAAAATTTTGGGTTTAAGATCCTTGGTTAATAAGAAGCACGGCAGTCCGAAAACGAGGTGGTTAGAAGAGGTGGAAATGGACTTAGAGGAGAAAGGAATTGTTAACTGGCGAGAGAAAGCAATGTAAACGCCATATATACAGGGTTTATATATAGGGAGAATACATATAAAATCGGTTTTCGGTGAATATTATCTCCCTAATATTACTTTATTCAAATTTAAGGGCCGCATATTATAACTGAGTTAACAATGAACGTTTCCACAATAATAAGGCTAATTAATCCCGGATCGACTTGCCATTCGCTGTTGGGAGCAAAGTGATTAACAGCGCGGCATCATAAAAGGCGATATGATGCTGTCACAAAGCCATTTAAACACAACTTACACACACTAAACTACACCGCAAGAGTTGCAGTGATAGCCAGGCAACTAATACAGCTTCCGGAGTCACTGCAACTAAGCACTCACCACACATTAAAAAAAAAACACGTAAGTTAGTGCAAGCGGTCGTGGCGCAGACATTCACGCGGACACCTTAATAACGTAAGGCACTGATTGTTTGGGGTTCGAATCCGAGAAATGAATTTTATTTTTTTTTTAATCTTGATTAAGTTTTGTTGTTTATTTTGACAAATGATTCGTCGTTAGTAACAATTAAAAATGGAATAATACACGTGATCATTTTTGTTATTGTAAAAATTATTCATTATTTACCTTAATCCTCAAAAAATCGATTACCTATATAGTCTTCAAAAGCTCTGATTTTTGTAGTGTTATTGAATTTGTAGCATTATTGTTGGAGATAAAAAATAAAAAATAAAACTAATCTGCCGGGATTCGACCCTAAACAATCCGTGCAGTTACGTTATTAAGCCGTCGTGTGAACCATTACGCCACGGACGCTTGCACTAATTAACGTGTTAAAAGCCTTATTAGGAATTCACGAACAATAGATTTAAAAATAATAAGTTTTTGGCTTTATTAAAATGACTTTCTTTGTACTATGATTACGGAGATGTTCATTATTAACCCAGTTATAATATGTGGCCCTTAAATTTAAGTGAAGTAGCATTAGGGAGATAATATTCACCGAAAACCGATTTTATATGTATTCTCCCTATGTCCCACTTGACTTGGCATAACCTTATTGGCTGTAAAAACGGTTTTTGCCTTTTTTGGAGCAGGTCCTTCGGGAGAAGTCGATTGTTTTGATTGGCGTATAGTGATGTATCCAAGTTGCATCTACGATGACATACCGATGAAAAAATTCTCTTGGATTACGTTTTAACATAACCAAACAGTCACTGGAAATTGAAGCAGGAGTGTGCATTTGCTCTGCAGTTACCAAACGCGGCACCCACCTTGGAGTTAACTTTTTTAAGTGTAAATGTTCGCGCACCTTCACCCGGCGGTCATTTTTTTACAATACCACGGACTTTAGCTATCATTTCTTGAATAGTTACGGTTTATGAAGGCCCGGGACGTTCAGCATCATCCGTAGTAGTATGACCATTTTTGAATGCATCAAACCACTTGCATTGAAGGAGAAGATTCACCATAATACTTATGAAACTTTTCTTCAGTGTCTTTAATCTTCTTTCCGCGTAAAAAGTAATGTTTTATTAACACACATTAAATATAACAACTTGTTTACTTTAAACGTCTGTCAAATGTAAACTAACTGACAGGTGTGCGTCAGATTTTGACATTAGGGCATCTAAAAGATAGCTGGAGTTAGCAATACAATCCTGCCAACTTTTGAAAAGTTACTCTCCTGTTAAACAACCTTCGTAAACATGTTTTGATGATGCCATCTTGCTTTTTCCTTCTCAATTGTTTTGCATCTCGTCTTTTTGGTTAACCTCTTCTTGTATTATTTTTGATTGAGATTCCTCGTTTATTTCGGATTTATCTCTAGTGTCCCTTCCATTTCCTGTTTTGGAAGACCTCTGGTTGTCCATACAGCTACGTTTATAAATCAACAAATTACGAATACAGCTTTAAAAATTTATATTAATAAAATAATAATAATAATTAGACGTATTTAACGCATATTTGCTGTCCAAAAATCTAGATGAAATTGGATAAAAAAATTGATATAAAAAATATTTATACATGTGCATCCCCCTAAAAGTGACACAACAGAAGATCCTAAAATTATATTGTAATACATTAAATATAGAATACATATTTCGATATATGCTATATTATATAAATTATATACATAAATATATATATGGTGTTCAATGTGGCGCTCTTTATTTTCTTATTTACAATATTGTATATATGTATTTATATAATAAAAAGAGGATAAAGCTAGGCAAGATATTAATGAATATTAAATAAAACTTAAAGGTAATTATAACATATATACGGGGTGACATAGAAAAAAAGTACATTGCATAGTGCCACACAATAGAGGACACTAAAATAAGAAAAAAATTCCTATGAACATGGGTCCGCAAGACCTTCGGTTAAAAGATACGGGGTGTTGAATTTTATTTCTTTTTTCGGTTTTTTTTTGAATATCTATGGTTCCAGTACAAATGCATCTGAAAGCCGACAATGCACGCTAATTAATCAAAAAATAACAATTGAATAATATGTCATAATGACACTTGTCAAACTGATGTAATTGTTGTTTGAGGAATTTTGTGTTCGTGATTAAGTTTTTCATTGGTTTTCTCACTGACTATTCAAATTTGCTTTCAAGAATGGTTCACTACACTTTTGAAGAATACGGGGACATGATTATGTGTTACGGCGAAGCTAGATCAAATTCTTACGAAGCTCAACGTATTTATCGAGAAAGGTATCCTTTAAGACAAGTTCCTAATGTTCGAACATTTATTGATGTGCATAGGCGTTCGAGAGAAGATGGCTGTTTTAGAAAACCAAAATTGAATAGTGGGGTTTCCAGAACTCGTCGCACTGTGCGAAACGAAGAAACTGTTTTACGAATGGTAGAAAATAATCCAAAAACAAGCACCAGAAAAACAAGTTCAGCGGTACGAAACCTTAACCGTGAATCAGTTAGACAAATTTTCAAAGAACAACTTCTTCGCCCATATCATTTCCAAAAAATTCATTCACTATTGGAACATGACTTTGTTCCTCGTGTACAATTTTGCCAATGGTTGCAAAACCAAAGACAAAACATTATTTCATCAATTTTGTTTACTGACGAAGCTGGTTTTAGTCGTGATGGTATACTGAACCTACATAACATGCACCATTGGAGTGATGAAAATCCTCATCAAACTGTAATTCGAAGTCACCAATATGGGTTTTCAATTAATGTGTGGGCAGGTATAATTGACAATTATTTAATTGGCCCATTTCGATTGCCCAATCGATTGACAGGTGCACTGTATCGAAATTTCTTGGAGAATGATTTAAACACATTATTAGAGGATGTCCCATTGGCCATTACTGGAAGAATGTATTACATGCATGATGGGGCGCCAGCTCACTTTTCTCGAGTGGCAAGGGAATATTTGGACAGGAGATTTGGAAATATGTGGATTGGTCGAGGGGGGCCAGCTCGTAGTTCCGATACCTTAATCCCCTCGATTTTTCATTTTGGGGATTTATGAAAAATGAAGTTTATGCTGTAGAAATACATAATGAAGAACAATTGTGGATAAGAATTATGGAATCGGCAGATAGATTTCGTAATAACGCTTGAATATTTCAAAGATGCCGTCAATCATTAAGAAGAAGAATGGAAAAATGTATTCAAGTACAAGGGCAACAATTTGAACATCTTCATTGTTTTCGCAAATAAATTTAAAAAAAAATGCAACACCCCGTATCTTTTAACCGAAGGTCTTGCGGACCCATGTTCATAGGAACTTTTGTTCTTATTTTAGTGTCCTCTATTGTGTGGCACTATGCAATGTACTTTTTTCTATGTCACCCTGTATATACATATAAATATCTGCATATATATACTTGTAAATAAGTACAATATATAGTAGTTAGTTCTTAATTTGGAAGGAAGATCGAGATGGCGTTGTTATCATTATAGCCGCGGTTACCTCGATCTTTCCTCCGTTATAAACTTGTATAATATACTAGAAATATATCATATATATATGTACTTTAAATTTTAAAATAAATTGTATAATATTTATAGACACACCAATGCAGGGATTCAGAGCTATCTCAGGATATAGGTACTAAACGAACGTATGCAAGGGACTTCTTTATTAATAAAACATCAAAAACTCTCATCTTAAAACGCACAATAATGTATAATTCCACAAGCGGTATTATTCTGCGCGGTGAACACGCGAAATCGATTAGGCAACATATAAATTTAGTTCGGGGAATACCCCGAGGGGCATATTCTCTATCTCCCGGCGTATACAATGTAGCCTGCTCTGGGTTGGAATCGAAACAGGCGACCTCGCGTTGATACCGTTAGTGAATGGGGATGAAATGTATAGGTGCGGTTTTTGTTCAAGTTTTGAGATAGCATCTGTGGCGTGCATTGGAAAATAAATCTCTTTTGAGTTTTTCTTTCATTAACCTCAGTGCATTGAGGCTAAGCGGTATTCTAAATCGAAGTATATTCTTGTATTATCGTAAATTAAATGAAACAAAAAAAAAATTAATAAGGAGAAACTCAGTGTTGTGATAGCGTTACCTGTTACATTGTTCCAATATGAAGGAGTGATTAAATAAATGTATAGTAGAGGTACCTCAATCAAAAGAGGAAAAAGAACGGAGATGAAAGCACTGTTTCGTATTTAGTAGGTGTACAAGATCCTGTAATAAAATTCACCATCTTTATGTAACCAACCAAGCACAATAATTGTTATATAAATATCTTATATATGTCGAATTAATGTTTCCAATAGCTTTTTGAAATGTGTACAAACCAGATATGGATTCTTTTTTTAGTCTGTTTAGAAGCGTGTTTAGTTCTCTCTGTTTTATATTATTATAAATACTGTAATACATACATATTATATGGTATTAGATTGTATGAAATATTGTACCTATACATGTAATACTCCTATAAAATTGTAGATTTTATAAGTTGTCTAATAAAAATGGTTACAAAAAGGAGAATGCTTTAATTTTGATTAATTCTTGCATGCAAGAACAAGATTCATTTCAATAGAAGCGAGATAATGTGGTTGCGAATCTATTGACAGATACTACCACTAAAATAATAATAATAATAATAATAATAATAATAAATTGCCTTTATTTACAAAAGATAAATAATGGTGGTGAGCTCTGGCGAAGTCTAGCTGACGCTACTCATACTCAACCAGGACCCACCACAGTAAATACAAAAAAAAATACAAAAGCATGCGCGCAACTTAACATAATAATCATATACATATGTACGCACCCACATATACATATTTATACATACAAGGAATAATAATTAACAAAAGAAAAAAAATATCAAAGGTTACACAACACTACTGCCCAGAAAGAAAATACTGTTTCAAAGAACTGCTGAAGCTCTTGCGGCCACCGAGACCCCTGACACATTCAGGAAGAGAGTTATGAAGCTTAACGGCATTATAGCTGAAAGATCGCTCAAATAAAGACGTAGAATGTTGCGGAATCGTAAGTTCAAATTTATACCGAGTATTTAGAACATGTATAAAATGCCGTGGAATTAGGAAACCCTTAAGAGGGGAAGGTGGCGCAGAACGAAGCAACTCATGAACGAAACAAGCCAAGTGCAGTTTACGGCGGTTCTCCATGTTCAACCAACATAGGTTACGAATAAATTCCGAGACATGATCAAATTTACGCAGATCAAAAATCAATCTGCAACAAGAATTCTGAAGTTTTTGAATACGGTATTTGTCTTGTAAAGTCAAGCATGGACCGTAAATAAAGTCGCAATGATCAAACAATGCTAAAACAAGGGATTCGCAAAGTTGTTTCCTCAAGGTATGACTTAGGATGCATCTGTTCATGTATAACATTCTCAAAGACGCATATGACTTTTTAAGTAAGTACGAAACATGAGCTTTAAAGCGAAGATGAGAATCCACATACAATCCAAGGTCCCTAGCAACATCAACAAAAGGCAAGCGTATATTGGAGATAGATAATAGTAAATTGGCTTTTAAGAATTCAACACGCTGTCTCGAGCCAAAAAGCAGAACATTAGTTTTATGTGAATTAAGAGCAAGATTGTGTTGAACAGACAGGCTACTGATCTGTTGTAAAACTAAGTTAATGGTATCCATCGTTTGACGAAATTCATGGATATGAAAG
Source organism: Holotrichia oblita (assembly GCA_023690525.1). NCBI lineage: Eukaryota > Metazoa > Arthropoda > Insecta > Coleoptera > Scarabaeidae > Holotrichia > Holotrichia oblita. The sequence goes on along the minus strand of CM043015.1, from coordinate 227,908,659 downwards.
GAATGAAATAACTGGGTATCGTCGGCATAAGCTTGAACTCGGCAAGCTTTAATGGCTTTTAAAATATCAGATGTGTAGATAATGAAAAGTAAAGGGCCCAGTAATGAGCCTTGAGGTACACCAGACAAAATTTCTGTAGTATTAGAGCAGTTGTTATTGCATTTAATCGTCATTGTTCTGCCTAACAAATAAGATCGTAATAACCTAAGTGAGTTCTCACAAAATCCAAAATACTTTAACTTAGCGAGAAGTAATCGGTGACAAACAGTATCAAAGGCCTTGGAGTAGTCAAGTAAAATAAGAACACTACACATCCCACTGTCAACAGATGTCATTATATCATTAAGAACAGTAGCAAGAGCGAATGAAGCACTAAATCCAGGCCTAAAGCCTGACTGGCAATCAGGGAGATAGTTATTGTTATTAAAGAAAGAATAAATTTGGCTATAAAGGACTTTTTCCAAAACTTTAGAAAGAGTAGGCAGTATACTAATTATTCTCAAATCTGAAAATGTTGATGGGTTGGAAATCTTAGGCAAAGGAACACCTAACGCGGCCTTCCAAAGAACGGGAAAATACGACTGTTCAATACAACAGTTAATAATGTGTGTTATATAAGGATCGATGTAAGGACTACAATATTTTAGCATAACAGAAGAAATGCCATCACATCCGTAGGCTTTGGTCTTAATTCCGTGCAGAATTGCATGAACCTCCTCAACGGTTGCTAATTTAAACTGGAAAACGGCATCAGAGTTAAGGTCGTTGGAGTTGTAATAATCAATAAGATCATTAAAATTGTTGTTGGTTGATTGAGTAAAACCTGCAAAATAATCACTAATACCAAAAACATCAGATAGATCATCAGGTAGAGTGCGCTCAGAACTAGATTTTACATTAAGAGACTTAAGCGCAGACCAAAGTTTTTTCTTAGAATGTCGACCAGCCGAGTCCAAGCACTTACGCTTTTCCTGTCTAACCAAATTAAGTGTAAAATTTCGAAGCCGTTTGTATCTATCCCAGTCTTGAGGAGACTTACTAATTCTAAATTCGGAAAGTGCTCGATCTCTTAACTCCATAAAGACTCTCAAATTCCTGGTCAACCAGGGGGCCCTTGCCTTAGTAACCTTAGCCTCAATCAAAGGAGCATAAACATTGAACAATGTGGTTAAAAATTCATTAAGAATATTGATTTTACAATCGATATTACTCTCTCGAATTATGAGAAACCAATCGAGAGAACGTAATTCATTAGAGAAAGCTGTATAATTAAAATTATTGAAATTTCTGTAATTTATCAACTTTGGCGGAGGTTTTTTGAAACTTATCACCAGTTCACAGAATGAGAGTCTGTGATCGGAAATTAAATCGGCAGATATCGTGCCCGATGATTTCAGTATATTAGTATTAGAAACAAATATGGGATCAAGCAGTGTGGCAGATGTAGCAGTAATTCGGGTGGGTTCATTTATCACTTGAACAAAGCCATATGATTCAAAACAAGCCACCAAGGGATTATCTAGAACTAGCTGGTCAACATTAAAATCACCAGTACACACTACATGGTCGGCAAGTGGATAAACAAAGGAGAGAATTTTTTCAAAATCATCAATTACATTATTAAGGTACACACGTGGTGGTTTATAAAAATTTCCAATAATTAATGTATTAGACGGAAATTTAAACTTAAGAAATAAATATTCCAAATTCTCATTAATAGGGAAATCAAAGTCCAAAACTAGACAATTAAGTGCATTTTTAATATATGCAGCGACTCCGCCACCCCTCCCCGCCCTATTTTTAACAAATAATTTATAACCAGGAATATTCATCAAGGAATCCCCAACATTATCCGACAGCCATGTCTCGGTAACCACAAGAACATCAAAATCATTTTCCAGAATTAACATACGAAGTTCAACGAAGCCAGTAAAAAGTGAACGAACGTTCAAATTACCGATCCTCATCATGCGAGCATTAAACGTCACAAATAAATGGTCAGAAAGCTATACCTAATTTAACTTAGTAAATCAAAAAGTTCTATGAGTAATAAATAACTATGTATATATAATATAAAAATTTACAGAACATGAGTTTACTTATAAACTTGTACAAATTATTGCGAGTACGATTGTGAACAAAATCAGTATAAAGTACAAGAAAATGGTAAATGTAAGTTAAGACTTAAATAAACTAGCAAGCAGTATTAATTACGGCAATTAGGTTAAATAAGTAGTAATTAAAGGTTTTAACGCGTAATCAAGATACAACAGTGAAAACAGAATATAGGTATAGGTAAATCACGATTCAATAAAGGTATGAATAACAACTCGATTACAAATAACTAAATTAATTGCAATGATGATGTAAATAATCAAAGAAAAGTATAATGTACAAGAAAATGGTAAACGTAAGTTACAGACTCAAATAAACTAGCAAGCAGAATTAATAACGGCAGTATTATTAGATTAAATGAGTAATACACGAGTATGTAGGTATATGTAAATAACGATTCAATAAAGATATGAAAAGCAATTCGATTACAAATGACTAAATTAAATTAATTCTAATGATGATGAACTAATCAAAGTAAACTATAAAAATATGTAAGCAAGATATGACTAACAACCAATATTATCTTACATAGCGAACAGGTTTCACAGCTCCTTCCAAAGTATAAAATAATGAGCATTACATATTAAATAAAGCAAACTTACAGATTATGTCTATGAGTCCCAGACGCATCTTTATAAAAAAGAACACCATCAATACTCCACACAGATCGTCGACCAAATTTTTCAATTAACAGCTTCATTTCGGTAACCCTTCAGTCTAAACTTCAGTCATTTTGGACGCCCAATTGACAATCATTTGAATGAATCGATGTGAAAATGGACCCAAATCGAGTATCGATTCGTCATTAAATATTTGTTTTTCAAAGGCAATACGCCAACGCAAATTAAAAATGAGTTGGATGCTTTTCTTCGGTTAGGTATAATGGATAATTATTACACCATAACCGTTTTGTGAAAACATGCAGTAATCTCTTTCGTAAAAACTTTGTTTGCGTGTCATGAAAAGTAATTTACTTACCGTCAAAACAGCCTTTTAGGTCAGCTATTTTTTGGATAATATTTTTTCTGCAAAAAAACTCACTGTAACATAGAAAGATGAAGCAATGATCACGACCACTATAATGCGCATGCTTTAATTTAGTACCCTGTCTCACCTAATACCCCTCCCCTTCCCCCATGAAGCATTGATGTGTCCAAATGAACATTAATGCCAAGCGAAGGCGAAAGCAAAAACTAAAGCGAAACCGATGCAAACTGCACTACTAATCGCACTACATATTAACACTACTACAAAGTTACATGTTATTTGCTTTGATGAATTTGTATAATAGGAAGAATAGCTTCTCATCCTCTTTAGCCAAAATGCTAGAAATATTGAAGGGGGGGATGCGTTTATCTGCTGGGCTCTTCGTTGACAACGAAAAAATATGTGGTCACTTAAACATTTTTCGAAGCTTTCGATATTGGCTATTGACTTCTTGCATACCACTAATAGGTCAATAAAATTAAGTCGAAAAATCCATTTTGAGAAATTAATTTCCAGCAAGCTGGAAATCGTTTTAAAACCTCTATTTGGTCCTAAATGTGTGTAATCTGAGTTTGCACAATCCCAGATGGTGAGCTTAACTTTTAGTATCTGAAAAACCGACAAATTTTTGCACCTTTTTTTTTTTTTTTTTTTGCTTGTAGCTGGAAAACGGTGCGTCCGATGGAAAATATCATTCCATTAAAAAATACAGAGGACTAAATCCTGCGTCGACTAACATTTAAAAAATCAAATTCGGTTTAGTGGTATAGCCAAAATCGAATGTTAAAAACGAAAACAATTTCGTAGCAGATCCGGTTCTATTTGGAGAAATTTCATCTATTTCCTTCAAATCAATCTGGTTTTCGTCGCGGATATAGTTGTTCATCAGCTTTGTTGCATATTGTGGATGATATTTGTGCGGCGGCGGATTCGAGAAAGATTACTGCGCTTGTGTTGCTCGATTTCTCCAGAGCATTTGATACTATAAGTCACGACATCTTGTACTCAGTTTTGAATTATTTGGGCTTTGATCCCGCTGCTGTTCGGCTTATTGCCAACTACTTGTCTGACCGTTTTCAATTACAGTATCAGTAAATGCGTCGAATAACTCGTGGAGTCCCGCAGGGCTCGGTTCTCGGCCCGTTGCTGTTTACACTGTATCTAGCTAAATTGAGTGATAGTGTGAAGTATTGTCAGTTGCATAACTTTGTGGACGACACTCAACTTTACATGTCATTTGTGGAAGCAGATGTAGATGGGGCCCTGGATAGACTGAATAGCGACTTGGCATCATTGCTTCTGTTTGCAGAACGACATGCTCTCAGAATTAACCCGGAAAAATCTACCGTAATGATATTTGACAGATCAAAAAATAGACCGGATGTTGTTCAGAAATTTACGAATACTTGTTGGAAGTCGAGTGCTTTCGGTTGCTGATGTAAGTAGAAACCTGGGTGTCACCTTTGACTATGCACTACGATTCAGAGAGCATATCAATAATAGTATTCGTAAAGCTTTCGGGGCGCTTAAAGTTCTTTAGGCTCACAGGAATACACTCGCAGAATATGTTGGGCGGTGGCTGCATCTGTTGGAGGTAGAGAAGCCAGCTCTAAAGTTGGCTTTGTTAGTGATCTTGAAAATGTTTCGTATCGGATTTGGTCCAAGAAGGTCTCATCTGCCTGGGATGAATAGAGGGCTGCCAAAAACCGTTGACCTGCTGAAAAGAGAACCTCAGGATCGACATCTTCATGATGGAAAACCTTGACAGTCTCTTGTAATGTCGTGTTCTTTTGAAGAAACTTGACAAACTTCAACTTTCCTTGGCGATAGAATGCAGAGGTTGTATCACATTTACTGATTGCATGTAGAAACAGAATATTCTGTTTGACAACGGACGAGAAGTTGAAGTACTTGGGAGAGTAGAAGGTGTTCTGAGAGGTTCCCTTTCCAGGTTTCATGACGTAAATGGTGGATGAATTTGGTGCTTTGGCGGTTAATAGAATCAATAAATCGATGTCCTCCCCCATTATGATGATTATGTCGCAAAGTTATCTGTCAATTTAATGGCAGTGTTGAAAAAGGTATCAGCATCCTGAACACTTTGCCTTACTTTATACCCATTCTGTACCAATTTCTCACGCAGCATGGAAATTAGCCGTTCTTTGTTATTGTCGTTGGAGGTTGTACCGAAATACGAAATTTTTTTCGTTTTTAACATTCGATTTTGGCTATACCACTAAACCGAATTTGATTTTTGAAATGTCAGTCGACGCAGAATTTAGTCCTCTGTATTTTTAAACAGAATGACTTTTTCCGTCCGACGCACCGTTTTCAAGCTATAAGCAAAAAATAAAAAAAATGGTGCAAAAATTTTTCGACTACTAAAAGTTAAGCTCACCACCTAGGATGGTGCAAAGTCAGATTACACGCATTTAGGACCAAATAGAGGTCCTAAAACGATTTCCAGCTTGCTGGAAATTAATTCCTCAAAATATATTAATTTGATTGGCCTATAAAGTATCTTCCTTAAGAAATAATTCTTTGGATGAGTTCTCCTTTGATGCCAATTCCTGTTCGCTAGTTTTGCTTACACTTTTTAATGCCTGGGTGAAACTTTCAACTTGTTGGATTATGTTCTCTGGCTGAGCCTTTGATGTGCCAAGAACCGAGGGGTCTTTTGACATCGTTGGCAAATTAGAGTTTTTGCTCTGATTGATAGTATTTCCTTGATTATAAAAAAACTAGTTTCTTAATTCTTCTTATCATACCCTGAAGTTAATTGTGTCATAGATCTTTTGGATCTTTGTGCTCTTGTTATCTGAAATTAGTAGTTATTAGTAGCAGGTTGCTGTCTTTCCACACTCGAAAATCTCGCGGTATCTCGTTAATATTAAATGATGTTTCATTTCTTCCATTAGTACTCACCTTTTTCTTTGCTTCCCAAAATGTGATTATCGAAGGTCATCCTATTATTAATTTCTTTTTGTAATTTGTAAACTTCACATTCCTTATGGGTAGAAAGGTGATTCTCTTCACAATTGGCACACTTTATTTCTTTGTCACATTCTTGTTCCTCACTATCATGTGTTTCGCTGCAACAAAAGCACTTTTGGTTTCCTTTAGATTGGTTTCTAGTATATCCATATCTATAGCAATTATAACACTGTATTACTGGGTATAATATAACATTTTATTTCAAACGGACATTTATATATCAAAACATGTGTTTTACCCGAGAGTGATTTGGTTGGAACATGCCTGACTGTATCTTTATCTTTCACACATCTGTTCATCCTGTGTACATTCAGCACTTCTCTTTCTCCACATTTCAAATTACCTACTTTTAATTTCTTCCTCTGGTAGGTCTTCATTCACACCTCTTAGCACACCCTTGCAGGTTACCAAGTGCATGGGAATAAATGATGCCCAGTTATTTTCTTTACAAACATCACTGTCAACAAAACTAATAGCTTGATTATATTTCTCAAATTCCAAGGGTATTCTTGATCTCCCCTTGTTAACTATCTTTAGTATTCCTTCGATGTCCTCCTTGTGAGTTATCCGACCAATTTTCAAAGGATCGATACCTGTACGATCACCATCATTCTTATGTTGAACGTAGACTACAAATGGACCTAGGCTATTGTCCTTGCTATTGCTCTGCGGTTCTCGGGTTGTCTGTCGTGTAGAAAGGTTGTGGTACTTGACGTTTCGATCATCTTGTCGTGATCTTCTTCAGAAGTGAAATAAAAGTACAATCAAAACAGTGGACTGCGAAAGAGGAACCAGCTCCAAAAAAGCAGAAACTGTTTTTTCGATTGGGAAAGTGATGACGACTGTTTTTAGGGATAGTAATGTTGTTTTCTTAATCGATTATCTTCAAAGCCAGGAAAAAACCATTAAGGATAAGTTGAAGACAGAAATTGCTGAGAAACAGCCACATTTGCAGAAAAAGGAATGTTTCACCAAGAAAAACATCTACGAATTACGATTTGAACTGCTTAACCATCCTCCTCACTCGCCAGATCTAGTCCCAAGTGACTTCTTTTTGTTCCATAATCTAAAAATTGCGGTCGGAGGACAGGGATTTTCATCAAATAAGGAGGCCATCATCTTCGTAATAAGTTATTTTGCAGAGAAAGACGTCGAGTACTATTTGGACGGATTGGAGAGAGGGAACATCGCTGGGAGAAGTAAAACTATACAAAACAAGAATAATTTTAGAAAAAAAAGTTTTGTGTCTTTGTTAGATCGGAAATTTGTCAAATCAGCCTTGTAGTATATTTCGTCCAGTAAATTTTTTTTGAAAAGGAGCTGTAGAAGCTATTAAAGAAAATAAAAAATGAATGAAGTCGCAATTCATATAAAATTTTTGAAAAAATTATTGGTGAAGGAAAGCTTTATCAGACAACATTTATCTCTAAAAAAATTGATGTGCTACCATCCTTTAAACCGAACCTTTCTGGTCAAATATTACCTCGTCTGTAGCAAGAAATAAATAAAAACGAAAAAGTTGCACTTCCGAGCAATGAAAAAGTTTCACATGAAAAAAAACTAACATACTTTGTTTTTGCAAAGACAATATGAAGCTAAAACTAATAAAACTGGAAGAAAAGCTAACTTTCCTACTAGTTTTGATCTTACCCAATAGAGGGAATGAGTCTAAAATTAGTCTACTATCCGAATCGTTGTAGAATAGAAGTCCCCGAGGCGAAACCAGGCAGAAACTATTAACTCTTTTCTAATACTTAACCTTTGTTATTACTTTTGTTGGTAGGGTGATTCCTGTAATTATACTATGACCACCTACTACAGGTATTTGTTGGTTACTTTATTTTTGGAAATCCTCGACGTTTTCTATTGCAATAAGATTAGAAAGAATCCAACGAGAAGTATTTTCTCTTCCATATTGTAAGTGTAATTAAATTACTAAAACATCAACTTTTGTTAGAGTTTGCAGGTAGTAAACTTTTACCACGCTTTTGTTTGATAATAAAATAAAAATATAACAACTCTAAAGAACAACATAATCTCACAAAGAAAAAAAGAAAAACAAAAACTTGCTTTTTAGCCTTATTACCGAAACAGAATGAGATAAAAAACCTAAGGCAAACATTCCGGAAAAGCAACATCTTCCGTGTCATGAACTGTGAGTTCAACGCGATTCTCATGTGCCCAGATGCCACAAGGAATAAGTGCATATGCTCTTCTGTTTCGGCCTCAGCATCAGTGTGATCGCATTTTTTACTTTGGAAATATACTGCATGACATGGAAACTGCAACACCAAGAAGGGGTGCGAATTTTTTGACCAAACTTGGTAGAAACGTATAACTATTAGTCAAAGTCAATAATTGATTAAAATTTTGTTGCGATAGATCAAGTGGTCATGGCACATCTGACACTTCATTCAGTTTTCGCTGACATTAATGTGTTGTGGATTTATTGTTTGTTTCAAATTAATTTCAACGGTTTTGCCTTATTATACCTTTGTTTAACGTGTTTAAAGAGTTTTATTATGCCTAGAGTGCGGCAACGTGGAAATTATCGCCAATTGTTGGTTTGCGAGAAGGCGGTTTTTCATACAGGGAAATTACAAATCGCCTTAACCGGAACCAATCCACCATTATGCGCTGTTATCAATCATGGACTAGGGAGGGTCAGGAAAGACGCCAATGAGGAACCGGAGGCCGAAGAAGAACTAATGAGATACAGGACCGCCGCCTTCGCCTAATGGCACTAAGAGACAGGTTCTACAGTACCAGATCAATTGCTGACGTGTGATTAGGTAATCAAGGTCGTCCTGTAACACTTCGAACCGTTTATCGTCGAATTGGGGGTTCGGATTACAATCTTATCGTCCACATCTTGTGTTACCACTTACGGCTCAACACCGAGAGCAACGTTTGCGAATGCATTGCATCGTGGAGTGGCATAAGGTGATGTTCAGTGATGAATCTCGATTTTGTCTAGGGATGCATGATGGCCGTATGAGGATCGAAGACGTTCCGTGATATTCAGTTTTCCGTTGAAAGGCATGAGCATCGAGCAGTGGGTGTTATGGTATGGGATGCTATAGCATATGGGAGTAGGTCTCAGTTGGTATTCATCCAAACCACCATGAACGCCCAGCGTTACATTGATGAGGTGGTAGAACCCCATATTCTTCCATATCTTCAAACGCTCGAAGACCCACTTTTCCAGCAGCATAATGCCCCTTCACACGTAGCGAGAATTTCCATAAATCGCTTCGAAGAGGCTCATGTCAATATCTTGCCATGGCCACCCAAATCCCCCGACCTTTCCGCCAATAGAACATGTGTGGGACATTATGGGACGAAAACTTATGAATTTAGCCAATCCGCCGCAGACACTAATAGCTCTCCGGCATGAATTACAGGTTGCTTGGGACACCATACCCCAAGAGGATATCGACCACCTAGTCGAATCAATGCCACGAAGATTGAGGGAGTTATTATTTATTATTATTCATAAAAATTATGTTAAATTGTGTTCGTCTTTTGTTTTCTTCTTTTTAATCAATTATTGTCTTTCTACCAAGTTTGGTAAAAAAATTCGCACCCCTTCTTGGTGTTGCAGTTTCCATGTCATGCAGCATAAGTCGAAAGGTTGGGCACAAAGCGTGTTCCAGTGTAGCATTTCTCGCAGGATGTTGGTCTCAATAATTCAGCAATTATTGATCCCAGTGGGCTTCGAAAGATCGATAAACGAATTTGTCCATTATATAGTTGGAGCTCATATATTGTGTTGCTGGGTGGATACAACAGTTCCACTTCCAAACATTTGGGTATAGTTATATGTAGTTGGCTAGATGCTCCATCCAAAATTAAAATATCATGAGGACCAGGCATACACCTCTGTTGTCATGCTGCCTTTGGGCTAATCGATAACCCATCCGAATATACAGAGTTTGGTCTCCTGTGTCCTTTAAATAATATCATCATATCGGAGAATTACTGATAAATTTGAATATATATCAACAAAATATTCAACGCAGCTTAACGTCACGATTCTATAGAGTCATTGCATTCTAAATGAATGAGCGCCTCCTAGTGATATCGACTTGAATTCACATGAAAAGCTCGCCTGTCATCTTGACAGCTCCAGATGACTTTTTGCTTTATATTTTGCGAAAGAACACTATGACATCTCCCTTGGATAAATGGAGGTGAGTACCTTATATTTTTTTGTACATACCATTCAAGATAAACTACAAAAGCGGGTTTTTCTTTTTTCTTCCAGAATTACATGCCCCTTTCGATTGTGTGCATCATCGCCACAGAATTCTGCGAGAGATTTTCGTTTTGCGGATTAAGAAGTAAGTAACACCGACTCCATCACGAGAATTAATAATTCCCTCCTCATATTTATATCGAAACTAACATCATCATTTACTCTAAATAATCTTGGTAATCTACGAAGCGCTGACAGGCAAGAGAACGCGAAGGAGCACCTCGCACCGTTATAGTAACAAAGTTTTCCATCAACCCTAATACATCATCGTCCGCTAACGGATCGACGTGATAAATTAATATTAAATTAATTAACAATCTTCCAGAGTAGAGTAGACGTATTTTCGCGCCCCTAACAACTATTTATTTTCGACGCTTTACGTTTCCAAAACGTTTCTTCTTCACATCAACAGCCATCCTGTCGTTGTATTTGAGAAATGAGCTTCGATTATCGGAAAACAGCGCTACCACCGTCTATCACGTCTTCATTATGATCTGCTACATCTTACCTATACTCGGAGCTATCTGCGCTGATAGCGGAATGGGGAGATACAGGTAAGAGATAGTGTAATGGTGTTTGTTAAGGGTATTGTATTTAATTTATTTTAGGACTGTGTTTTATTTCTCTGTCATCTATTTAGTTGGTAATATTATTATGGTGTTTGCAGCTATACCAGCGACTGATTTCTCTCCAATGTAAGTCTCTTTTTTTACATCAGAAATGAAACAACATTTGCAAAAAAATTTATTAGCATGTAACACGAAAAAAATTAATAATATGTTTGGCGACCCCATAGCTGAGTACACTCCTGTACACGTCTAGGCATCGACAAAATGAGATGGTCGATATCTGCTTGTGGCACCTCGTTCCAAGCAATTCGAACTTCGAACGTCGATTAACTGCGCCAAAGTTTGTGGAGGGTGGTGCAAAATGGACTTCCTCCCCATGATACCCCACACATGTTCGTGTTTTAGAATGTCTCATAATAAAAGAAGGAAGACCTGGGACCGTGATGCCATGTTAGGTGCTGTGGTGGCAATAAAAAATAAGGAAATGGGTTATTTAAAAGCCTCTAGGCAATTTGGTGTCCACAAATCAACATTAGATTTGTACTGTAAACTAAATTCGCCAATAGAAGAAGCAGTTGAAAAAAACCTGGACGAAAAGCCATTTTACCACCTGAACACGAAGAACAGCTTACAAATTATTGCTTAGATTGCATTTCAAAAAGTTGCAACTATAGAAGTCTCTGTAAATGGTTTCAAGAAAGCCGGAATTATGACTTAGCTATCCATGAAAAGCACGAAACAGAACTGGGAAATTTGGACATCATTTCGCCAAGCACATCTCGTAATTCAGACAACGCCGACGTTGTTGAAGAAGAATCATCTAACGCCTATTTGTTAAATTATATAAAAAAAAAAAATTAAACCAGTAGAAATAATGCCATTTCCTAGTTTACCAGGTCCTTCTACTGATAGAAAAAGACGCAGTGGTTCAGCAGTGCTGGTTAGTGGATCACCTTATAAGGATGAACTTGAAACAAAATTGCAAAATAGTGTAGGTAACGTAAAAACTGGACCATCCAATATTAGGTATCTACCCTTTTTTAAAATATCAAAAACTGCAATTTTTGGTAAAACAAAGATTATGGACACATGGTTAGGAGTTTTGTTTTAAAATCGCGATTCGTCGCTAAAGACGACATTATGCCATTCTGCTTCCCGATGCTGCCGTTTTCTGCACCAGTTCAAGCGTTGACGACAGTGAAATATGAGGCTCATTTTTAAAGTAAGAACCGTTTGCGCATAGCAACCGCGCAGGCTGTCACGTGACACCCGCTCAAGGTCAGCCATTTTTGCCCAGTCCCCAACTACGCATGTCAGTTGATTTCATGTCTCTGTTACTGTTGGTTCTATCGTAATACTGCTTTGTTTGTCACCATGTCAATCAATAAACCCGCCGGCCGATTGTGAAGTGCTCTCGGTTATTCGGATTTTAAACGCCGAAATTCACCGCCAGCTTGTTGAAGTTTATGGTGAAGGTGTAATGAATGACAGTAATGTGCGTAAATGGTGTCGTATTTTCAATGAAGGATGTTCATGTTGAAGAACGATATGGACGACCAACTGTAATTGATGAAGACTTAAAAAAAATAGTTGATGAGGAAATTTGCCAAAACCGGCGCTTTACGATTGACGAGCTTCATAGGAAATTTCGACAAGTTTCAAGATCGGTTGTTTCCTACAAACTTCATTACAAAAAAAATTGTGCAAGATGGGTGCCAAAAATGTTGGCAGAAGAACACAAAAAGAAGCGTTTGGCACATTCTTTGTCATTTTTGGAGCACTACGATAAGAGTGGTGATGAGTTTTTCAATCATATTGTTACCGGTGATGAAACGTGGGTAACGTACTACATTTTAGAGACTAAACGTCAATCCAGTGAATGGCATCACTCAAATTCACCGACGAGACCACGAAAATTCAAACAAGAACCTTCAACACGAAAAATCATTGCCATGGTCTTTTGGGATCCGAAAGGCGTTCTTCTGATTGACTTTCTGCCAAGAGGAATGACCATAAATGCTGAGAGATATTGCTCTATAATAATCAAACTTAAGCGTGCTATTCAAAATCGTCCCCTAACAGACCCTGACCTGGCACCATCAGACTGGCACCATCAGACTTTCATGTTTTTCCTAAACTCAAAGAATATCTTGGTGCAAAGCTATTTGAAAATGATGACGCATGGAAAGAAACTGTTACTAACTGGTTAAGTGCTCGGGCGGCAGAGTTCTATGGTGAGGGCATCCAAAAGCTAGACAAATGCTTAGATATTCTTGCTGAGTATGTGGAAAAGTAAAAATATGTTCATACTTCAGTTTTTGATACAATAAATAAAGTTCTTACTTTAAACATGACCCTCGTACATATATATCCAAAATTTGAACAAAATCGAACGCACTTGGAAAATTGTCAAAAATTCAAATTTTTCATACCTACCATCGAAATGAAGCCAACCCCCTTAGAAAGGGGCGGTGAAATGCTTGCATACGGAATTGGAACGTCAAAAAATGCAGCCCTACGAGTTTTCTCATTTTTTGAGGTGAAGTGGCTACTTAATTTGCTATCGGATAAAGAAATAGTCGGCGGGGTTTGGCGCCTTTTAGCTAACAAAAACCGGGGTCAAAGTGCTCCTATGCGGAATTGGAGCGTTCGTCCTAGGTGCCATTTTTATGTTTTTTTTTTCGGCCAAACAAAGCCCTTTAGCCCAAATCCGACATTGTTTTCGTATTCAGCAAGGTCTATTACGTATATATTGAAAATTTCAGGAAAATCGAAGAGGTCGAGATTTACTTCAAAATCGCAGGGGTAAAAATGGAAAAAATGTGCATTTTTGACAATTTTCAAAGGGCGTTGGCTTTCGTTCACGTTCTTTTGTTTTTCGAGAGAAAAAGGCAAGGCAAAAATGTTGCCATTTCAGCACTCTTCCTAATGAGCTAAGAAGACATGCAAATGACGTTTGTAAATATCAAAAACGTGCAGTAATAAGAGTGCCTCAATCCAACCAGTCATCGGGTCATTATTTTACATTCTTTTTTTATATTTTAGTCACAACTGTGCGTGTTATTTCTATACTCCGCGATAAATTGCGAGTATCATTGAAAACTGTCAAAAATAAATTTAAAAAATAATAATAAGGCAAGATTTTTTGTTCGATATTGGTTGGAAGAAGAAGAGAGTTGTTGGAGTTGCTGAGAAGATTGTTGGAAATGTTCGGCAGGGACATAACAACATAATTTTTTTTAATCAAATATATCATCGCTAGGTGGCGCTCCTTAACTTTAATTTTTGTTTAATGGAATATCTTACTTTTTATTCGTTTTTTTTTGCAAAATTTTTAACTTTCCCTATCATACTTGCCAACCTACTTGTCCTATTTTTAGGGAAAATTGTGATTTTTAAAAAGCTAACACCAAACTGTCTGTTATTCGGTAGGGAGCTGACCGTTTTCGCTATTGCTGTGAAAAAGCTCTCTGTCCTTTTTGCCTATCGTCATAATTTGCAAATCATCAGCATAAACCACGGCCCTGTGGGACACCCATGCGCATATCCATCGTAGCTTCTTTTCCGATTAGATTCCGTTTAGTGGGTTGTGTAGGCAATGCCGCTTCTCTTCACTGACCTTTAAGATCTATTGTGATTACCCTTTAATCTTTTAATCCCAATTGATCTCTCTAGTCTAGGCTGTTCGAGGTAGTGGAGTCTCTGCCGGACCACCGCCTCGCAGTTGCACATGATCTGTGCTGTGTTCCGAATAGAATCGGCATTTATCACAGTCCACCTTGTCCATCTTCTTCAGGTGGTACCTAAGAGCTCCAGCATTTAGCCCTGATGACTGAAAATGTTGCAAACTTTTTTGATTGTCTTCGTTTTCAGGTATTAGCTCAGTACGAGATTTTCTGTTCGCTTTCCCACTGTTGAAGATGAGCTCTTATATAGCTTTTGGTAAGACCACAAAATGGCTCTGCTCCAAGAAATCGGAACGTCGCGGCTTTCTTTGCAAGGCCATTGGCTGTTTCGTTTCCCTCAGATCTCCAATGACCTGGTATCCACATCAGTGTGACTGTGTTTCTTAAGGCCAGAGCATTGAGGGTGAGCAGGCAGTTCCAGGTTGGCTTAGATTTAAAAGTGTAGACCCTTAGAGCCTTTACTGCTGACTGGCTGTAGCTTGGTAGCGTCTTTTCAGATATTCCTGGGCACATTTTTCAATGGCATATAGGTAGTTCTGCCTGAAAAATTGTTGAGCTCGGGAGACCTGGATGCCATCAAAAGTCCCTTACCAATCCATCGGCCTGGTAGATCATCTGATGCTTACGGACAGGTCTCCTGAAGTTTGTTGAGTAATCTTCTCTTGTAATTTAGGTCCATTAGACTCCCATGGGTGGCGGTCTTGAATTAAATACTTCAAACTGTTTGTCCTAAATCGAACATCAATATCGTGTAAAATGATCTTTAAAGTTTAGCCATGAAATCCTAATTCTTGAGCCAAGAGCGGTGGCAGTAGTTGCACACACTACCGGATCAAAACGTTTTTCATTTATTTCTTGTGGCAAGAAGAATAGATCAATTTGGTGTTTTCTAAGATTTGCAGAGATTTGCTCCAACTCCCTCTACAACATAATGTATTTGCTACTATATTATTTCTAGCTTAATGACTGTAATTGGATTAACTCTAATATCAGTTGGTACTGGCGGATCCAAACCTTGCCTGGCAGCATTCGGAGGTGACCAATTCCGCTTACCGCAGCAACGCGATCAACTCCAACAGTTCTTCTCCCTATTCTACTTCAGCATTAACCTAGGAGGATTCGTCGGCATGATAATCACGCCTATAATGAGGAAATCCGTCACCTGTTTCGGGGACGACACCTGTTACGCTTTAGGATTCGGTTTCCCAGCCTTGTTGATCCTGTTATCCATACGTAAGTTTAACTCTTGCTTATCCTGATCCTTATCAAACCTTAAAAAATTATAGTAATTTTTATCATGGGTCAGCACTGGTATAGAATGAAATCCCCTAAAGAAAACATCGTCCTGCAGTTTGTTAAATGCACATGTGTAAGTCTTCATAATTATGATGATGGCATTTATATTATTTAAATTGATCTTAGTATGCTTTGTACAGATCTATACGGAAAGGGAACCATAAAGAGTATTGGTTGGATAAAGCCAGGGATAAATTCGATTCGAAACTGGTGACAGACATGAAGGTCGTATTTGCTGTCCTACTCTTATACACGCCTTTACCGCTGTTTTGGTCTTTGTTTGATCAACAAGGTTCGAGGTGGACACATTTCAGGTAAACCTAAAATTTATACAGTTATAAATAAAATTTTTCTGATCAGCAATTTTAGGCGTCTAGGATGAACGATAAATTCTTAGGGATACAAATCTTACCGGATCAGATGCAGGTGGTGAATCCAGCCCTAGTTCTCATCTTCATACCATTCTTCGACAAAATCGTTTACCCTTATCTGGGCAAGATGCAATTCTTGGAGAATCCGCTGCATAGAATGGCCGTAGGTGGACTCATCGCCGGTTTCGCCTTCCTATCAGCTGGGATCCTCGAATTGATCCTCCAGTTGAATTATCCCCCTTCTACCAGGGAGACACAAAGCTGCCACAAATTTTATTAACACGTTACCGTGCGATATCGTGATCCACAGCCCTTTCGCGCCAGTTCTAACGTTGAATTCTAGTGGGAGGTTTGTTTTTGGCGATATTATCGCTCATGGTAGTACTATATATAATGTCACGATTACTACTGATAGTAATATTTGTGGAAGCATCCTTTTGACTAAGAAAGGATACGCGCTGAAAGTGTTGGCTGTGGAGTATCAGGTAAACGATTCGAATTAGTTTAATTTTCAGCTTGATTTAATTGGGAGTGCTTCCAGACTGATACGATTTTAATTGGTGTTAATAAATGGAACGAGATTTCCGATTATATCACCGATCCTGTCGATTATCGCGTCTCTTTAAATGAGCGACCGAGAGTGAGGTATGTGATTTGAAAAAATTAAACTAGTTAGCTCCAAATATTCTTGGTGGTTGCAGGATAGATTTTATAACTACTTCTGATGCTTTGAAGAACGTTTCCGTGAGCCTGAAGAGTATGACGGGACTTATCGATACCTATTATCTAGGTTTGAAGCCTGAACATCTGTCGGTGTCACAGTATATCGAGTTACCGAACGGAGCGTAAGTTAGAGGTATTATTTTGTAAGGAAAACTTGAGGATTTTTTTTTTCAAAAATCTGATTAGATTCAATTACCTAAGGGTTTTCCAACGATTATCCAAGAATATTATTACGGGTTTGTGTAGTTCGTATTATCTTTACGAAAAAATAGTACGAAAATTTTGAAAAAATGTGAAATATGAACGCGTGTTTTGGCTTTCTGCAGCCATTAATTAATCCAAACGAGATATAAATTAGATTGAGACTGACCTCTTGAGACTCTCATAGACGTCAACCTCTCTAATCGATTGATAGACCCTCACGAGGGTATGTAGTGTCAGCGGAACTATGCCATTAGAGCACCCACCCGGATAGAATCCGAGTGTCAACACAAAAAGAGAGAATCTGACGAATACAAGAGGTGTAGAGGTACAACTAGCACTAAAATATACCTCGTTGCATCCAAACAAAATTTGAGTTTGAACTAGCGTTCATATCAGGTAGATCCTATAGTTAAATTGGAAAAAAATACTAGTAGAATCTATCGATTTATCTGAAAAACTATGTTATTGAAAATGAAACTTAGCGTTAGCTAACTTCATTACAATAAAGTTAAAATCGATAGATTCTACTATTACATCTAAGAAAATAATTTAAGATTAAGACGCATTTGCATAGGATGCTGACAATTTGTCGCAAGCTCGCATCTTCTGTAGAGATCCATCTACCGAAGCATCAACAGCAAGAACGCAGACGAAACAAACGTAGCTGTCATCGCCGACAAATCACAGTATGCGATCAAAATATCTGGTCGTTTGCAAGACGGGAGTAGATATACAAAAAACGATTAAAACGGGAAATAAATCCAAACCACCTCTTTGTAGATTAGAGCAAACATACCATTCCGACCAGTAGTCAATACGAAACGACTTACCAAACCATCAACAATAAGACAAAGATCTCCTTAAGTAGCTTAACACAGAATCTCAAGACTAGGACCAACATTCAACGCAATACCCAAACCTTCGATATGGACCGACCTACCAAACCATCAACAACAAGAACAGTTCTAATATGAACGCTGTTCTTGTCATTCTGTGGCCATTAATTAGCCCAAACGGGATATAAATTAGATTGAGACTGTCCCTTTTGAGACTCTCACGGACGTCAAACCTCTCTCATCGTTTGATAGACCCTCACGAGGGTATGTGGCGTCAGCGGAACTATGCCATTAGAGCACCCACCCGGACATAATCCGAGTGACCAAAACGAATTCAAGCAAACGAACACAAGAGCTGTAGAGGGACCACTCGCACTAACGTAACCTCGTTGCATCAAAGCAAAAGTTGAGTTCAAACGATAGCGTTAAGATTAAGAGTTCCTTCATTTAACACAATCCCCAACCTTCTATCGGAAACGACCTACCAAACCATCAACAGTAAGATAAAGATCTCCTTAAGTAGCTTAACACTTATCTCAAGACTTGGACCAACATTCAACGCAATACCCAAACGATCAACAGTAAGACAAAGATCTCCTTAAGTAGCTTAACACTTATTTCAAGATTTGGACCAACATTCAACGCAATACCCAAACGATCAACAGTAAGACAAAGATCTCCTTAAGTAGCTTAACACTTATTTCAAGATTTGGACCAACGTTCAACGCAATACCCAAACGATCAATAGTAAAACAAAAATCTCCTCAAGTAGCTTAACACTAATCTCAAGACTTGGACCAATATTCAATGCAATACTCAAACCTTCGATATGAACCGACCTACCAAACCATCAACAATAAGAACAGTTCTAATATGAACGCTGTTCTTGGCATTCTGGAGCCATTAATTAGCCCAAACGGGATATAAATTAGATTGAGACTGTCCCTTTTGAGACTCCCACGGACGTCAAACCTCTCTAATCGTTTGATAAACCCTCACGAGGGTATGTGGTGTCAGCGGAACCATGCCATTAGAGCACCCACCCGGACAGAATCCGAGTGTCAAAACAAAGAAAGAGAATCTGACGAACACAAGAGCTGTAGAGGGACAACTCGCACTAACGTTCACCTCGTTGCATCAAAGCAAAATTTGAGTTCGAACTAGCGTTCATATTAGGTAGTTCCTGCTGTTACACCGCAAATTAACCATCTTCTTCCTTGTATCGACAGGGAAAGGACAACACAGCCTATCTTTCGATAACTTCCATTCGTAATTTCAAGAAACGATTCCCAAACTTTCAGTAAAACTACAAGAATTCAATTCGTCCGATGTAAAATAACACAACCGTCTGTATAGATGTTACGTCTACCGTTGTCGACGGTCAACTGAACCTCTATTCAACGTCATGCGCGAGTTTGTCGACCTTAGGTCGTTAAAATGTTATTGTGACGTCAATGTGACGTCAACCGGAAGTTATAAAAATGTCATTAAGTCTGTATTGTTGTTATTCCATAATGATGTCGTTTTATAATGTATCGGGTAATTAAAAGTAAATAGAAAGAATAAATAATGTTCTATTCTAGAGAAAGGGAGCGATATACAGGGTGTTTCAATAGTGAGGTGTCGGGCGGTATCTCGATATCTGTTCAAGATAAAAAAACACTTTTAAAATGAAAGTGCTTTCATTCTTGAAGAGGGCGCTTAAAATTGCTTTCGTTATACAGGGTGTTTCGTTTATACAGCCTTTAAAATGCAAAAATATGGTTCTTTAGTGGTGGTTTTTCAGTGGTTCTTTAGTTGCAGTTAGTATACAGTGCAATTTCGGTTTTCCCTTAATATAAACTGTCGAAGATAAATGTGGCATATCAAGAAGAACTTTGGGGAATAACATAAAATCTCAATGTGCAGAACGAAAATTGGGTAGAAGAACAATTTTGACTAAAGAAGAAGAGGCTGATTTAGAGAATAAAATTATTAGATTTGCAGAGAAAGGTTTGCACTTACGCCAAAATCATTGAGAAGGTCAGTGTTTAGATATGTTGAACGAAACAATATTAAACATTGCTTTAATAAAGAAACACAGCTTACTGGGAGAGGGAATGGTAAAATAAACGTAGATCTCAAATAATGAATCCTGCTAGAGCAGAAAATTAAATCGAACACCATTTAAAAAAATTAACAGAATTGCTAGAGCGCACCGGATTAAAAAACTTCAAAAATATACAATTTGAAAAAATTAACAGAACTTCACCATCAGCAGAATGTCTTAGCTGCTAGAGGAGCAAAACGAGTGCACTTAATTTCCCATGAATACGCCGAAAATGCCACCATCGTAGCATGTGCCAATGCTCTTGGTCAGGCTATTCCCCCTGCAATTCTATTCAAGGGAAAAAGTATGAAACCGACTTATTCAGATGGTAACTTTTAACCGAGTAGGCAATACTGGGTCAAAAGTTATGATGACTCCCAAAGGAAGTATGACCATAGATACATTTAATAAGTGGCTTGATCATTTTATAGAGTACACGTCGCCTTCACCTCTTACTTTAGTTTTTGATGGAACAAAATATCAGTTAGATATTAGTATTGCCGAAAAATCAGAAAATCATGGGATCAACTTCTATTGCCTGCCTAGTAATACGACCCATGAATTGCAGCCCATGGATAAATCTGTTTTTAGGTCATATGAAGCGTATTGGAATGACGAATTCATTAAATACTGGGACAAACATCCTATTCGAGATTTAAGTATGATGATATGCCCTTACGATAAAGATATTCTCCCGTTTGAGGCATTTGCTCCTAGTTTGCTAACTGAGCGCCCTAATCCTAATAATGAATTTCACAATGAGATACTTGCAGAGACCGATTACGATTCAGATGATTACATTCCATTAGCAATGGTGCGTCAAAAGTTATTGAAAATTATGGAAAACTCTTTTTCCGAAGTGTTACCAACGCCAATTTTAGTTAAGAAGAAGTCTGCACCCAGACGTAAAGCTATAAATTACAAAGCAGTGGAAGTCAAACGATCTGTTTCTTTTTTTAATGATGAACAGTCACCAGTAACATCTAAGACTGCCCTTGCCTCTTCCTCCACAGCAAATTGCGAGCCTCAACCGGCTTCTTTAACGACAGTCAGGTGTCAGCAGTCAGGATCTGACTGCTGACGATACAGATGATTTTTTGTGTCCAGATTGTATGGCATAGACTGGATCTTGATTTTATTAAATAATTTAATATTTTAATTTATTATTACTAATAATGTGGGCTTTATTATCTGTACTGACAGGTTTTAAGCCCAATGGATTACTTTCAGTTCGACATTTTTGGACATTATGTTTCTTATTTGTTTACGTTCGTACTATGTATCATTATAGTAAACATACAGTTTTTTAATTTGTTATTATTACAGTTTTGGAAAACCAAAAATAGTTATTCTTAGGTGGGCCTTATTACCTCCAAGTACCTCATATGGTTACATACATATTTGAATTGTTATCGTCTTCGGAATATTTATTCCGATGACAATAACTGTGTTCCTCGTCAAACTTGTCATTGGAAAACTCTTTATTAGACACGCTATACAGGGTGTTCTAGCTGACGCTGTTTCTTTGATAATCAGAAAAAATTTCAAATGAAATAATGTTTTGTCTTTGGTTTTGACCCAAAATTTCGAGGAACAAAGATGCAATAGCTAGAAAAATATTTTCAAATTTGTCTAACTGATTATACAGGGTGTCCCAATTATAGCCGTAACAAAAAAGCGTATGATTAATTAGCGTGCATTGTCGGCTTTCAGATGGATTTGTACTGGAACCATAGATATTCAAAAAAAAAACCAAAAAAAGAAATAAAAACTTTATTATTTTAAATGGATCACTCTATATATTATATTATTTTTTAGATTCTACATGATATGTATTTTAAGTAACTTTTATTAAGACCTCCCTAGACCTATGTGCTTCTGTTGATGAATGATTATTAAATATATCTGTCATAATATTATTGTTACGTAGCCTACTTTGTGCAAATTGAAGTGGTCTGTTTCGACAGTAACAGGAGAAATATACATTTTCTCTAAAACGGTTGAAGATAAATGGGTACATTCTGATATCAAAAGAAAGAGAATTTAATTTTACATCCAACCCTGTAAACAGATATAAGGTGTCTCAACAGAGTTATTGGCATTTAAATGTTTCCAAATGTTGGCGTCAGTAACTGTTTGTCAACAAAAGGATCCGTACATGTTAATGTTGGAAATAATAAAGCAATTCAACACGTATCAAGTTGCGCAAACCAAAATTGTCTACCTTTTTCAGTATTGATCCTACAGTTCATTAACGAGAGCGCTGCAATTGCAAAATTTTTGATAAAATATTTATTTTCTCGAAAACAAAAGCACATAGGTCTAGGAAGGTCTTAATCAAAGTTACTTAAAATATCATGTAGAATCTAAAAAAATATAATATATAGAGTGATCCATTTCAAATAATAAAGTTACATACGCTTTTTTTATAATTGGGACACCCTGTATATTTGAAAATATTCTCTAGCTATGCATCGTAGAAATAGGGACAACTTTTATTTGAATCTTTTTTCTCTATACTGTAAAATAAACAAATTATCAAAGAAACCGCGTCAGCTGGGACACCCTGTATATCTTGTTTTTTCATATCCAAATATGACAATTTCCTGTTTCAGATACGAGTGTATCGTTTCCTCGAACGAAATTCCAATATTGGACAAACATTTCATCCATTTAGCCTTAGGCGGCGTGTACGCTTTGGTAATACGAGAAAGGAAAGGTAAAATCGAGGTAAGCCACGTTATAATTTCGATATGTAATATCACAATTTTTTTTAACTTGATTAATACAATAGGCACGCTTGAAATAAAGAGATTTATTCAAATATTTCGAGCACTTAACTTATGCCGTGTCATACATCATTCTATAGAATCTAAAATTATCATATTAATCATTCTGTAAATTTTAGACTTATCTGCGTTTGGATACCGACCACAATTCGAAAAAATAATTTAATGAATGATGAGCATTCATGTACGTTTCAGATATGCATGAGCATATTCCGAGCACTTCACTTAAACCTATTGTTAAGCTAATAAATTTATATTTGATTAGCACCACGAACGCGATAAAGTCGAGACGGTGTCATTGTTGCAAAATTACGGTTGTAATGTATTTCGAATTAAATTCGACGTGTGCCGTAGGTAATGAATTTTTAGTAAGGTACGAGTTTATCAAAATTATTGTCCGCAAAAAAATTGTTAGATAGTCGGTACTTACCTATGCTTGCGTAGCGTCTGCGATGATTGTCAAAATAAACGATGATTTAGTAATGATCTTTATTGTTCTAGTTCTCCAATTTGTATACGATTTTGCCGCCGAATAGCGTGAGTATAATGTGGTTGGTACCGCAATATTTTTTGATATCCGTAGCGGAGATTATGTTCGGAATTGCTGGATTGGAATTCTCATTTACTCAGGTGATTTCCCAAAATAATATAACAAAATATATCAAAAAAACATTTAATTATTTTGGATGTATTTTGTGATGGCCAATCTATAACCTTGATACCTTGTTACCAAACCGTTTCTTAACCAATTTAGGGGAACGTTTTGAAACCGCTGTCTCTTAGTAAGTCTAGTAACGAAGACAGACCCAGATTTTTGTCCATCCATGCTTTACTAGTCCGTTGGATTGTCATTCCCACAAGATGTCTCGATCTGCTAAGCAGTCAATGGTGAATTCCATATTCGACTTACCATGACGTAACATATAAAAACCTCGACAAATGTCAATGTGAAAACCAAAATGCCCTCTAGAAGGCCCTGTAGAGGGCATGATGTTGGAATTAGCCCATTGTATGGAGTATTATACAAATAAGTTGAGAGGTGAAAGGCGACGAAATTAGATCTTGCATTCGGAGTAGCGCTGATGAGATCTTGAAGGTCGAAACCACGTGGTCCGCTTCTAATGCTTGATCTGTTTTAGTTTAGTTTTTTTTTTTTGAAGCTTTGAAAAAAATAATAATAATAGGCATCCTTATGCTTATAAGTCGAATATAGCAAGAATGAATTAATATTCCGAAACAAATCGATATTTAATTAATTTCGATAAACATTCTTCGCTCTGCTGAGGCTAGACCACAGACCCTGAATCCCTTTTTCTCTAGGTGTTCAGCTCTTCAAGCTGAGAATATGTTGGGCACGTTGCGTGTCCTCTATTGAAAAGTTCTCTGTGTTAGCCTATCCTCAGAGAGATGATGGTAATTCCTCCTAATTTAGAACCATCATCATCACACGGTTCAGTTTTCGAAATACTTTTCGAATCACCGTCATCAAAAATCTTCCTTTTTGGACCTTTATTTGTTTTCGGGATTTTATTTTGGACTTCTTTTAAAATAGCTTCTCTTCCTCTTCTTTTTTCTGCTGCAATTTCTAGTTTTTGTCTGTTTGGCGTTTCAGTTAATATTTCAGATTTTTGTTTTTTTCGTCGGTTTTTTTTTTTTCACTTGAGCTGGTTTTAGAAGAGGAGTTAAAATTTCTAAAACGTCGGAGCTACATGGTCTTAACACTAAAACCTTATTATTCACCCAAAATTCACGTGATTTTCTTTCCCATCGCTAGACGAGGTGGGTGGAAGCAGATTATCATCAATTACAATGGGTAATTGATGACTTGCTAACAAAAAGTCATCATCACTGAATTTATCCGGTTGGAAGGGTCAGATGCCTGATGCTCTAACGGAAGGGACCAAAAAAAGATATGTCCAAGGGTTGGACTTTATGTGAGGTATGGGGAGGTATTGTGAGAAGGCACATACCTTGTGCTTTGCAGAAGTCATAAATTGGAACAGCCATTTTTAGAACAACTATAAATTGATTGAGAAGGGCCATTTTTTTTTTTGAGGAATCTGTCATCCTCATCCTCGGATAAATGAACATTGGCGAAACGTTGCAAGTGTCTGGTGCATTAAAACAGAAAATAACGGTAACTGTCTTCCCTCTTTCGCCGGATATTTTGCTGCCAAATTGCTTCGCACTTTAGGTCCCAGTTTTTTGCAAGGCTTTTGTACAGTGGTGATTCCACTTTCATCCACGTTATAAATTCAATCCTCCTTGAACTTGAATTTTGTGTACCTTTTGAAGGTTTTCGAAAAAGTGGATGATTGCTACTTTATTAAACGCCGTGATGATGCTCGTGGCTTCGGGTTTTCTAAGTGAAATTTGCCATTTGTCTCTCCACGTTGAAATTGTGTTGAATGTGGTTTGCATTTGCAAAAGAGAATGCAAGTTTCCTGGGCTGATTTCATGAGCTGAAGCCATGGTATAATTTTGCCAGCTTCAGAGCGTGGTTAGCTAGTTCAATTTCTTGCTCAAGAGAAAAGACGCAATGTTTTCCAATATGTGGAATCCCACTGTCAACAGATTTTTTACTCTTCCGAATTGAAGATTCTGGAATATTGAAGATTCTGCTAGCTTCACGTATTTTACCATCATTTGTAATAAAGTCTAAAGTTTTTTTCATGGTTTCGGCATCCCAGGATGCCTGAAAGTATTATCATGAAAAAAAGATATTTATGTTATATTATGTACAGTCAGAGAAGAAACAATCGAGACGAACTTACCCTACGCGCAGTTTACCGTCTCACTCGTACTCACACAGAATGTAAAACTCGCTAGAGGGTGCGAGTGAGATGGTAAACTGTGCGCAGGGTAAGTTTGTCTCGACTGTTTTTTTCTCTGATTGTACCTATACAATTTGATGCATCTTGTGTAATGTAGGCTATTGCTCACGACATTTTAAAGACATCAGTATCAGTAAGTACACTGTTGGCTGATAGTGCGCAGTGCGCACCACTAACCGACTCAGTACTTAACTGCATAAATATAAAATGTATAAAAAATGAAGAGGAATTCGTCAGAACTGACCACACTATTATCTAATTGCTGTCTTTTGCCTGATCACCTTTGTGACCAAAATGCATCTTTATAAAACTGCCAGATGATGAACTGTTCTTTGCTCTTCTATTTCCTCTTTTCATTGTTAAAGTGTTTATAAAGATGATGATGGTAGAACATCTAACATGACTTCAACATTCCAAACCCCAAATAAAATAGAGATCAATACTTAGATTGGTGCCAAAATTATTAGAGCATATTTTGTATAAATTTTGTTGAAAGATATGACAGTTCTCAGTATCTATGACCCCTTTACTATCTTTTGCAGAAGTGTGGTACCTTGCGATTCAAAGCACTTTACTAATAATTACAATTACATAATTGGTGTAGGCTATGTAAATGTTTTTGATCGTTGCTTTAGCCACTACCACATAATGACATTTATTATTTGACATTTTATTGTAACTAAAGTTTATAAGATTTGAAACGTGCGACTTACTTGGTTTTTATTTCATAGTTTTTCCTTTGTAAACTGTAGGAGTTTCCTATCCGTTGCCTTTTTAACCTTTTGTTTGTTTTATTACTTACTAAAGTCGCTGTAATAGGCACTTCAGCGTGAAACGTGTGTCCCTGTATTTTTCCTTGATTTTTCCTTTCCTTTGTCTTCACTATGCATAACTGCTCCTGTTGCAATAAACCTTCCGAACCGCATATGATTGTCGAATGCTGCACTTGTAATAAACCTTTCAGAATAGAATGGGTGGATATTTCTAAGAGTGAAGCTCGAAAGATTCATTTGAACACTGGTTTGACGTGGTCCTGCAAGGACTGCGTGGAGATGGGTAGTGATTTGGGCGGTTTAAAGGCCTCTATTGCTGCCCTGCTTGAAGAAATTAAGACACTGAAAACCACGATAGCCAATCGATCGACGTCTGAGGGAAATCTTCTGGATGCTGAAAAAATTATAAACGAAATTTCTGAGCGTGATAAGCGCCGTTGTAATATTGTTATATATGGGCGTCAGGAGACCGCTACTTCATCGAATAGGGACCGACTTAGCTTGGATTCTTCATTTGTCAACGAAATGTGTGCTGCTTTGCAACTTAATGAACCTGGTTTGATGCCTACACGACTGGGTAAATTTGACGCTTCCCAAACCAATCGTCGTCGACCTATCAGAATAACCCTTTCTTCAGAGACTGCCGTTTTCGCCGCTTTAAGAAATTTTAAGAAAATTAGAACAGATTCTCGATTTGCAGGGTTGTCAATGTTTCGTGATCGTACTCAGATGCAAATGCAGATACATAGAAATGAATTGGACGACCGTTTAAAGAGGGGTGAATCTAACCTCACTATCAAGTGCCGAAACGGGATTCCACATATAGTCAGTTCTTTAAACTGAATCACTCAAACAGGTCTCCAGTATCCTTAGATTTATACTACCAAAACGCACGTGGTCTCTGCCCCAAAACTCCAAACTTTTTATACTAGCTCTTGTGAATTTTCTTTCGATGTGGTGATTATCACTGAAATGTGGCTAAACAATTCAATATCCTCTTCAGAACTTTTTCCCGACTCATATGCAGTTGTGCGCTGTGATAGACAATTCGAGATCGAATTGGCAGAAGTAAAGGAGGTGGTGTTTTGGCGGCTTTTTCCCAGGATATTGTTTGCCTTGCTTTGGATACTTCTAATTTGTCAAACATTGTACCTTCAATTGATGTAATTATTTGTCGTTGCTCTGTTGGCTCTTATGCATTTTACATTGGTGTGGTTTATATTCCTCCTAACACCACTCTAACTGATCTTAAACTTTTTACGAACGCTCTAGAAGTTTTGCTTCTTAGTGCACCAATTTTACTTATTGGCGATTTTAATCTTCCGCAGTACCTCGAGGCTGACTCTTCTTGTCCAAGAACGCGGGTTTTACGTACTTTTAGTAGTATAATGGATTTTCGTCAGTATAATACTATACGTAATCTAAATAACAGAGTTCTAGATCTTGTATTCTGTAACATCAATAATTGCCAGGTAACAGTGCAACAGGAAGTGTTGCCATTTGTGCCTGCTGATTCTTTTCATCCTCCCCTGTCCATGTTAATTGAATTCGAATATGAATCTCGCACGGTACAATTTCCGTCCGCCACTAATGCTAGATTCAACTTTCATAAAGCCAATTATAATCAACTTTATCGTGACCTCGCCAATACTGACTGGTCACATCTTGAGCTTAATCAAGCCGTCGAGAAATTTTATGAAACATTTTTCCTTATCTGTAAACAATCGGTGCCCCTTTATAGAACAACCAGTAGATCTTATCCTCCATGGTTCACTGCAACTGTAATATCCGCATTGAAAGCTAAGGAATACCACAGACGCAAGTGGAAACTCACAAAGAGTCCCTTTTATGCAAGTGAATTTAAACGTTATCGAATTATCTGCAAAGATCAAATATCTTTAGCCTATAATTGTTATGCGGAGAAAGTGGGTCAATCACTCAGGAATAATCCTAGAGAACTATTTAAATTCATTAACCAGAAACAAGGTAAAACAAGAATTCCTTGTTCTTTAATCCATAATAATATTACCCTTTATTCTCCGAAAGACATTGTTAACGCGTTTGCTGATAATTTTTTGGAAACCCAAACAATTGGTTCCGGTTACGATTTACCTGATGTTTTTTCAAACAGATTACCCTTTGACCTATCGGCTGTGTCTGATGATGAGGTCATAAAAATTATGGCCACTTTTCCGATTAACTACACCGCTAGTGATGACAATGTCCCCAACATAATAATTCATGACGCACGATATGTCCTTGCTAAACCTTTAAGGTTTCTTATCAACTTACCTATAAAGTCAGCTACCTTTCCTGATAAATGGAAGCGCGCAAGGATTAGTCCTGTTTACAATATTGAAGAATTATAGGCCCATATCAATTTTAAATAATTTCTCCAAAGTGTTTGAACAGGTAATTTATTCCTCGTTAATTACAAATATTTCCAAGTATATATCTCCTCATCAACACGGCTTTCTTTCTGGTCGATCAACTGTAACTAACCTGGTTTCAATTACGCAAATATCTCTCACCACTTAGACAGGCATGGACAGGTAGATGTCATTTACACCGATCTATCTGCTGCCTTTGACTCTATTGATCATGGATTTCTTTTGTTCAAGCTTAGTGCACTTGGAATGTGCCCAAACTATCTAAAATTTATCGCTTCCTATCTGCGCAATCGGCTTAACTATATCCATTACAATGGTTTTTGTTCCTATGAGTTTGTTTCTACTTCCGGGGTTCCTCAGGGGTATAATCTAGGCCCCTTGCTCTTTCTTGTCTACATTAATGATCTGCTCGATTTGTTTGAATGCTTTGTATCGGCTTATATGCCGATGACGTAAAGATTTTTACTGCTGTTTATTCTGACATGGATATTGCCAATCTGCAACGCAATCTTGACATTTTTGTTAACTGGTGCTCTACAAACAAACTAAAGATCAACATTTCTAAATGCTGCTCTGTTAGTTATAGTCGTAAACGTAACTTCATGCACTCCATCTATTCGATAAATAATGAGCCTCAAAATTTCCGTGATCTTGGAGTACTTTTTGATGCCGAACTCAGGATTTACAACTCATATTGACACTCTTTGCGCTTCCGCATCACGTAAACTTGGGTTTATAATGCGTACATCTAAGTTCTTTAACGATCCTGATCTTCTTAAATCGCTGTTTTTTGCATTTGTTGTGAGTAGTCTTAAGTACGCTTCTCCTGTTTGGTCACCTTACTATTTATGCTACCAGCTTTGTATTGAACGACTGCAACGCAAATTTCTAAAATTTCTTTCGTTTAAGATTGATGGATTTTACCCGCCTAGGGGTATAGATTACGAGCAGTTACTTGGAAGACACAATTTTCAGTCTTTATCATCGCGACGTGATGCGTATGGTGCTCGATTTGTTTGGAAATTGGTACATGGTATGGTTGATAGCTCATTTTTATTGTCGCAACTTCAATTTCATGTTCCTCGTCAGTCATGCAGATTTAGTTCCTCTTTTTCTATTCCTTGTTCTAGGACTAATGTTTCGTTTCATTCCCCTTTGTATCGGATATCTCGACTTTCTAATTTGAGGCTTTTGAGGGTTTTTTTTGGTTTATTGTGTGTATTGTATTATATAATTTTTACCCTGTAAATGGTATCTGTTGGGTAATAAATACTATTATTATTATTATTATTATTATTAACCGGGTCGATGGCCGCAGTGATTAGGCGGCTGACTATTGTTGTGAGAGGACGATAGGTGCTGGGGTTCAATTCTCTGGATGGACGGTGACATTTTTTCAGAGAGTTTAATCCCGGATCGACTTGCCATTCGCTGTTGGGAGCAAAGTGATTAACAGCGCGGCATCATAAAAGGCGATATGATGCTGTCACAAATGCAATTGAACACATCATACACACACAAAAACTACACCGCGAGAGTTGCAGTGATAGCCAGACAAGCGATACAGTTTACGAAGTCAACTAAGCACCCACCTCACATTAAAAAAAAAAATATTATAACCTCAAATTAAATGTCAAGGAATAAATGTCATTATGTGAAAGTGGCTAAAGTAACAATCCATTCACATAGCCTACTCTAATTAGGATTTTTTTCGATGTGTCTATATAAATTTTTCTTTAAGATGGTATTTTTTATGCTCCTATATTTTGCAAAATTTATAATTGATATCGATCCCCTTACATTTTTAGGCACCTAAAAGCATGAAAACGGTAACAGTAGCCGCTTGGTACTTATCCGTAGCTTTCGGCAATCTGATCGTGATAATGGTGACCGAACTGAACCTTTTTAAGAACCAGGTAATGTAAAACATTCCATCCCATTACGTAATAATCTCACCAATATAATCCATTAACACAAAAAAAATCTAATTACCTTTTGAATTCGTATAAAATTGGTAGATAATAATATTTATCGTATATAAGGTAAGATTTATTATGACATTTAAGTTCAATAAAGAAAATAAAAAAAGAAAGAAAATGTCTATAATCCATAATAATAATTGGACGCACACATAACTACAGTCACAATTGTGAATCCACCTCATAAATATTATAAGTCTATTATAGCTTGTTTAATCTATCATAATTTTAAACGATAAGCTATTGGGGATTAACGTAATAATAGCCCGAGTTTAATTGACAGTTTCATTTAACGCGCAAACCTAAATATGTATTATAGAACCGTGCAATTGAAATGAAGTCGCAAAAATTGTGAGACAAAAGGACATCTTGATTAGCCAGACGCAATTACTGGCGGAGTATCGATTAAAAATGTATATCGATTTGCTTAAATTAGATATGTATTTTAATTATTGTAAACTTTGCACTTTATACAAATGCAGGAAAATAATTATCGCTTTATATGTGTGTGTATGTATATTTCGCGTGTGTAAATGCATGGCCTACTAATGTATAATATTACACATTTGATCTAAATACCTTCCTCAACAACAATATAAGAAACAATTGATCAATTGTAATCAACAAGTGAGATAATCGTAATCTGTAGATGATTATCACTTGATTGGTATTTGTATTATTGTTATATATTATGTTCTCCGAAACAATACTCTGTCTAGATAATAATTACGAAAGTTAACGGATTAATGTATCGTAATGAGAAGCACCTTTTATTGTTACTTTAGTTGTAGGTAGCGTTTTGACGCATCCTAAAAACTTCCCCGATTGTTGTCTTATCGTTTGTTCTCCTAAAACATATACAGTGTGTCCAAGATAAGGATCCTAAGCATGGGAATCTCAGTACCTGTAGGAGATACAGCTTAGGTTAAATTAGGAAAAAGTTGCGTTCTTTAAAGCTTATTTACATGCCGTTTAGAAACTTGAAAAATTTTCATGGCCTGCTGAGATATTTGGGAGAAACGGGAATCTGACAATATGGATTTTATTTCTTTCTGACTTTATTTGAAGAGATAGCAAAAAACTAATAACACTTTCTCATTGGCGTGCCATATAAAAAAATAAAATTGATAATGGTTTCTCGAAAACAAAACGTCGGATATAAAATCTAAAAATACCGTCATGTAGTACCTTAAAAGTGCCAATAAGAAAGTGTTATTAGTTTTTTGCTTTTACTTCAAATAAAGTCAGAAAGAAATAAAATCCATATTGTCAAATTCCCGTTTCTCTCAAATATCTCAGCAGGCCATGAAAATTTTTCAAGTTTCTAAACGGCATGTAAATAAGCTTCAAAGAACGCAACTTTTTCCTAATTTAACCTAAGCTGTATCTCCTACAGATACGGAGATTCCCATGCTTAGAATCCTTATCTTGGACACACTGTATACAGCGTTAGTAAAAAGTCCCGGAACGGTCGAATAACTTTGTTATTTGAAAATTATGATTTCTGAAATTTGGTATGGGGGTATAGTTAATATAAATGCATTTTATGCAATACAGTTTATATTTTTTTCACTTCCGGTTAAATCGGCTATACGTCCAACTTTTTTTTTTTTTAAACGGAACGCCCAGATTTTTTTAACACTTTTGAATGCAAAATAAAAACTACGTTCAGGAAGTATTAAGATGTTTATTTTTATTCACAAGAAAACAGTTAAAAAATTAAAAAAAGTGTTTTAATACAGAAAAAACAAGGTACCTTTGAAAATAGTTGTTGTTTAGTGTTTGCATTCTTTTTGCCGTCACATTTGACAATTTTAAAAGCGTTTTAACTTTTGCATCGCTCTAAATTTACTTATTTTAGACATTGACACATTTGAAAATGGCAGTAAAACTTACTGAATCAGAACGAATTGAGATATTAACGTTCTTTTGAAGAGGTTCGTATTTTGTTTAATACTGTTTATCCGGATCGTCATATTAGTAAAAGTACGGTACGCCGAACAATTCAAAAGTTTGAAGTCTTTCGTCACGTGAAGGATTTACCTAGAAGGGGACGTCCATTAACAGCAACAGATGAAGAAACTAGTTTGAATGTGTTACTTACAGTGGAAGAAAATCATCACGTGTCCACAACAGAATTAGGTCAAATTCATGAGATCCTCAAAAATCTGCTCATAAGTTTCTTAAATCAGCAAGAATAAAAGCCCCGTCCATGAGTTAACTGAAGATAATCCAGATCGTAGACTACATTTTTGCGAAACAATGACGGAATTGAACGAGCAGCAGCCTAATGTTTTAGATCACATCATTTTTTCAGATGAGGCAACGTTTCGTCTCAACGGCACTGTGAACAGACATAATTGTCGCTACTGGTCAATTGAAAATTCGCATTGGATTGAACAAGTCCATACACAGCGTCCTCAAAAGGTGAATGCCTGGGCTGGTCTTGTTGGAAACAACATCATAGGACCATTTTTTATAAGAGGAAATTTAACTGGCAACGTCTACTTAAATTTATTGCGAAATGAGGTTGTTCCGGCACTTGCGGCCCTCTCTCCAAATGCAAACATAGGTGATCACTCTAATGCACATTTTTGGTTTCAACAAGATGGAGCTCCCCTCCCATTTTGCCCATAATGTCCGCGATTATTCGAATGAAATTTTTCCGGAACGTTGGATCGGACGTAGAGGAGCAATCGAATGGCCAGCACGTTCGCCAGATCTCTCGCCATTAGATTTTTTCTTTTGGGGTCACTTGAAATGTCGAGTGTACAAAAATCGTCCCCATAATCTTGAACAATTGGAAGAGAGAATAGTTCAAGAAGCCAATCGCATCACTCCAGAACAAATACAAAATTCAATAAGAAATTTTACTGTGACCGTTTACATTTTTGTCAAATTGTAAATGGAGAGCATTTTGAACAATTATTGTAATCGCAACCTGAATAGACAGGTATCTTGATTTTTCTGTATTAAGACACTTTTTTAATTTTTTAACTGTTTTCTTGTGAATAAAAATAAACATCTTAATACTTCCTGAACGTAGTTTTTTATTTTGCATTCAAAAAGTGTTAAAAAAATCTGGGCGTTCCGTTTAAAAAAAAAGTTGGACGTATTGCCGATTAAACCGGAAGTGAAAAAAATATAAACTGTATTGCATAAAATGCATTTAAATGAACTATACCCCCATACCAAATTTCAGAAATCATAATTTTCAAATAACAAAGTTATTCGACCGTTCCGGGACTTTTTACTAACGCTGTATATATATTATAGGTTTTTTTTTGCCGAGTGCGTTGGCCGCATAGTCCAAACGAGTTTTGTGCCATCAAATCAACGATCCATAAGTTATAGTTCTATTGGTTTACTACTGACGATATTTAGCCACCATTTAGATCACATCCTTAGTGTTCATTAGCCTTCAAAACAGCGATTCTTCTTTCATAATTTAGCTTTGACTTATTGATCAATGTTTTGTAATAAATCTGCTACATGTAGAATCAATTACTAAAACAGTTTTGATCGTTCATTCCAGTGTTACAATCTATAATCCATTCATGCTTATTTTTGCTAACGATGATGTGCAAAAAGGGATGACATGTTCACATTTTTTAAAGACGTTTTAGTTGTTCCAATTATGAAAAGAGGAATCTTATGTGTTCCAGTGATGTTGCAACAAAGACTTAACGTTAATTACTCTGTGATTATCTTAAATTCAGAAGCTGATTTTTCCTGATTCGCAGAAATTGCTTTTTGGGGTAAAAGTTTGAAGTAAAGGGAATGTAATGCTGTTTCTGTTATGTAATCCTAAGATTTTTTAAGCCACTCCTTTCCTGTTAGTGCATGTGTAGATAATTTTTCACCAAAAATGATCATACAGTTTTTTTCTTTTGCTTTTCCTCGTTTGTCAAATTCTTTTGAAAATGTGTCTAAAGCTTTTCCAATGATTCAGTACTAGTAGGCTTATTTTCTCAATGATATTCCTTATTTGTCAAATGTGTTTCCGTATTTGTCAATTGAGTTTGGATAACAATGGTCACAGGAGAAGAAATGCCAAAATAAGCAATGAAATACGTACCTTAGTCATTAATTTTTTGAAGCCCAGAAAGAACAAATTTGCGACTGTATTGATAAGGACTGCTCCATTACCCTGCATCAGTTGAAAGAAAAATGTTTAAACGAATGACGACTTCTTCAAGAAATATCATTATCGACGATTGATAGAGCCCTTAAAAGCTTTCATCACTCTTCTAAGAGAACGTCATTTATTCCTGAAAGAAGAAGTATACCAGAAATAATTCAAGCCCATTTTGATGATGCCGTGCATTACAATAGAATTATACTGGAAAGAGAGAAAATTTATTTTATTGATGAGTATTATATACAAGTGAAAAGTTTCCTATGGAAGGTCTATTAAAAATACTCGAGCATCAAAAATAAAAGCTCAATTAAGATGACGCAATTATTCTGTTGCTGCTGCCATGAACATTAATTTCTTGTATGTGTTTCAAATACAAAATATGCCCTAAAATGCAGTTCATTTTTCGGAATTTCTTACAACATTAATTAACCATTTAACTTAACCATCAGGATGGTGTAGAAGGAGCACATCCTATCGAAATGATGAAGTATTGGCCCTCATTCGTACATTTAAATAAATCCCTTGGGAAAAGCATTTGGCATAACGAGAAAGTGATTTGACAAAAGAAGAATCTCATTTGATAAACAAATTTGACGTTTGCAAAACAAAAAAATCATTTGACAAATACGGAAAAGCAATTGAGAAAAGAGGAAAACCAAAAGAAAAAGACTGTAAAATGAATTCGATTCTGCTTCTTCCAGTGAATCCGGTTTTCACTTGCTAAAAATTGATCAACTTTCGAATACACCAGCAGTGCTTTTTATTTCAAGATATGACTAAAAGAGATCAATTTTGTAAAATCTTCTTCTTCTTCTTCTTGATCATGTAGGCAATTTGAGTTGAGGTTATTCATTCCTTCTCATGTATTTCTCTCTCCACAGTTTTCTGCTTTTTGTTTCTTCCTTTATTCCTTCCCATTGAATACCACTTTTTTTTTGTCTTCTTCTCTTACTCCCTCTTCCCATGTTGTTCTTGTTTCATCTACTCTTCTTGGAAGTCTTCCCTCTGGCATTCGGCAAACATGTCCGAACCACTAAATAGGAGAAAACCAGCTGGTTTTCTCCTATTTAGTCGTTTACGGGCTCTATTCGTAGTTGTTGTCTAAATGTTTCGTTTCTTATTTTGTCTCTAATCTTCCTGAGGAATCACATCTCCATTGCATTTATTCTTGATTTCTGTTTCTCTGTTAACGGCCACGTTTCCCTGCTGTATGTTGTTGTGGGTCTGACTATTTTCTTTACTACCTCAGTTTTTATTTCCTCAATTTCTCTTTTACTTAGGAATGTCGTTTTCATTGTGTTGAATATTGTTCCTGCTTTTTTCATTCTTTCGTTTATTTCACTGTCTATTTTTCAATTTTTCTCTATGATCGTTCCCAAATATTTATGGTTTTTTACTTGTTCTGTGCTTTGTCCGTTTTTTTTAATGTCATGTGTTTTGTTTCCTTTTGATATAATCATACTTTTTATCTTATTTATGTTTATTTTCATATTTATCTTATCCAGTTCGTTTTGTAGCATATTTAGGTTATGCTGTAGATGTTTTTCTGATTCCGCCAGGACTGCCATCATCAGCAAACTTGAGTTCTGCTATTTTTGTTTCCTCTATTGTATTTTCTATGTATTTCTTGTATTAATATTTTTTCTGTTGTACTTAAGAGGGTGATTCCTCTATAATTTTCGCAATCTCTTTTGTCTCCATTTTTATATATCGGTAGTATTATGCCTGTTTCCCAATCATTCGGAATTTTCTTTGTTCTTAGTGCTGTATTTAATATTTCGAGTAATTTCTCCGATCCTTCCTTTCCTAGGAATTTAATAATTTCTGTTGTTATCTCATCTCTCCCTTTTATTTTATTTCCTGTCTGTTCTTGTCTCTTTGATCGTCATCAATTTTTGTTGCTTCCATTTTTGATTCTCCTTCTATTTTATGCAATTCTTCAAAGTATTGTTTCCATCTCTCCATTATTTTGTCTTCTTCGGTTATTACTATTCCCTTTTTGTCTTTTATATTCTGCATTAAGAAGTCTTTTTTATTTCGGAGTTCCATAAAATAGTTTCCGATTTTCCCTGAAATTCTTGTTCATTTTTTTCTCCAAATTTTTTCCAGGATTCTTTTTTGCTTCTTTAATTGCTATTTTTGCTTCGGCTCTCTTTTGTTTGTATTATTCATATGTTTGTTCATTGTCTTCTTGTAATTATGTATTTTTTCCGTGATTCTCTTTTCATCTTTATAATTTTTTGCAGGTCTGGGCTCTACCAATCAGTCCTTTTCATGTTCACGTTTATTATTGGTTTGTAGTGCCGCAACTTTCTTTTGCTGCGTTCAATATTGTTTCCTCGAATCTTGTCCATTTCTCTTCTGCTCCTTCCCCTTCCTTACTTTCTTTTAATTTCATGGTTATTATTTCTTGATATTTCTTTCTTATATCATTTCCTTATAAAATCTACCAATCAAAAATGAAAACGGAAGCTGGGAGTTTAGCCAACATTTATAGAGAGACAGCTGCTGGTATTTAAAAGATTATAAATCCAAAGGAAACTCCATAGTCTAACAAAATCCTGAATTTACCTGACTCAGTTTAATCTTATTTTTAGATACTTTTGCACATTACACTAGCGATGGATGCAATTTAATAAGAAACTCTCATCAATCATTGAGGATCTTGCTATCTAGTTTGGAAAAACAAAGTGATTTGAGTGAAAAAAATTCGACGACAGGAAACGTAATTCTCATGATATTCGACTGCATCATAGTTGTCTACTTTATGAGCTACTTTACCGTCCATAAAGTGCCACTTTAAAGTACTAAATATAGTACTTAAAAACTGAAAAATGGACTCTTATGTCTGTGTCAAATAAATGTCAAAACCAGCTCAAAACTTTGCTAACCTACTGCTGAACCTTTAACCTAGAATAACAGAAACCAAAATTCAAAAATTAACTTCAAAAACTTGAAAATCTTGGACCCTGCTAAAGATTCAACAGCAATCAGTTACCTAAAATAAAGATTAGTGGAAAGAAAAAGAGATCCAGTAACCACACGTATAAAAATATAAAGCTAAATTGAAAATCATTCTAAATGAATATAGCCAAACATAACCAATCAAAAGCTTGAAATGGTAGAAAAGAATTGAAACAATCATATCATTGAAAATCATGTTCCCAATTCTCAAGCAAAATCCTTAAATAAAAACAAAAGTTCTTCCTAATCGATCTCCTAGGAAATAACAAAAAAGCCCTAAATAAATACAGGAAAATCATAATTTAAAACAATTTTGAATCAACCGCTTCTTGCCAGGTTGTTTGTTATTTTGTTGCCTGGTATGCCCTTATGTCCAGGTGCCCATTTATTATGAAATGCTTTCTACTTCTCGTAAAGGGAACTAGTGTTGCTTTCGCAGGGTTTACCATTAGGTTTTCCTGTAAACACTATCCTTCTGTTTTTTTTTTCAGAGTTCCTTGCATGAGTTCTGAAATAATGCTTGCATTTCTCACCCGCTAATGATTTTACGATGAGTCCTCCTTCCAGCATAGATCGATCCACTTGGTCACAAACCAGAAATATCATGCAACCATCCTCCTTCAGATAAAGTTGCTCATATTGGTACACCAAAATGACAACATACTAAGAGATGTTACTGTATTTACGACAAGCAATATAACCTGGGAATTGTACTGAATGTTCAAACAATCCATTCAATTTTCTTTATTTTAACATTTTGTTAATGATAATTTTGTTACCTTATGTAACAATTGCAAATCTCTTAAGTTAATTTTCGCTATTGAATATTTTCTTGATGAATTTCTAAAAAATCAAGCTTGCATTTCAATATCGGTCCAAGATTATTTATTAATTAGAATTATCATCACAAAGCCTGAATAGATTGGATAATATTTCCATATTACGATCTAGGTATTTTTTGTTTTGTTTTAGGCTTTCGAGTTCTTCTTCTTCGCCATTTTAATCGTGGCGGACATGATGTTGTTCGTCCTGATGGCAGCGAGATACAAATTCGTCCAATTGGAAGCTGACAGTTCGGTAGCCATGTTAGAGGACACCCCATTATTATCCCATGCTTCAATGTTACAAGCAAAACCATCATATAAGTAGAAAAGTATTTTAAATTTATTTATTATTAATATTTTATAATTATTTATTTGTATGATTTTATAACAATAGTAGCCCTTGAATAAAATAAAAATATTGTCTCAGCTTTTGCATATCTGTAAACAACAAGATCGTAATCGAATCCTTCAGTTTCATCAAGACATCTAAGACTAATTTCAGAATATATTGCATCAGTATTGTATTAATTAATAGCTAAACCTGGTTAATAAAAATTTAAAAAAAGAAACGTAGAATTTATCTTAATGGGTTCTAATATAACTTGCATTTTTATTGGGGTAACATAGATTTACAAACATTTATAAGAATGTGCCTTCTGATTAGATCGATATAGAGATAAAGTGTGTTATCAAGAAGCACTCAAAAACAGGATTCGGATCATTCGGTGGACAAACATCGGGTGTGTTAGTCGAGAGTTGATCAGTGTGTCTTATTAGTGGTTGTTTTTTTTTTCTACCCCTTTTAATATATAATCGGTTTTGAGCGTTTGAAGTTGGATCAAAATGGGAGTAGAACCAGAAGATAAAAGTAAGTACTATTTATATATTTTATATGGTTAAGGGGCGTTAAGGGGCAAAAATTGCAAATCATGTTATTGTTATATTTTAAAACTGTCAGATCAAATATCGAACACAACACACAATTTATTCTCAACAGCTTTGTACACCTACCCGTAGACCAATTGGCAAACAATCCTCAGCATTATGAAAAAACAAAAAAGAGTGAATGAAGCCATATAAATTACTTATCTTCTCAATATTTTTTAATAATTACTCCGAAATTATGTCTAGAGGACAGGCAATTTATGATAAAATGAATGGAGTAATGAGTCCTTCAAAAATCAACATATTGTTGCGTATGATATTGTATGTAATTGGTCTCATAAATCATTTTTGATGATTGTAATATTTCAGATTAGATGATTCTTATAGATTGCTCTTTTGTTTCGAAATTTGAAATGTTTTAGAATTGATTGCGTTCGATAGGGTCTTATGTATATAGGTCTAGAGCAATTATTTTATCAAGGGTATTACAATGCAAAAAAAAGCTTCATTTAAATTGAATTAATTTCCCCGTATAATTCCAATTTAAGGTCAATCGAATTAGGATAATGAAATATAATTTAATTTATTCTAGAATATACGAATTGTGTTTTCGTTTGTAATTTTATCGATAGAATAAATTGACAATAATAATTAATAAGAATTAAGATCAAAAACATGTACCCGCCGTCAACAAAAATATTTACAAACGAAAATTATATCTTTACGAAATTTTAATAATTTTAATCAAGGACTCTTAAGGAGTTTTTGTTGACTTTTTGTTGACTTCATATTCTGCTGTCTCTGTCTGCTAGCTTTTTTTCCTGACCCATACGTATCGATAATACAGAACAACAAATTTTATACAAACTTATTCTAAATTCATATTGATCATACAATACTAACACTAACTAAGTATTTGCTATTCTGGGACGTATTTAGAAAGTCTTTCTTTTCACTTTTCTGTTATATTGGGATGAAGAACATTCCGAAATTAAAGTCCAACAGTAGCCAGCAAGCATCTCGCTATTCCACTTGCCCTGATAGCGTTTTTCAATTGTGGAAATATCCTGATGAAATCTTTCCCCATACTCGTCACTAACATCGCCAAGATGCATCCCAAACAGTCCGTTCTAAATCGCTCAAGAGTACGTCAAATTGTCGATCCTGTTATAACAGATTAATGTGGGTTCCTATAAAAATCCCCTCTTCAAGTTTTGCTGTCAAAGCATTGGACAAAGAGGTACCACTTTGTCCAATGCTTTGACAACATTCTTCATCAGACCTAATTTTATGTGTAATGGCAGTAAAAGTATTTTATGAGGCTCCACCAACGAATTATGGACTACGTTCTTTTCTCCAGGAGTACATTGTATTCTGGTTGGCGCTCGACTATCCCATTCACAAAGGAAACAGCAATACTTTGTGAATCCAAGTTGTAGACCAAGTAGAATTGCAATTACTTTGAGATCAGCACTGATGTACCATTTATAGATTTTGTAATTGATTTTATCAAGGTGACGTGTCATATTATCATATGTTTCCTTCATGTTCAAACTCAATTTAGAAGCATCTATAAAAAGACGCCATTCTTCCGGTTGATGTTTCATTTTTGCAAAATGAAAGACCTTCTTCAGTTGAAACATACTGTGACAGTTCTTTCTGGCGATTTCGATATACAGAAATACGCGTACCTGGAGTTAACAACTTCC
Organism: Holotrichia oblita; assembly: GCA_023690525.1. Lineage (NCBI taxonomy): Eukaryota > Metazoa > Arthropoda > Insecta > Coleoptera > Scarabaeidae > Holotrichia > Holotrichia oblita. Next base: position 227,867,243 of record CM043015.1, on the reverse strand, counting down.
ATCCATGCAGTCTTGATCCTAATAGTTCTACCTGAGTTTTTGATAAATTCAGATCTCTAACTAGGTCATTTAATTCCAATTGATTTATTAAATGAGGCGTGTCCTCTTGAGATGGCAAATATTCTTCATCTGTGTCCGACAACTCTGAAATATATTCTTCTATCTCGGTTTCAACATGTTCTTAGTACGAAACATCCATAGCACTTGGTACTGGCAAAGCTTCCGAATGACGAACTGGACGAGTGGCAGAAGATAAATTAAGATAGGTAATTTTATCCTTATTTTTACTGGAAAACCCGAAGGTATTTGTACAGCAAAAGTAGCAGTTTGTCGAATGATCCTTTTGTTCTCGCCAAATCATAGGCCTACCAAATGGCATATCTATGCTCTTACCTTTTATCCAGCTCCTCAAAGTAACAGCACATCGTGCACAGACATTGTGAGTGGTCCACATAACTTGTCTTGATTTGTAATTTTTAATTTAAAATAAAGGTTGTACGATTTTTCTATTAACGGTGTAATATTTCGTTGAATGCTGTTGAACGATGAATTCTCCACATACATAACAAAAACTGTTAGGATTGTTTACAAACCTACGGGACATTGCGAATTCAAAAAACGTTTAACTAATGTCGAGTAACGTGTCTGTAAGGTCTTATATACAGGGTTTCTCACGGTAGGCGTTCGTTAGAAGCTTTCGCCGTTAGAAAAAACTTAGATTTCTGAATTTTTGGACTTAAGGGTTAGTCAAGAGGCTCTTTCATTCTAAATTATTTCCGATAACAAGTAGTCGCCATTAACTTTCTTATTTTAAATGGAATACCCCATATATTATCTCATTTTTAAATTCCCGAGGAAATTTCATGATGAGTTTTATACAGCGTTAGTAAAAAGTCCCGGAACGATCGAATAACTTTGTTATTTGCAAATTATGATTTCTGAAATTTGGTATGGGGGTATAGTTAATATAAATGCATTTTATGCAATACAGTTTATATTTTTTCACTTCCGGTTTAATCGGCAATAAGACCAACTTTTTTTTTTTAAACGGAACCAGATTTTTTAACATTTTTGAATGCAAAATAAAAAACTACGTTCAGGAAGTATTAAGATGTTTATTTTTATTCACAAGAAAACAGTTAAAAAATTAAAAAAGTGTCCTAATACAGAAAAATCAAGATACCTGTCTATTCAGGTTGCGATTACAATAATTGTTCAAAATGCTCTCCATTTACAATTTGACAAAAATGTAAACGGTCAGTAAAATTTCTTATTGAATTTTGTATTTGTTCTGGAGTGATGCGATTGGCTTCTTGAACTATTCTCTCTTCCAATTGTTCAAGATTATGGGGACGATTTTTGTATACTTGACATTTCAAATGACCCCAAAAGAAAAAAATCTAATGGCGAGAGATCTGGCGAACGTGCTGGCCATTCGATTGCTCCTCTACGTCCGATCCAACGTTCCGGAAAAATTTCATTCAAATAATCGCGGACATTATGGGCGAAATGGGGGGAGCTCCATCTTGTTGAAACCAAAAATGTGCATTAGGGTGATCACCTATGTTTGCATTTGGAAAGAGAGCCGCAAGTGCTGGAACAACCTCATTTCGCAATAAATTTAAGTAGACGTTGCCAGTTAAATTTCTTCTTATAAAAAATGGTCCTATGATGTTGTTTCCAACAAGACCAGCCCTGACATTCACCTTTTGAGGACCCTGTGTATGGACTTGTTCAATCCAATGCGGATTTTCAATTGACCAGTAGCGACAATTATGTCTGTTCACAATGCCGTTGAGACAAAACGTTGCCTCATCTGAAAAAATGATGTGATCTAAAACATTAGGCTGCTGCTCGATCAATTCCGTCATTGTTTCGCAAACATGTAGTCTACGATCTGGATCATCTTCAGTTAACTCATGTAGGCTTTCATTCTTGCTGATTTAAGAATCTTATGAGCAGATTTTTTAGAGATCTCATCTCTCTCTCCACTCTAAGTAACACATTCAAACTAGTTTCTTCATCTGTTGCTGTTAATGGACGTCCCCTTCTAGGTAAATCCTTCATCTGACGAAAGACTTCAAACTTTTGAATTGTTCGGCATACCGTACTTTTACTAATGTGACAATCCGGATAAACAGTATTAAACAAAATACGAACCTCTTCAAAAGAACGTTGACGATCACCGTACCCACGCGCATCATTAATATCTCAATTCGTTCTGATTCAGTAAGTTTTACTGCCATTTTCAAATGTGTCAATGTCTAAAATAAGTAAATTTATAGCGATGCAAAAGTTAAAACGCTTTTAAAATTGTCAAATGTGACGGCAAAAAGAATGCAAACACTAAACAACAACTTTTTTCAAAGGTACCTTGTTTTTTTGTATTAGGACACTTTTTAAATTTTTTTACTGTTTTCTTGTGAATAAAAATAAACATCTTAATACTTTCTGAACGTAGTTTTTTATTTTGCATTCAAAAGTGTTAAAAAAATCTGGGCCTTCCGTTAAAAAAAAAAAGTTGGACGTATTGCCGATTAAACCGGAAGTGAAAAAAATATAAACTGTATTGCATAAAATGCATTTATATTAACTATACCCCCATACCAAATTTCAGAAATCATAATTTTCAAATAACAAAGTTATTCGACCGTTCCGGGACTTACTAACGCTGTATAATTTCCCTATACATATTTTCATGTGTTTCTTAGATATCGTGATTATTTTGAAATTTTTGAAATATGTAGCCTCATTTTCAATACTGCGCATTTCACCCATTTTCGACTAGTGCTAAGCACTACTTGGGTAACCGGAAGCACCAGAATGGTACTTTCGAAATTCTCTTTGACAACTGATTTATCGCATACAGGGCGTCTAAAATTTGATGACCAATTACATCATCTTCGAAGTTGAAAAAGTTCAGATTTTCAAATACAACACACTGTATATTATTACTTGATCGAATGCAGAATTTAATTCTGCATCGATTCGCTGTAACTTTGCCTATATCTATTTTTAACGGTTTTCTTGTTATTCCATATTTTCTATTTTCATGTTTCAAGTTTTGACGGAAACGTGAACATTGTTTATTATTCGAAACAAAAGGAACATGATTGAATCGGCAGAAATTAACGAGAATCAAAGCACTAAAATAAAACAATAGAATTTAGAACGTAGGTAATAGCAAATGAATAACAAAAAACTTAAAAAATAACATAAAATAATTAATTATTGTAAGCCAAATCATTATAATAATGAATACATCTTTTTGTTATTTTTTTACAAAAATTGTTCTACGAGGGAGCGTTTTTATATTCGCGGAATGGGGGATAAGGGGTGGAAATAAAAAAACCAAATTATTTTTCTTTTTCAATATATTCACCTGCAAGACGGATACATTTTTCACATCTTTCAATTAATTTATTTATACCCTCATAAAAAATGATTTCTCTTTATCTGCAAAATACGCCGAAACTTCCTCCTTGACTTCATCATCGGCAGTGAATTTTTTACCCCGCAGCTTTTTTTCATTTTCGGAAACCGGTAATAATCACTCTGGGCCAGGTCTGGGCTGTGGGGTGGGTGATTCACAATTTCGAAGCCCACGTTATGCAGGGCAGCTAACGCAACGCGGCTCTTGTGGACGGGCGCGTTGTCGTGCAAAAGCAGCACACCTTTCGTCAATTTTCCCCGTCTCTTCTCTTTAATGGCTTCTTTTAGTCGCTCTAATATTGAAGCGTAATATTCTCCGGTTATAGAAACACCTTTATCTTTATAATCAATCAACAATATTCCTTCCGAGTCCCAAAATACCGTTGCCATGAGTTTCCCAGCTGATTGTGACACTTTAAATTTCTTGGGAGATGCTGTGCTCTTTTTATGCCACTGCATGGAGTCTTGTTTGGACTCAGGTTCATAATGATGAAGCCAAGTTTCGTCTCCAGTAACAATTCGACTCAATACACCATCCTTGTCTTCATTACGGAGGTCCAAAAATGCACGCGAACACGCGATTTTTTCCATATTTCACTTTTCACTCCTGATTATGTTACTTGGTTGACGATAGCTCAAAGACTAACTGTCTAATAACCAAAAAACTTCGTATTTATACTAATTATGAGTCGCTGCATGGGCCAGGCCTAATGCCTAATCACCCCCCTACAACCCGCTCATTCCGCGAATATAAAAACGCTCCCTCGTACTCAAAATGTGAAACAATTGAAAAACAAGGTTTTGATTATTATGTCAATTTATTTTATTGGTGAAAATTAACGAAAATACGTGGTCTAGAATAAATTTATTATTTAGACTATATTCAAAAGTTGCTCTGAATTATTATACGAGGGCAGTTCAGATATTATTGTTCCTGACATAGAATAAAATGACACGGCAAGCTGGATTTTTTTATTTTTCAACATAATCCCGAAAGTGGATTTCGCGAAAGATTTTGTGGGGTCCAAAGAAGTAACCAGAGGCTAAATCTAGAGAATAGGACCTCTGTTGGAAAATTGGAAGCCTGTTTTATGAATTGCAACACATCTGAGATTTCACCTTCTTTTTTTCTTTAATAAGATCACGCAGTTTTGAAATTAAACCAGCATAATATGACCTAGTTATTTGCACGAAACTTTCTAGAGGGTGGCAAACCCTTGTGATGCCTTCATTCTATGATGTGCACCATTAACCCAGGTTTCATCCACAGTAACGAATCTTGCTAGGAAGTGTTCAGGATCTGACGTAATGATGTGGCATATGATTTCTTCTTCTTGCTGTTTAATTGCGAACCTAATACCTTTTTGTTCATTTGGAGCCATATTATCCCTTTTTAAAGTATGCAACAGAGACAATTCTGTACCATTCAAAACTATCTCTCATGAACTGTTTTATTTTAATAAATGTACTTTCATTAAACGTCACATTTTCATATTTGAGAAAAACGACATTTGCCGAAGAAAAAGAACAAGCAAATCAATTTATTAAAAAAGACACCGCTGATCTTGTGCAGAAACTAGTACAAATATGTACAGTAAAAGCTGGGTATATCCCAAATACAAGAGACAGTTAACAGATTCCTAAAGTCGAGGCAGAAGAAGTAGCAATGATCAATTTTGGAAAGTCTTGCCAGTAGAAGAAAATCTTCTGTGGTGTCAATACAAAAGGGCTCACTAATATGTGAGAGGACATCCGAAATCATGCAGAATAAAAAACATTCATGCAGACTTTGGTAAATTAACCGAAAATGCCAATAAACCAGTAATACTTGCATGATATTTTTGGGAATTGGAATGAATGATGTCTATAGAAGATGGGATGAGATTTGATGGTCTTCTGCTTTGTTATAAGACTAGATGCAGGTATTACTAAGCCCTTTATTCATAATGGAAACGGGCCACCTTAGTGATTAGTATTCCCCAAAACTCAAAGAACATTTTCCTGGGATTCCCTTTCGAGACGATGAGAGAGAGACGATGATTATAGAGGTGAACGAGTGGTTTGCAGCACAAGACAAAACACTAAATTGAAAAATAAAAATTCCACTTTTCCAAGTCGTCCAGGTCTTAGTGGAGATGGATTCGTAATTATCAGGTTTTTACAGAATTAGAAGAAGATAAAACATGAAATATAATTTCGCTTCTTAAAGCAGAAACCTGCTCGATCATTTAATTAAATTTGGAAACACTCGTTTAGAGATCATTCCAACTCAAGGTTACGCATACATAATATCGATAAACGAAGTGTGAAATCGAAATTGAAAAATCTAGAACAACAGCCACTTGAAAACTGCACTCGTGTATCTGTATTAATATTATTGTCACCAGTTAATGAAGCCGAGTTAAATACTTATTTACGATTTCTATTTTGTGTTTTATTTTAATATAACAACCAATAGATAAAATCTGGATCAAGGCTAGCAACGTGAATTTTAATAACTCGTTTGTTGACGAAAACCGTTTCTGCATGACATTTTACACGATAATTTCGCACGAACGTCTATCGACGAAGGTCTTGTTAAAGCATCGAAAGCGTTTATATTGATTGATGAGAATAGTTCTCGAACGCATCCAAGAAGAACTAATTGGACAATTCAAGCTCCAACAATAAAATCAATTCAATTAGAATTAAATCGGATTTTCTAAAATTTCCTCACTCTGTATATTTACACAACATTGATGTAAATATTGGTCGACAAGATGGGAAAGTGAATGACCGCTAACTACTTTTACTTTTGTCCGAGATAACTGATTTAATTCCACAAAAGAGTAACCTTAATTTAATGCGTCGAAATCTAGATGCTGCATTGTTAAAATAAACCTGTTTCTTCAATTCGAGACATGCAAATAATTATTTCTGTTGTATCGAATTTGGGTAGATCCGAACCGTTCGATGAACTTTAAGAAAGACGAATTAGCATCTTTTTTTTATGTAAATCAAAGTCGCCACCCAAGATCTACAAAAATATATTATGCCGATGAATGGATAAGAAAGTAATGCTAAAACGCGTTATTCTTCTGTTATATTCTCCTCATGACAAACATCGTTATCCGCAATAGCAAACATATTTTGTTTTATCAGCGAAGCGGTAATCGCTAGAATGCGATCATTGGAAAGTTATTTTACCTATTTTTAAAGTAGGTAACCGCAGCGAGTTATTTCAAATGCGCTGCTTATTCAAATAAAGAATCTTTGTGATTTTAAATATTCTTTATAATAACCTTGAAAAATCGGATTTTTACAGATTTTTTTTTCTGTTTTAAATTAAGTAAAACGCTCAAAAATCTGTATGAACGGGGATGAATGCCGTCACTGTGATTACCCAGCAGCAACGCCAGAAAGCACTCATAATGAAGGAAACATCGAGAAAGTCAAAAAAATTGTTCGAAGCGACCGTTGTGTCGAGTCTCATCGAAAGGAGGGATACCGAAAACCACAGTCTATTGAATTTTGACCCAAACAAAAGATCTGTGCGTGCTTCGTGTCACACACTTTCCGAGATAGATGATGAAAAAGACCAAAAAATTCTGCATTACAAAGACGTGTTAAGAATCTCCCGAAGGAATTTGGCAAGCTTGTCAGCCATTGTAACGAATCGTGGTGTTTTCAATATGAGCCAAAAACAAAATGTCAGAGTGCAGCATGGAAGTCACCAGAAAAGCTAAAGAAAAAGGACAATATCAAGACAATGCTGACCATTTTCTTGGCTTCAAAGGGAATTTAGCTCGAGAGCTAGCTACATGTCGGTGGACATGAGAGGGTGCACGGAAAGTCTCACCTGAAAAAGGTAGTATTAGCAAGAACAAATAGATAGTGCAATCGTCAGAAGGCGCTCTGGAAGATGTGGGCGTGTGGGGGTGGTGAAAACTGTAAATTTTCATTTCTAGAAAAAACGAAAAGGTGCATGGATGGAATTTGTTTGTACAAATAATAAATAATGATAGAAAACAATTGTCAGAAGGGTACGTTGTCAGAAGCTTATGAAAATGTGCAAAATTTTAGAAATAGAACATGTTAAAGTGAACTTCTGACAATTTGCATTTAGGTTGAAAATGCTTAGAAAAAACAGCTTGCTTTCTCTCTAACTTTGCAATGATCGAGTGCACTTCTGACAAATTTTCTGAATATTCTTGACGAATAAATGAAGCTATTTGGAAATGGTCAGAAGCTAATTAAGAAGATTTTCCAAATTATTTTGATTATGATACTTAACTCAACTGCATTAAAAGGTGCATTGGTATCTTTAATAAACACTGCTCAAACAAAAAATAGAGTGTAATATGAATACATAATTATATCATCTAAATGTCCTCTAATTGTTTTGAGCAGTACCTATTATGGTTATATTGTTTGTGATAAATAAATCAATCATATATTTATAAATTGAACAAATGATTTTATAAATAGAGAAAAAAACAGGCTTCAGCGCCTCTATCGGGTTGGTTCGTACTAAAAATGATGTTTGAATAAACATTTTTTTGATCTTTGAGTCATATTTTTCATTTCATGCGAAGGCCAAATAATTGATTTATTGTTTGAACAAGACTCCCATTACCATCAACTCTAATTTCGTAACAATAAATAAAATTGAATAAAATAACTTTATGTCCTATAAAAGGGGCTACTTCATCGCTTCTCCAGTGAACAAGTAAAAAATTGACTAAATTTTAATTTGTCAGATCTTTTACAAAGCATTCTTGATCAAAAACGCATCATTGTTATCGATCCTCTGTCGTATTCATCTGATTTGGCCACTTCTGGCTATTAAACCATCTTGGTTTCATCCGAAAGATTTCGACCGCCAAATAATATATCGATTTGCAGACTACAATAAACCCCATCAGAAGAAATCAAGTGGTGATAAGCTTGGGGAACGAGCTGGATAAAGTGGTAGAGCCCCCATCCTGTTGGAACCAAACAAGTTGGCTTGGTAGATTAACCTTTCCATTTTCTCTTATGAAAAAAGGGGCTTCTTTTTGTCAGTGCTACGGATGGACCTCTTCTGTCTAGTGATGATTTTCTGTCGACTAGTAACGACAATTGTGCCTGATGTTGTCCATACCATCGAGACAAAACTTTGCTTCGTCGGAAAAGTCTATTTGATTTACTAAATTTGACTTGGTGCGATTTAGATCATCTTCCAACAAGTCATGAACGGTTTGTATTTTATAAATTTCAGTTTAGTCAGTAAATTGGAGGATTTTATAGGAAAATTTTTGTTATGAATTTCATCGTCGACAACTCCCTGATGACATGATTTCTTGTAGTAAAAGTAAAACGTCCAAACTGGTGCATGCATCGGCCGGATTTCATGAAATATGAAACTCTAGAAAAATTCTAAATTATTTTTTGTGAAACCCTTTCGATACCAACATCATAGTACTACAACGTCCTCATCATCCGACCACATCTCAGAAACTGATCATCTATCAGTGTCGTCAATGTACTGACAAATATGAAACCAGTTTTGCGAAACTTGCTTCATAAAACCGGTTTTATCAAACCAGTTTAGTCAGTGTGCAGTCTGTTTTACTAATTTGAGGATTCGGTTAAAAGAGTATCGAATAAAACCCGAACTTCATCGAACATTATCAAAATTTTAATTCGCTTATATTATGCATAGTTTTAATGCCATTTTAAAGATAAAAATTCATAATTAGTCAGTACAACTAAAACATACTGAGACTAAAGACACAACAATGTAAGAGACTAGAGTAAAATGTTTGTTTTCAAATATAGCTTGATTTTGCATTACTTTTTTCAACGTTTGCAGATTTTTTTTTCATAAAGAGAGAGACAAAATCACCTATATGACAGTTATTTTGACATCTGTCAACATTAGTTTTACTATAATTATTACATTAGTTTATCTATTTTTTTTGTGTAGATTAGTTCTCTTTTACGTTACTCATCAAAGAATGTCACATAAAATTTATTTTGCAAATTATATACAGGGTGCGGCAGTTAAATCCGGACAAATTTCAATTTGAATTTCCCGCCATATCGTAGTTCCGTCAGAGGTCGCGATTGAGCTTCTTGAACGCCATGCGCGTTTAGTAAACAGTCATAATCTTAAAATAGCCGCGATGCTACGTACAAGTGCGGAGTACAATCGAAAAGCCGCGATTATTGGAAGCCTTCGCGCTGGGCGTTCGGCAACCGAGATCATTCGATTCTTCGGCTACCCGAGATCGTCTGTTTATGATGTTGTAGCGAAATACAATGCTTCATAGAAGTCTGACGAAGGTTCCGCTAACCCGGCGAGGAGTTCCTATTCGAGGGAACGGGTATCACGAACTCTGGCGGTCGTGGAAAGGGCTCAGGAAGTGATTTCGGAGGACCCTGGACAATCGTTGCGGAAATTGGCGTCAGTGGTGGCAACGTTTTAAAGGATGTTGTGGCACCGTGGATGGTAATTGTGGCCGCAAAGAGGAAATATGCATTTCAACAGGACGATGCACCGGCTCATACAAGCCATTTAGCCCAAAACTGGCTATCAGACAATGCGCACATGTTCTCGTCCAAAAAGCCCCCGAATAGCTCGGATTTGAACCCGCTCGACTACTATGTTTGGAGCGTTGATGAAGGGGTTACCAACAAGTCGCGGCACCCTAATGTCGCGTCTCTACGCACCGCTATCGAAGCAGCATTCGCCAATATGGACAGCGCTGCATTGCAGAGAGCGTGCGAGCGCTTCAGGACAAGGATGGAGGCGGTAATTGAGGCCAACGGCGGTTATATTGAGTAATTGTACTCCTGATAGGTCACACACGAATATTGACTAAAAACATTTTCTTTTACATTTGTACTTTTTGTCAATAAATTATATTTTAATACAAAGTTTAATTTGTCCGGATTTAACTGCCGCACCCTGTATTGTAATTTGGGCTGAGGGTCTGTTCAGAATGTTGTCTCTCTTTTTGAAATAAGGTATGACTTAACAGACATATCTGAACGTACTCTAAGGAGTGCACGTGTACTAACTAACTTCATTGCTGTTTTAATTCAACCGTAACCATAGCAACTTGTTTATTAATGATTCAATTAGAAATGAATCGTACAATCACATTATTTTTTGTTCAAAAATGCCCATCAGAAGATAGTGCCTTCTGAGCAAGCAGCAATCGCCAAATTAAATTTCTTTGATTATCTACCATGATCGATGAATTTCAGGCAATCTTATCGCTTTAGCATCGTGTTTTTTAATTTTTATTGTTGTTTAACTGTTTTATAAATGCCTGTCCCTCTCAGATCCTACCCCGTTGGGCGCCAAAAATAATCATGTCATTGAAAATTTAAAATTTGATTATAATTTTTATGACCTTGTTCATTATTTTTGAGAAGACGTAATGCTAGCTTAAAAATCTTCATTTTCATCTTAAAAACAATAATCGAATGAACAGTCACTATTGTATAATTTTCAGATTACCATCAAGTTTACCTATTGCTTTATAAATATATCCTATAGTGTTACATCTAATCATAACATAGATGCACAGGTTTAATACTGCAATCTGAGCTAAATAAATATGTACTAATGTCATGTAATTGTGCAAGACGCACTTAAATAACAATACAACTAACAAATAGACCTCATCATTGTACATGATATCGAGCTTATCTTTAAATTCAATGCTTGTCAATAAATTTTTTTGTTGATTAAAATAAACCGATACAAACACTAACTTAATATTTGCTGCTCAATATAAATAAATAAATAAATTTATTTATTAACACATGAAACGTTTCAGGTTTGGCCAAACGTGATAGCAGGGATGAAGGGACGAAAGATGAAGAAACGTCTTTAATAGTAAGTATTTAGACTAAAATATCGTTAACACAATAGCATCATCTGTTTTAATTTGCAATATATTTCCTTTTTTTATTACAAAAGTTAAGAATGTGTTCGAACAATCCTACGGGTCATAAAATGAAATCTCATTTTTCAAAAATAACAAACAACAAATCTTTAAGCACTTAATTATAGTTGACGTGTGCCATTAAAATAGCAGGTTGTTATATAATAAGTAATTTATATTCTGTGTTTGTGTGAAATGGTATTGGCACATTTTCCTAACTTAGTATTCGGTACTTAATATTTATATAACATTGTTTTTATTACACGTTTAATGCGAGTTCGGTTGACACACAATACTAGTTATTAATAAATGATTCAAGATAATTTTTCATTTTATTGATACGATGCTTTGAAAACCTGAATATAAAAACAGAACAAAAGTTTGCATGACAATCCAATAATCCTCTTTTGTTATTGTATCTCGATTAAAATCGTTAGAGGTCAGAACAAAGACTTGATGATGTTGATTCATTATTAAGCGAAGGCGTTTCAATGAATTTGTCGTCTAGTAGAGATTCATACATAATTCAAATTAACATTCGAAGACAATGTAACAACTAATAACATTAAATGCTATTTAATGAGGACCGATAGTTGAGAGACACCGACAATGAAGTAATAAAAAAATAGTAATTTAATTGTGTTTCATCAAGGTTTACCGATTTACAAAACAAAATATACATATTAGGAGTGTCAGCAGTTTCTCTCAACAATCTATAGAATGGAGACACTCTAGTTCTCCAAGGCCTAAGAAGTTTTGTGTTCAAAAATCTGCTAGAAAAGTTCTTGCTTTTGTTTTTTGGGATTGCCATGGAGCAATCATGATCCCACTCTACGAGGAACAATTATGGAGAGAAGACCCTGAAAGTTGTCCGAAGATGTTTTGCTTTTGCAGGACAATGTTCCTGTACACAAATCACATGTTGCCCCTCTTATTAACCAGAGTTGGCTCCGTCCGACTATCATGTCTTTCCTCAACTGAAAACAAACTTTAAATGGTCGTAAATTGTCTTCCGACGAAGAGGTGATAGAAGTTGTGGAGGCCTGGTTTGCAGAGCAAGATAAAAATGTCTTTTTGAAGGGTCTAGAGGCGGTGTTGCAGATTCGTTGTAATAAACTTGTTGTTTATGTTGAAACATAAAATATTTTGACTCCCTCGCATAATAACAACCTGGAGGATCTAGATCGACAATCAATTTCAATTAACAAATTCAATTTCAAGGAAAATGATGTTGGTGTTTCTTTCGAAAAGACAAACCATCAATCGATTACTCCAACTTTAAGTCTTGATCCTCAAGATATTGATCCCCTAATGGATAACCTAAGTTTTTCTGAATTGAAGCCAACTTCCGATACAGGCATACAATACAATGAAAAAGATCTTAATCACTCTATTACCGAATAAGGAACCACCAAAAAAATTATCTCAAATAGAATGTTGTTTGAAGAAATATTCCAAACGCCAGAAAAAAAGAAATCCAGCTTTGTAACAAATAAAAAATACGAAATCCTCATAAGAAAATAGCTCCAAACAGATCTTGTGGGGTATTTCCAAACAGCAGGGTGAGCCAATTTTTGGAGGAGGACATGGAAGATACAGAACAGTCCATGTTAGGGAGAAAGAAGACCAAAATGCAAGTATAAAAGTGTTTTTAGAAGGATATATTACACCCCCTATGCTCATTAGATGTTGATAATTGTCAGCTTTTACATTTCTTCTTCTTCTGGTTAACAATTCCACTAAGATTTCATGAAAAATGACGTCATAAATTTGTGTTCCCATTTTTTAATTAAGTACTCTTGAGTTTAGGATTTTTTTCTGACCATGTTTATCCAAAGTTTTAACATTTTTTGTTTTTTTTTTCAACTAAAGAATGATTCTTAGCAATCTTCTCTCCAAAAACTGATTTATTTCAATATCTTAAGTAAAAAAATTATGAACATCTTCAAACTGAGCACACTGTTCGTGAGCCCACCTCTCACAAGAATGGCACTGGATCCAATATTCATCAAATGATTCTGCGCATACGATGCAAGCTGTTGAAGAGGAGTCTCCTTCACAGCCATCAAATTTTAATTTTTTTCTTACAGGTGCTTTTGTCTCCTCAATTTCTTCTCTTCAATTTAGGTTTATGTTTTTTTCGCCTATTTGCCGAAATTCTGTTCTTTTTTAATTTTTTTCTCTTGTACTGCAACTTTTTTTTGCTGAGCTAGGGATCTTTTGGATTCTTTTATGGCTTTTCTTTCTTCTGATTTAACTTCCTTTTCAATATCGAAAGATAGGCAGTTGAACCTCCCTTGTCTTGTACTTAACACTTGAAGTGCTTGGCAAACGTGAAATTTAATCAAGAACCATTTGAATGTTAAGATTACTATTTTGAAGACCAGAAGTCGAAGTCTGATAGACTAGGTCAATTTCATTGGACTCCGAATGATGCTCTGGTTCAGCTAAGGCTGAAGTCTGTGGCGTTGGATTTATTAAAGAAGCGGTGAACGTTTTCATAAAGTAGTAGTAAACATCCTTACCAGCTACGCCTTTTTTTTGTTGAAACAGTGGTTTATTTTCAATTTTTCGGCTTTCAAAATCCCACTCTTATTCAGTGGCATTAACTGATTGTCCAAGGCTTTTACATGATTGTACAAAGTCTCTTCCTGATGTTCATTAAAAGTACATTCTATATTCCTTGGTCTTGGTATTTTACGATCTTCTCTGTTTCCTTCTCACGAATATTAGTTTCACATGAGCACAACATTTCTATGAGAGTTATGGTTTTTTTCTGTCTTACCTATTACCATCAGGTCAGGTCGGTTGGCTTTCACCGATTGAGTCGCGGAGAATGGAAAATCCAACAGTATTTCTCCACTACTGTTTGGTTCTCTTCAACTTGGTATCTTGGACATTCTGACAGTATATGCATCAATGTCTCATCAACTGTTTTGCATATTCGGCATCTAATGCCCTCAAGGTTTTGTTTTAGTACCACCTGCTTATATACTAGTGTAGGTAGTCTTGTTTCCTCAAGTTTTGATCAAACTTGCCATGGATTACTTTGGACTCATCAATCTGTAGCCTTTGCGTTTCTGCGGCTGCACCAACTTTGCCAATCAGGTCATTAATACAGTCTTCGTTAAAGGTGATATTGACCCGTGTTTTGAAATGGAGTTGTATTCGTAGTTGTTATCCTGCCTTTACTGCTGATTTAAAGAAAAATGTTCCCTTGCCTTGGAATTCATGATCCCTAATGCAGGCCAACAGCGTTTGTTTATCATATTAGTATTTTGGACCAAAAACAACAGGTTAAACACAGAGAATATGCATCAGCATTTGACATTTCAACTGTCGTTTTTCAGAACACAAAAGCCAAAACATTGACTATGTTTGTTCAAATCCAAAAATCTTATCTTTCTCGACTAAAGAATGACTCTCAGCACTCTTTTCTAGTTTTTTTGCTCAAGTTTGTAATGTTTATCGTTTGCTCGTCTGTCCTATTCTTAATGGAAGCAAGAAAATATAGTTAACCCAAACATCTCCATGCATCCAGTTGCATGCTTCCTTCACTATAAGATAAGATTTACCAAATGCTATTCTATGATTAATTTAAGGTTTAGTGACGATAATATTTGAAAATCGAACATAAGTTCCAAAATTAAGAAAGCAAAAATGAACAAACCAAAAGCAAAGATGTTGGAATTGTGGTGAAATAGGTCATATTCGGAGTAGTTCTAGAAAAGCCAAGATAACAGAAATAAGTCAACAGGAGCTGGAAAACTACATCTTTAAGAAATCTAGCCAATAGTCTTTACGTAGACATTACTTTCGAAGGACGAACGTATGCCTGTCTGTTAGACACTGGATCGAGAAAAACCATCGTACGGTCCGATTTATTTAAGAAGAACAAGAAGTTATTGCCTACGAAGTGGCACCTTGGACTTGAAACGAGGTGTCTTGCAAGTGGGCAATGAAGAGCATGTTTTTCATCGACAAAATGATGCACCACTACATCATTTTGTCATCATGTGGTTGTGGCGAAAGACACTCGTTTGAGTGAACGAAGAGAACTTCTCTTTGTACTGTAACTTTGAAGAAGGGTACTGTTCTGGGCTTATGTTGTCCAGTGTCGGCTATTGTTTATAGGATACAGTCCGAGAAGAATTCTTCCAATCTAATTGCAAAGAAAATCCTGAAGGTAATGGACACGACAAGTAGAGGATTAAACCGAGACGAACAATATAAAATTAGAGATCTGATTAATCTATATCAAGATGTCTTTGAAACTAACGACATCACAAAGGAAAGAACTAACTTAGTAACTCATAAAATTAATACTGGCGCTGATAATCCAATCCGCCAAAGGTCAAGGAGGCTACCACTGGCAAGACGCGAAGAAACTGACCAAATAGTAAAAGATATTGTGGTACTGGTAAAGAAAAAGGATGAATCCATTAAATTTTGTGTCGAAACTACCTTTATGTGGCTATATATTTTAACAGTTGATTTTCACAATATGGATTGACAAACCTGATATGTATTCTAAACTTTTAATTAGATTCCACGACTATCCACCCCCCACTAAGTCACTATTTTCTTTTGATAATCATAAGGCATGTAGTAGTAGGGCATGTTTTATTATTGAGGCTCCATCCACCAGAACCTGACACCACAAAAAGAAGTTCTGTATCTGGAGGAAATCACCGAATTTATTTCCAGAAATAAACGACTAAACCGAAACTGAAAACTGGACAAAGTCCTTAGCAGAGCATTTAGAAAACAGAAGATTTCCCGGAGGAGAAGATTTTATTGAGCTGACAATATCCAGGCCAATTCGAGCACACAAGCTCGCCCAATCGAAGAGGAAACAGAGGTCCACGTGGAGCCTGAATCACAAGACCAAGGTGATGATCACGTCGCTGATGAAATATTTCAAAATAAAGCACGAGATAAGCAATTGAAAGAGGGGGATTAGATTTTGAAAAAGAAACCCACAATATGTGATCGACTTTGCCCCATTCTACGGTACCATCATTTTCAAATTTCAGGGCAGATTCGTTTGCAAACATCCTTAAGGTCTTATTTTGCTAATCTTCCAGCCTTTTCAAGTGGATTTTGGCAATACACGTCCATGGTAAGCCTCCGTATCTTAAAATTGGACGGAGAAAAACTCTTGGAGCAGAGGAATAGGTAAAGGTATTGGCGAAGTGTGAGAGAAATATTTTTGAATTTCTTAACTTTCTTCATCCAACTGAATCTGCGTCCTTCTTTCTTCGCTAATAGTAGAAGACTCTCAAATAGACGAAATCTATCAACAACATTTTCGATGTTTAACTTATTGAGATCTTCTGTCTTCTTTCAATTTCTGAAAGATTTTGCAAGATATCTTGACTTAAATAATGAATTACCGAAGTATAAGGTTTCAAAAGGTGTCCAAGTCTTCATAAGACTATTCATATTGTTATTTGCACGCCCAGGATTTGTTGTCACCTTCTGCCTTTCTTCTTCTAGGTTTTACCTCACAAATTAAGGATTTTGAAACTTTATTTTGGCTTTCGTCCACTCTGAATAATCTTGATGAGTTTAACTTTTTGTCAACGGTTGATTTTTTCACATAAAAGAGCAAACTCTTACAATTCTGTTCAAGGATTAAGAAAAAGAATTTCCTTTTTCTAAAACTTTCCAAATCAAAATTAGAGTGCTTGGACAAGTTAATTCCACCAGTTACATTATTCGTTTCTTTAAATATCATTTAGTTTGACCGATATAGCATTTATTACAATTTTTTCAATCTACTTTGTAGACATTACTTTCATTATCTCAACACGTGAATTATATTTTAAAAGCAAAATATCATCCATAAACATTTCAAGCATTTCCAACGATAATCTCCACTTACATAGTTTAAAGTAACAATAGATGCCGCATGGTATCGTTCATATATTATTACGGCGTCAAATTCGGTGGCGGTGGTAGCACACAAATTAAGCACTTACTTTTTAATTACCTACTACCTTATATTAAAAACGCGGTCGTACACGCTCGTATAATCAGTGCTTTCACAGCTACCATGATTACAACAGCGCACAAGTCCGGTGAACGCGAAATCTCTCTATAGTTGCGAATACATGGCGTAACAGATTGTTTGCGCTGTTGTTTTGATCCTTTCGAGTATTATTGTTAAGCGGCGATTTTTATACCATTTTCGAAAGCAAGTTTTTTCCTCGTTTCGTTCACCGATTCAACCGGTTCGATCTAAATATGTATTCTAAAGGAGTGTGATTTAATTTTAGTGATATGAAATTAGTTTTGATTTCGAAAAAGTGATCTTTTTCTCTTGTGATTTTGCGCCAAAAATTAGCGAACCATGACGGTGACAGTTGAGGAGAATCCGACCAAACGGGTAGGTGTTTATATAATCGTTGATATTTTATGATTTGACGGATATTTAGAGTGAGAGAAAAATAAATAACTGCGGCAAGCGCTTATACGACCTTGCTCACCTGACTTAAATAACAATTATACATTGTTTTCTACGTATAAGACATATATATACCATATACACGTTTATGTGTACTTAATGAATAAGTTTTATACCTGTTTTATGTGTTACGTGCCGTAAATAGAAGATCCGTCAATTCTTTTTTAAACGCATCATAATAATATTGTGTATACAGGGTGTATGAAAAATTTGTTTAATCATATTCAATTTTATGCCAAAGAAAGAGGTCCGAGGATTCTAAAACTATTAAGGTGTCTTCCTTTAAGATGTATATTTGCGAAATAAATGGTATTATTATTTCAAACGAGGTGGTACGGAAACCACTAGGTTAGATTAGGTTAGGTTAGGAGTGGGGTGGCATGCGGGCCTGTTTCACCGCGACCTTTACAGGTCTATTGTAATCCCCTTTACCTTAGAGAACGCTCTCTAGTTTCGCCTTCTTAATCAGACTTTTCATTTTTGAGAACGGCTCTTTTGTGTAGCCGTTGGCTGTGGGGTTCTCTACCGCCATTACTAGAAACCTTGTCCTCGCTAGGCCGTCACAGTGGCACCAAACATGAACTGGGGTTTCTTCTTCCTCTTGACAGAATCTACAGAGAGCATTTTCTGCCAGGCCTATGTTAAACATATGCCTATTCAGTCTGTAATGACCGGTCATCAGACTTACTATCATTTTGACAGTCTTCCTGTCTTTACTCAGTAGGTCTTCAGTAAACTTAGGCCTCTGTTCCCTTAGGAACTCCTTAGCCTGTCTTTGTCCCGGCGATCTTTCCCACCATTCATTGGACTTGTATTGTGACCATTCGTAGATGGACCTCTTAATTTGTGATTTGGTAGTGCCGAAGGAAGGGGCCGCTCCTATGAAAGGCCTTGACGAGCCTCGTCTGGCCAGCTGATCGGCCGCCTCGTTTCCCTTCACTCCCATGTGGCTGGGGACCCAGGCCAAAGTAATTTTCCTTAGGGTGCCCGACTCATTTAGGGCTCTTACGCAGCCCCAAACCAGCTTTGAGTCAGCACTTGCGGAACTAATCGCTTTAAGTGCTGCTTGGCTGTCAGAGTAAATAGCGACGCTTTTTCCTGGTTCGGCCCAACTGTCTACTTCTCTGACACAGCGGTGAATCGCCGCAACCTCAGCCTGGAAAATTGTCGAGTCCTTGCTGAAGCTCAATGAAAGGGCCTTGCACGGCTTCTTTCTATAAATGCCAGCTCCTACGCCGTGGTCCGTTTTAGAGCCGTCGGTATACCAGCTTGAGTCCGCTCTTACTGGGGGGCCATATTCTCAGTCCTTCTTATTTGGTATTATAACCTGATATTTTCTATCTAGGTTAAATTTCTGAACCATGGCGTCGCTTGGCGTCCCCGTTTGGGGCCCCGCCTTGAGTTCATCTAGTAGTTTTTGATGTTCTGCACCGTACGATTTACTTATCGGTGCCTGACTGTGCATGAGTCTGTAAGCTGCAGATCTAGCGCTTCCTTCTATAAAGATTTGTAGCGGTGGCAGGTTTAGAATGACTTCCATTGCGGTTGTGGGGGTCGATCTCATTGCCCCTGTGGCGCACAGACAAGCTAGTCTTTGTACGCCACCCAGCGTTCTGGCCGCCCCCGCCTGTCGCACCTTTGGCCACCAAGCTATAGCTCCGTATGCTATCATGGGTCTGATTACCCTGGTATATAGCCACAGAGTCATTTTGGGGCTAAGACACCAGTTTTTTCCACATAACCTCCTGCACCTGCCCAAGGCAATAGTAGCTTTGTTGGTTATTTTTTGGATATGCGTATTCCACGTGAGCCTTTGATCCAGCCATACCCCTAGGTATTTCGTCTCTTTGGCCTGTGGTATTCTTTCCCCACCTATTACTAGTGGTTGCAGACCCTCTAACGATCTTTTTCTTGTAAACGTGACAACTTGTGTTTTCTGAGCATTGACTACTAGCCGCTCTTGTTTGCACCAGCTGTCCACCGTGTTTAGAGCTCTTTGCATCTGTTCCATCAGAACTTTCGGAAATCGCCCTCTAACGACTATTGTTAGGTCGTCAGCATATCCCAGGCAGTAAAACCACTATGCAGACGAAAGAAGGACGATCTCTAAATCCGGTTAATCGGAGATTATTAAGAGCCATCACCGACTTCCTGGTGAATAATCCTAAACCATCACTGTCCTACTTTCTGCTGAACTTTGCAAGTCAAAAGGATGCCTGTAACACTTTACGAAAACGCGTCTTCAGTCCAGAAACGTCTTGGCAAAGTGGGTGCCAATTGAATCAATTGTATTTCTTAAGCTCTATTGTTATTTAAGAAGTAGTTCGCATTCCCGAACGAAAATTCGACATTCTCAATAAAGAACTTAATCCATAACTGGAGTTTTTCATTTTGCCTAATACTATTTGAGTTACCAGTACACTGTTACTGTCTTCCAATCTATCAACAAAACATATTGCATTAGCCTTCTTGATGTGGTAAATGACAATATTCCGGCTAGGGAACGTCGTAAAGTCAAATTTTTACAAAACAATTATCCGGCACACAAGGCAAATGCTACACTCGAAATGATGACTTAGCTGGGTTGAACGCTACTGAAACACGCCCGATTTGGCAACCTCTGATTAACCCAAATTTATAAATACTGACGGTGTAAAAACACAAGTTTTTTTTTAATGTGTGGTGGGTGCTTAGTTGCAGTGACTCCGTAAGCTGTATTACTTGTCTGGCTATCACTGCAACTCTTGCGGTGTAGTTTAGTGTGTGAAAGTTGTGTTCAAATGGCTTTGTGACAGCATCATATCGCCTTTTATGATGCCGCGCTGTTAATCACTTTGCTCCCAACAGCGAATGGCAAGTCGATCCGGGATTAAACTCTCTGAAAAAATGTCACCGTCCCTCCAGAGAATTGAACCGCGGCACCTATCGTCCTCTCACAACGATAGTCAGCCGCCTAACCACTGCGGCCATCGACCCGTTAAGTTAAGCAAGTCAGTGGCTATTTTGCCTGAAAAATTCAGCTTGATTTTTTAGGGACTTGTTCAAGTCACAATTGTCCAATGTAATTTTAAATAAGGGAAACTATTATTAATTTTTGCCTAATGACTACCACGCAAAAAATTCACTCTTCTCTTTTACAAGAAGTGAGAGGAAAAAACCCAATGCAAGAGATATATATGTTGAAGGATATATTTCTTTGAAAGCTCAGAATGAAGTATTGAATTGTTCTCGAGATGAATCAAATGCCACATTACTAAGAAGGGCTCCGATTTCACTTGTATCTCTGGTAGGGCACAATAAAATAGTAAAATAACTCTATTTTAATTTATTTTTATAAAACTTCCAATATGTAAATTTTTTTTTAATTGGAACAGTTACTGTTGTTGCTTTCGTTATTGTAACGATAAAACTTTTAATTTTACAGAATTGAATTACTCAATTTTGTCAAACATCTTAATTAACTAGGCCTTACATGAACTAAACTAAAATCTAGTAAAATTTATACAAAAATTAAACAAAAAACAAAATACTGGCTATTGTTTGCTTTTTTCAATTGCTGTTTTCAACGAGACTAAGCTTCCAAAATTCAGTTGAGCAGAATCTCAGCTTTAAGCGGTCTTTCAAAACAAACAAAAATCGTCAATAAAGCACAAACATGGCTTGCCACCTCCCTAACCAAACCACCCCTTGATTGAAGCCCTTCAAACTTCAGAAGAGATCTTCTAAGATATTAGTCCTACATGAAATTTGTTGCAAATAATATGTAAAATCGAAAAATCTAATCATATGATGTAGTACTATTATGCTGGAAAAACTGGTGAAAATGTCAAAAGAGAATTTGGTTTAGGTGAAACAATGGTCATCAATTTGTTGAACCTTTTTGGAAAGTAAGTCGACTCATAAGGGATTCTTTGATGACTTTTTTACGAGCTACAAGCTAAAACGTCCTTTACAGACTTGTTAATCTATAGAAAAAAAAACCTCGTGGTACAATAGATTCTCGTTACGATCACGTAAATGAAATAAGCGTGGTCCGTTGGAATGACAATTCTATGGTTACAGTAGCAACCAATTATATAAGTCTGCACTACCTAATGTGTTTGTGAAGCGGTACAATCGTAGAGAAAAAAAGACATCTCTATACCACAACCAAATATAACAAATATATGGGAGGTGTTGATCTACATGTCATCTCAGTAGGTAAACTATGGGCGTACGAGCACAGTCACTCGACGTGCACACGCTGTATACGCTGTAGTTTTGACAGCTAAAACCTGTGTAACACCAGCAAATTGTCATAATCATGACAGTTTGATAGGTTTTAGCTGTCAAAACTACAGCTTATACAGCGTGACCGCGTCGAGTGACTGTGCTCATACGCCCATAGTTTACCTACTCATCTCCTTTCTTCCCTAGTTTGCAGAAATCTGATGACATTTTGACTGACGGTGCACATGATGTTATGATCGCTAAAGAAGTTACCAACAAAATGATGACATATAGCTTAGCACACTGTCCAGCAGTATCCAGTGTGACTTCTTACCATAATATGATTGGAAGTAGTATGCACAAATACGACAGTTTATAACCGAATTTGATCGGGTTACCAGGCATAAACGTTTTAGGACAATGACATCCATGGTATCGCATCAGCCAGATTTAAAATAATTGTGCAGAGGAACTCAAAATAAGGTCGCATCTTGGCGATCTTAGAATTTCTTACCAAGTCGGTGCCCACTAAAAAGTAGAGCACCATCAGATCATCTTCGTATTGTTTCTACTTGCCAACTCCTTAATTTTCTGAAGATATCTAGTAACCTCATCAAATGGAACAGAACATTGAGTCACTAGACGAATACGTCAATGTAAACATGAGGAGATTATGCCAAACTTCTCGAGCTTTTTGATCAACCATTTGATGCCAAATAACAATAATAATGATAATAAATAATAAATAAAATGTTCAACAATTCTCACAATATATTTATATAATTGAGCAAAACATTTTGAAGGTCAAATAAATTTAATAAAACTTAATACACTAAAGGCTGTCCTGTGACTTCACCTCCATTAATTGGGAATACCCTCTCGATGGCACCATATATAACGGTTCCCAATTGCACTAACAGGTCTTGAAAATTCCCATTGGTAGCGCTATTAATCGTTACCAAAATAGAATCTACAATACTTTTCAGGAAATTCTGTATTGGTCCAGTTATCGAGGTGATATCTCTTTTCTGAATTAAATGGGTTTGAGGCACAACTACATCATCACCTTTTGTAGATATGGAATATGCGTAAGATGCAACTAAAATCTTGAAACAAAAACAAAACACGTGAAGATCAAACAAAAATATATAACAATGACTATACTTACAGTTGTTAAAACAAACGCAATTTTAATGAAATTCATTTTCTGTTTTGATGATGATTTGTGTGCACTGTTACTGTTACAATTATGTTAAATAAAATTAAATTTGCCCTTTTGTAGAGTATATAATCTAAATAATGTAAATAGTGTTATCTTTCTTTTGTTTTATGATGTATAATGTTTTGACCTCACCTATTTTTATGTCGTAATTTAAATTTTTTACAAGGTACCTTGTAAAACATTTTTATTATGTTACGATAAATCGTATTTGTTTGGGAAGCACTAAATAATTTTATAGTCTCTCTAACTTTAACATGTGTACAGATGCCATTATCTCGAATAATTAAACAGAAATAGTTATTGGTGTTTAAATCGATATATCTTCGTAAATTTTTTTAATACCGATGTTTTTCTGGTTTAAAATTAATTAACTTGTCATTTCTAATTAATTCATAAGCTTTGATATTTATTACTAATGACTTATAATTTGATTTAAAATTAAAGTTAACTAAACATTTTATAAAACTATAATAAACATTTACTTTAAAAATGTTAACGTAATGTCACATGTAAGTATTAACAGTATTAGGGTGAGCCATCTAATGTTTGAAATTTGAACTATCGGCTATTTTGATTTTGACAGATAAAGTGACATTCACGAATTGACAAAATTAATTTTATGTTTGACATTTGCAAAATTTAACGCTTGAATAAAAATGGGAAATATCGAAAACTTACTTCCAAAGTCTTTCAGTCCTCAACCCAAGCCCTAATTTCCGCATTACCAATGTAACAATTGAACTTTTGGGGCAATCGTTTTTGAAATTCGAATAATCAGCCGAAATTCTGGCTAACCATCCATCCATCCTGTAGGGCAAATCGTGGCAGTCATTTGAATAATGTTAATTTTCATTCTGATATGTAAAGATTTCTAATAAAACCATACATACTGATTCAAATTCCGTTATTTTTTTTTCTACAGATACAATCATTTTGTTCTTCTTTCTCTTTGGTTCACCAGTTTGTAGGTATAGTGGTTTCTTTTCAATCTGTTCCAAAACGAAATGTCCGGTGGAATCATAATCAACATTTTGATTTTCGGGCAGTGTGTCTTGTAATTTTAATTTGGCCGGACTCATTCTACATTTTTAAAAGCTTTTTCTTTTTTTGCTTGAAAAATAAAAATATTATTATATATTTTGAGGTAAAATTATCCCAACACGTTGGCCTAATCTTTGCCTAATAATTTGAACAACACTGAAGACGGAACCACAATATGTAATTTTTTTCTTTTTGGGTCTCGTTGATCTTAACAATTGCTAAACAGCATTATATTGTTGTCTGGTCCTAAAAATAAGTCATTGGTTTTGGAGACTTTTGTTCTGGTAAGGTGAAAAATTTTGGTTGAGAAATGGACAATAAAATGAAATTTAAAGATCATCTATGTGTTACATAATTTATTGTCAACCAGAAATATTTTATTGAAAACATTGTCATAAAGGCACATAATAAAAGTATTAATCTTCAGCAAACTCCCTATTGACATCATCACTTGAATCGCATTCATTTGGATTTATAATTAGCTCTTCTGTTATGACGTCGGTTACTATTTCTTGCTCGATGTACTTCGTTTCTATTGTAATCACATTATTTCGTGTTGATTGCCAATCTTCTGAAATAATGGCAGCAAATTCTTCTCCAGCCAACTTTCTCTCAACTCGCTTTACAGTTGCCCAAATTAATTCGATTGGATTTAGATCAGGGTTATGTGTGTGTCCTCTTTCATTAAACAACTCATCAAACTTACAGGGTTTGTCCGGAAAGTAATAGGACTGATTTTATTCCGCCGCGACTGTACTTCGGAGCGTGCGCGCACCGACTGGAATCGGTAGAGGGCGTTCCTAGCTAACAAACGAGCGGCTGGTCAGGTGTCTCCGAGCACCTGGAGAGTCAGGACAGGCTTTTTCGCGCGACGTGTTTCTGTGAGTGGTGCAAGCCGAAAATGCAGCGTTCGTTAGAGCAGAGGTACGCGATTAAATTCTGTGTGAAACTCGGCAAATCTGCGACAGAGACGTTTGATATGATCAAGCAGGCTTACCCAGATGATGTTTTAGTAAGAAGTGGTGTGTTTCGGTGGCACAAGACCTTTTCGGAGGGCCGGGAAGAGGTCGCCGATGAAGACCGTGCTGGAAGACCTTCGACTTCGACAAACACCGACAATGTGACTCGTGTGCGCAAAGTATTCGGGTCCGACAAGACATCGCAGCCGACTGGAAGTTGCACCACGACAACGCCCCGGCTCATACCGCCTTTCTTGTGAACAGCTACCTGACAAAGGCCGGCATCCCAACGCTTCCGCAGCCGCCCTACAGCCCAGATGTGGCCCCCCCGGACTTCTTTCTGTTTCCTCGTCTGAAAAGGCCGATGAAAGGCAAGCATTTTGAGACGACAGAGGGGATCCAAGTAGCACCGCGGATCTTAAGGCTATTCCGAAGAATGCCTTCCGTGACGCCTTCAATGCTTGGAAATCGCACTGGCAGCGCTGCATCGACGCAGAAGGAGCCTATTTTGAAAGTTTTTAAAGAATTGTAACGATGTGATCAGCCTGAAGTGGCAAGTTGAGAATCAATTTTTCTGATATCCATTCTTGGTAATTGTGAAAAATCATTTCATTGTAACAGTCTCCGTTTTTACAGCCTGACTTAAAAATTTGAAGACAATCAAGGTAAAAATCCATTACTGCTTTATGATAATTAAACGGTCTCCTCTTGATATTGTAACGAACCGTTACATATGATAAAACTAAATTTCAATTTTTGTAATTACGTTCAGCTAATTAGTAGAAATTTTAAGTTTTATTTTCCGGAATTAGAGTCCGAACAGTTACTTTTGAACATGCCTGTATTCACGACTTTTGGAGAAGAGTGTACAATTTGAATAACGTTCCGCGCATGCCCCGCGGCATGGAGAGGGTATCCCCGCGGCGAAGAGAGGGTATCCTCAGCAGTATTTAAGAGCCATGCATTGCCAAGATAAGGCAGTTCTCCCATGAACTCGAAGAAGCGAGTTCTCTCATGAACTCGAAGAAACCCCGAAGGTGGACCAGACGTGGACAGCCAGTAGGATGAAGGACTCCAGGACCATTGCCAGCCAAGGACCAGACCGTTGCCGTTGCCACAGCCGTCATCAGGACTTGGAAGGCCCTCATCCGCCGCTGTAGCCGTTTGTTTATCAGAGGACATAGCCGCCTCTGCCAGCCGTCGCAGAAGAGTCTCTCTGATAGCCCCGACGTACCAAGACACACGACACTTGTAACACATACTCTTTTCCAAAAGGACTTCGTAAGTCGTTAATCACTGACACAACCAGCATTTTATGTTACATTATCCGGACACACCGTTTTGTGCATGTTATGCTTCCGTTTTCCTGAAGTTGTCAGTGTTCCGTTAGAAAATACTTTTGTTACTCTCCATGTCTTTTACATTTTATGAACCGTACCATACTTAAGTTGTTAATCACCAATACAAGCAGCATTTTATGTTACATTATGCGGACACATCATTTTGTACATATTATGCTTCCGTTTTCCTGAAATTATCAGTGTTCCGTTAGAAATATTTATGTTATTTTTCCTGTACATATGTTATACCAACCGTGCCGTTCTTTACAAAGTTATTTCCTGTTAGTTTGTTGTTTAGAAGCTTTCGATTACAATAATATGTTGTGCTATATTGTATTATATCTATCATGTTTAACGATACATTTGTTTTCATATGTTCCATTCCTGTAAACTGTACTAAATCATTTCTATGTTTGTTAATAAAACCATTGTAAATATTTTAATTACCTGGACTTATAATTCTCCGACTTTATTTTGCTACCTGAAGTGTTTAAAATAAATAATGTTGTCTCAACGTCAAATGTCACCTTATCCACACGCTTGAAGTTGGCCTCAAGATGATTTAAAAGCATCGTAGGGACATCTACCGTCAACAAGCACGAGTTTCACCGACACATTGGACACAGTGACGAAAATAGTTGAGAACATCGTTACAATATGTTAGAAAGTAAACCTCAATAGGCTATTACGCTTTGGCCGGCAAGAATACGCCGAATCATTGTAACAGGCAAACACGACGGTCTATCATCAGCCCGTATGCAGAATGCTCATAATGTAACCTGGTCGTGGTGCTTGCAGGAGCACCTGAACATCAATCCACACAAAATAGCTGTGGTACCTTTCACTAAAAGAAGGAAGCTATCCCTAGTGGCACCTACACTAGGAGAAACGCAGCTTCAATTCTCTAGTGAAGTGAAATATCTGGGTATTTTCTTAGACCAAAAACTTACCTGGAACACTCATCTCCTAAGTTTGGAGATTAATTGCGACTAAAAGATTAAGGCTATTTACAATAGATCTCATTGATCGCAGTGAAAAGAGGTAGGATTGCCTTAACGACCCTCCAATAATTTAATCTCTAATCTAAGTCCTTAATAGTGACATTTTTTCTTGCAGACACTGAGTTCTGAGTTTATTCTTCTTCCTCTTCGATTCACTAATTTGCAGGTACCCGAATTTTCAGGCAATCTGTCTAGTATCTTTTGTATGTTGAAAGGATTTTTCAAACCCAGCAGCTTAAGTACTTCCCTTTTTTTGTCAAAATTATTATTGTATACCTTATTTTTTAACATGCCCCACAAAAACAAGACAAGAGCTGTTAAATCTGCTGATCTGGCTGGTCATCTAACAACGGTGCTGATAGCAATAACCTTATTTTCAAATTGATCATTTGAATAATTTATTACATTTCGGGAATTGTGAGCTTGGCATTATCATCATACATCTTGCTGCTACCACAACCCAATCCTATAAAAACCCAAAAATGTCTGTAATAAGCGTTCAAGATGTATTATTGGAAATCACCCTGCGAGCGAGTACAATGAAAGCAGATCTCAACAATTAGAAGCGGATCACATAGTTTCGATCTGCTAGGTCTCGTCAGCGCAACTACTTACTTCAGATCTTGCATTCGTACTTGCATCAACGTCATCAGCGTAGGTGATCCGTTTCTAATGCTGGATCTACGTATTTTGATTGCACACTTATTCGCAGGGTGATTTCTAATAATATATCATGAGCACCTATTAGAGGCATTTTTCGGTTGAAAATCTGTCTCAACTGATTGAAAACTATAGTCACAGACTTTAATTAAATGTTCTTCGAAGTATTTTTCATCTTGGTCTGTTAAGATCCTATCGACCTAGGAATACCCCATGTTGCTGAGGCTACTCTTTGAGGTACCTTTCGTGATTTGCATAGGTTGAGGTGTTTTTTAACATCCTCACTATTATAATCTGAAAATAATGAGGGAAGGAAGAGGTATCAGCCTTTTTATGTTCGGGTAAGATTGATCCAACCCCCTTGTTGGGTTAACTGCCTCCCCCCCCCCCCCCTCCTTCCCTCCTCACCAATATTTCGACCAAACTTAGCTTATTTAAGAAGATAGAATTTTGCAAATTAGCTAACTAACTATCAGAGAAGACACGTTTAAAATACTTTGAATATCTATTAAATTAAACCTATCATGTACTTACCAGTCAAAAATCATAATTAGTTCTGAATGTGCAAACTAAAGTTGGTTCGTAGCAAAAGATTTATCACAAGTACAATACTCTTGCCATTGCCTTTTCTCATTGAGTGCTACGTTTTCAATGGACGTAGAAGCCAATTCGTCTTTCTCATCAGTGTTGTTGGGATTAGTCTCTAGTTGCTACTGCCGCAGACACACATCTTCTTCTTCAATTGCTATCTACCTGAGTTCCCAAATCGTTGCTCTTGCAGAAGAGCTGTCAACGCAGTTTTGACGTGATTAGTGAGATTTACAACTTTTTTTTCTGGTGGCAAACGTTTAACACTTCCTGTCGATTCAATGGAAAAATGCCACTAGCGCGAAGAGCATTGATTATGTCTCGTTTAATGGCAGAATTATTTTGTCTTTGGTATGACCGGCATATCTCGTGCGGTTAAGAACAGTCGTTAGACGATTATTTGGCAATATCCAATAGAAACATTTGGGACATTAAATTTAACCATAGATAGCAGTCCCGGACAGCCAATTTTATTGTGGAGAAGATGATGAAGAAACATTGCGCTGTAATTATTCTTACGTACAGTCAACGATTGAACTCCGTAAAGATGAAGCAGTTCTTCATATGAAGTACCTATTCCAATTGGGATATATGTGATTGGATTTAAAAAAAAATAGATATTTTAAAGGGCACGAGTGAGAAAGCCCTAAGTTTTGGAAACCGAAAGACAGATGCCTTCAATATGCTTATTAAAGAAGAGAATGACACCACAACACATTTATCGGTGTTTAAAGTTAATTCGTTGTTCTGAGACCACTCCACAAGAGTATCGACATCATGCTGTAAAGCTAATGGCATCACCGGGCTCAGTGATCTCATAAAATAGTTCAATGTCATCTGCGTAAGCTAATGATTGGCATTTTAACATTGGAAAAAGATCATTCATATATAATACAAACAATAAAGGCCCTAAGTTGGAATCTTGGGGAACACCAGAACTCACAGCGTAGCGTTGTATGATCGAAATCCATTGTTAAATACATAATTGTATCAATTGCATCAACTTTTCGCAATAGCACCACACTCGTGTATTGTGTAAAGCAGGCTAAGTTTGTGGTAGTAGATCGAGCCTTTATGAATCCATGTTGCTCTTGTGCGATGTAAGAATGGGTGTTGGAGTAAATGGTGTCAAACAGAACTTGTTCAAAAATTTTTGCAAAATTTGATGAAAGTGAAATCGGTCTGCTGCTCATCTTTCTTGAATTCAGGAACAATTCGGCTGCATTTCCATTTATCAGGAAAGGAAGATGTCTGTATTGCTAAGTTTATAATTTAGTGGTAGTGGAGTTGATAAAACAAATTTAGTATCTCTGATTAGGAAGCTGGAGATGTTGTCGTCACCAGGGGTAAGCTTAGCAGGAAACTTACCCATAATACTAGAAATAGTGTCTTCTATAATTTGATAGAGAGTAAATGGTTGACACTGGGGTTTTAAAGTGGGAAGTTCAGCAATATTGGTGGTTGAGACGATTGCAGAAAAATTAGTGGCAAAGGCATCGACAATAATAATTTTCCAGGTCTACGTGAGGATCCTCTACGAGGATTGCGATTTTGCCAGAGCTCGAAGTCTTTTAAATTCTTCATAGAAAACTGGATTGTTTGTCTATTTCCATTTGCGTCTATAGTAATTGTTTTTGTTTTAAAGTTAAATTTAATTTCAATGTTCAACCAGGTAGGAAAATTTGAACTGCTTTTCGAGATTTTCGAAACAGTAGAATCAAAGATATCATAGAGAACATTATAAAAGCCAATTCAGAGCAACATTAACACCGTCTAGAAAGGACCTAGAAGGAAAAAATATATAAATAATGACGACTTTTCTTTTAATTTCAGAAATACTCCTACCCAAAGCAAGTTTTCTTCATCGTCAGCAATGAATTCTGTGAAAGATTCTCCTACTATGGGATGCGAAGTAAGTATTTTTAAACATAACGTTTGATTACAAAATTACAAGAAAATTACTTCTTTCGTTCAACATTCCAGCCATCCTCAGCTTATACCTGACCGACATCCTGCTATTCAACAACGACGATGCCAAGATCATCTACCACGCCTTCACCATGTTGGTATACTTCTTCCCGGTGTTCGGCGCCATGTTAGCCGACAGCTTGCTCGGTAAATTCAGGACCATCTTCTACGTTTCGATCATTTACGCTTGCGGCAACATCATCCTGGCGATGTCCGCCTGTCCACCGCTCAAATTCCCGGCGGTAGCCTTCTCGATGGTAGGCCTGCTTCTAATTGCCTTGGGTAGCGGTGGGATTAAACCTTGCGTGTCGGCTTTCGGCGGTGATCAATTCAAGTTACCTCAGCAAGCTTTACAATTAACGACGTTCTTTTCGATGTTCTATTTCTCGATTAACGCTGGTAGTTTAATTTCCACGACGGTTACGCCCATCTTGAGATCGGACGTGCATTGTTTCGATGATGATAGCTGTTATTCCTTGGCTTTCGGGGTTCCTGGTGTACTGATGATTACGTCTATAGGTAAGGTGTTCGATTAGATTTAAATTAAAAGTTTGGTTATGTATAAGGAGGAAATTTGCAGTGATTTTCGTCCTGGGCAAGCCTTTATATTTCATTAGGAAGCCTGAAGGGAACATGGTGATCAGAGTTAGCAAGTGCATTGCTGTAAGTATTCAGTTTTTTCTTCTTTAATGTATTATATATGTATTTTTTTTTGGCAGACGGCGATTAAGCAAAAATCCAAATCTAAAGAGAAACGGGAACATTGGCTGGATCACGCTACTGAGATTCATGGAAAACAATTAGTTCAAGATGTCAAAGCTTTATTGAGGGTCCTCCTACTCTACATCCCACTACCGGTGTTCTGGGCTTTATTCGACCAACAAGGTACCGGTTGGACTTTCCAAGCTAGGATCATGGACGGTGATATCGGATTCTACACGATCCTCCCCGATCAAATGCAAGTCATCAATCCTCTTCTGATCCTAGTCTTCATCCCGGTCTTCCAATACGGCGTCTACCCCCTCTTCAATAAGATCGGCATCCTGAAAACACCATTGAAGCGATTGGTGACCGGCGGTCTCCTGGCGGCTTTGGCATTCGTCATATCCGCGGTTATCTCTCTGGCACTGGAAGCGGAGATGCCGACTCAACCTTCTGCTGGCATCGGACATATCAGAATCTACAACACTAGAAATTGCAACCTAAATCTGAACGTACCCGGTCTTAATGATGATATTCCTATCGAAAGCATGGCGTTTTACGAGAATATAGAGGTGGAGGTGACTCAAGCACGGGCTTTTGAATATACAGGAAGTTGCGGTGGTGAAGACTTTACAGAAAATTTAATCGTTGTAGAGAATGAAGCTGTCGGTTATTACTTCGCTAGAACTGACAGTTGGGCGCTCACCCCTTTCGCGGATAGCAGTGCGAAGAACGACGCTAATGGATATCCAAGGATAAGGTGAGCTTGAAGATTCACAAAATCTAATCGCATCCTTTTCAATTTTCCTTTTTTTTAATTTTTTTTTGTTAAGAACCCTGGTCAACGGAGGTACTACAGATGCTGCTAATATAAACGTTACTTATTATAATGATAGAGGAGCTCTACAAGCGAGTTCGAACGGTTCCAACACCGAATCCATAGAGCTCCGTCCACAATTTTATACGATAATAATCGGCAACGACGTCACCGAGGTAACCAAGGAGTTAAGGCTCGGAGGAGTTTATATTTTATTAGCGACTCTTAATTCAAATAATCAATATGTGAGTATATTATGTAATGCATTAATATTACTTATTTAGTTCTTTTTTAACGGAACACCTTGTATATTAGCATCAAATCAAATATGAAGTCTTTAGCTCCAACGCTTTCAAACATACAGGGTGGTGCAACCAAGATGGGGTGGACGATTGTAATTAAACGATGAGGAACTTTGAAAAGGAATTTGTTTGATGGTTGGGATGAGGGGGCTACGTTTTAAAAATATTTTCTTTATACAGGGTGTCCGTTTGAAGTAATTCAAAATTTTGTCAATGTTAGATTGATTAATTAAAAAATTTCATGTAGTTTGACTTTTCAAAACAATTTCTGACATTGACAAAATTTTCAGTTACTTCAAACAGACATTAATCTAAATTTTTAAATAATAATTTCGTGAAGAAGTCAAAGAATATTGACGAAACATTGAAAATGAAGATTTATTTTATTAAGACCGAAAAACCCGCAATTTTTTTTATTGATTATTATTAGAATATTGCAATCGATTCTGCTAATTAATACAAACAATTTGATATAACATTAGTTGGGTCTAAAACCCATAGTTACAGAGAAAAGCGATTAAAGTTGAAAAAAACGCTCCAATGTCGTCCATTTTATACCAAAACCGCAAATGAATATTAAAAAATTAAGTGTAACTTGAAATTATTCACCATTATACAGGGTGATCGAGTTTTGTAAATCCAATTCGGACTTACTTTTTTCAAATGGAACACCCTGTATATTTTGAGATGAATTCTTATCTCCTTCGGTCTTTTCCTCAATTGAATTAGTATTATTGGATTTCAAACATACTTTATTTAAATGACATTTCTTGGCGTCCTACATTTTGTCAGTAAATATGGCGCATTTTACAGAAATTACTGCAAAGTAGTATTGGCAGAGTGGGAAGTAAAAATTACTGCGAATATTACTACAGAGTTCCATAACTTTGAAGGAATTTCAAAAGTAGAAACGACGTTGTAGTTACTTTCAACGCTACCATAAAGTAATAAAAACTTTGAAGTGAAATATTAGTAACAAAATAACGTTACAAGGACTATCGAATATCACTTTAAAGTTTGTGCCACCTTAAAGTTATTTTATATAGTAACAGTCCCATTCCAGAAACTTCAAAAGCCACCTAGAAGTACTGAAACTATTAAGTTCCAAATTGTAGTAATAATGACTACATAATTACCAAAAAAGTTTAAATAAAAGTATGAAAAACTAGAAAGTCGTTTTTTTAGTAATATTAACGTAACAACGACTTGTCTGAAGTTCCGATCTCGATTACCGATACTTTGATGCTGCTTGGGACCTTCCTAGCCATCTGTCGAACCAATAGTTTTAGTTTAGGCCTCAAATAAATCCCAGAAACGTCTTTCGATGCTCCTCGCCGTTTAATTATAATCATCCACCTCATTTTAGTTGCACTACCCTGTATTAGGATGAAATAGAATCGACAACAATCGAGGAACATCGTGTGATTTTTTTCTCCCATCGTTCTGAACACCCATCCTCTTCCATCACCGTCGTTACTGCTCGATGGGCTCGAGTTAATTTTAGATCCGTACCTGACCGTTTTGGAATAACATTAGAGTCGTCTTTTGACAAGCCACTGACAGTTTCATTCCTCGTTTCTCTGAGCTCTCGTCGAATTTGAAAGTTGGTGAGAGTCTGATTTCTCAGAGAGGTGTGGTCATCTCACTCTGATAAACATCGCTTCCTACCAGAACCTAAGCTAGCTATTCCTTCTTTCATTCTTAAGTATTGAGCCACACACACTGTGCCAAAGCGTGGTCTTTAGGAACTAGACAGAGAGAGAGACGCCTTGCTCTCCTCATGGTGTTGTTCGAAGGCGTGCTGGATTTGGTTGGATTCATAATATCGTGAGGAATTTCGTCCCATCCCGAAGATATTTTTTGTTTGCTAGTCTTCCAAGTACCCCACTCAATCTCAATGACACTCATTGGGAATAAAAAATTGTAGACGATTCATTTAATGGCTTTTGACTTATTGTCGGATTTCGTAATGACATAATTATAATATGCCTTTTTTGTTTTAGAAATTAAAAGTTTGTATTTTTGTTTTTCTAAATTGTATAGATTCTCCCTCCCTCCCCCTCCACCCCAGGTCGAATGTCTTGCTTAAATGATAT
Organism: Holotrichia oblita; assembly: GCA_023690525.1. NCBI lineage: Eukaryota > Metazoa > Arthropoda > Insecta > Coleoptera > Scarabaeidae > Holotrichia > Holotrichia oblita. Next base: position 227,832,518 of record CM043015.1, on the reverse strand, counting down.
AAATCTCTCAATTTCTTACTACTTTCCCTGACTCTATCATTAACCCAATCTGTCTGTTCTTTAAATACATCTTTTTACTGGAAAATATTTATTAAAATGAAGTAGTCTTCAGGCTTTCACGGCCGCTGCTGATGGCTGCTCTTCGGTTCTCGGGTTCTCTGCCCTCAATCTAATATATATCTCTAACTACAAGTTTTCAGAATTCAACTTCACTTCTGAAGAAGATCACGACAAGATGATCGAAACGTCAAGTACCACAACCTTTGTACACGGTAGAGAACCCGAGAACCGAAGAGCAGCCATTTATTAAAATAGTTTCTGTAAATATTTAAAAATATTTTGTTTTTACTGTGACACTATCAACACATTCTTCAATACAATTTGTCCCAGCCAAAATTAACACAAAATCTGATTTAGTGTACTCTTCAATAGAGTTGAACATATTTTCTGCAATTGCACCGGATTTAACAAATCCCATGACACTGTTGACAGCTTTAAATCCAGTTCTAACAGCTGGCTAAACGATCTTGATGATTATCACTCAGTAGATGTAGTCTTCTATGTTTATTGGTGTGATTAAGTTATGTTATCCAATATTATTCCTTTATCTGGCACATCATTCGAATCCTGACGCTTTGACCGTTTCGTCTGAGTGATCAAATTCAGATTTTTCAAATTCAGCCCAAATCCTGCGATGCTGATTATGAAAGGGTCTCCAGTTGTTTAGGTCTTTTCTACTTTCTATTTTTCCTTTATTTTGGCCCTCTCCCTCCTCAATATCTTCTTACTAGTTTTGATGTCTCCATCCTTGTTAAATGTCCTCACCATTCTAGAGTATAAATAGTTTCGTCTATGAGGTCAGATGACACTCTTCATCATGTTTCTTGTACGTGGATTGTAATAATAAACATAATCATGCTTCTCATAATTCTCCAATACAGTCTAATCCAACTAGCATCGCTGCTTCGGTATGCTTGGCTTGTTAATACCTCCTTGTCACTTCCTTTTCAAGGTGTCCCAGTTCCACGTGTGGTCTCCTTGGTCACCAAATAAAACTTTAGATAACTTTATTGCCTAAAGTTTTCAACCCCTCCAAGCTTCTGCCGATACACCCATAGTTTGCCAAAGCGTAGTCTTCAGGAGCCCCCGTGGTTGTTTCAGAAAAATGATGCCACTAGGATAATAGCTCAAAATCTGGACAGAAATGAATGTTTCCTGCAGTTGTTCAAGAGCATTCTGGATTGTTCATGTCACAAATAAAATTTCTGCCATCTTCAGTAAATTTTATTGACACGACGGTCTTAGAATAGATTACATATCTTTCGATTCGGCTTTAACTTGGCTTCAACATCGCATACAAATTTCTCAGATGATCTGTGACTTGCGATGAGCTTTATCTTGAATTCTAAATCCACTTGGCTAAAGTACCCCAACCAACCAACCACCGAAGATATCCAAAATCTGTCCTTCTTTGTACATAGAATTATTATAAGGATTCGATAATCTATGCAAACTATAATTCTTGTTTCTTGTTGAATGTTAGACTTAAACATTTCTTTTTACAGGATACGGAGCTGGTAATAGTCACACCACCGAATAGCATCCACATGTTGCTGCAGATTCCACAGTACGTCATTATCACTGCTGGTGAGATCATGTTCTCGATTACCGGTTTAGAATTCTCGTACGCTCAAGCACCAATAAGCATGAAATCGGTACTCCAAGCTTGCTGGTTATTGACGACGGCTTTCGGTAATCTCCTGGTCATCATCATCGAGTTGATCCAAAATTTCGACAAGGAGTCGCATAAATTCTTCTTGTATTGCGGTATCATGGTCTTGGATATGATCATATTCGCCTTCATGGCGATGAGATACAAATACGTCGATCCGCATCGCGAAAGTGAAAGCAATGACGCGACGGCACCTATCGCGGATACCAACGCCAACGGTGGGATAGAGAACAAGGCCTTCGACAAGGAATAAGATGAAGCTTTAAATAGGAGAATTAACTAGGTTAAAAATACTCCTGTGGAGTTATCGCTTGTCTGATGTCAAAATTATTCAATTAATAGTGTCGAAAAACTGACAACCACTATATAGTATTAATTAACGCTCAAATTAATTTTGTATAAATCGAACTATGATCTAAAAATGTGTTAAATATGTATTTTGTACGACCTTGCGTCCATGTAAATATGTATTATAATATATTGTAATTGATATAAGGACAAAAAATATATAAATAAAATTATTTTTAATAATAGCATTTCATTTTTGATGAATTAATCAAGGCAAAAGATTTTTCCTTTAACTAAGACTTAATTCAGAATCCCTACTTAATATGTGTACTTAACGTTCCAGCGCCCTTGATATCTGTGTTCCATTTCTTTTATATCTTGATGGAACCGTTCTCCTTGTTCCTCATTTACTGCTTATTTTCCGAAAGATAGTCCAGATGAGAGTGAAGGAAATGAACTTTAACACTCATATTGCAGCCCAACAGTTTGTAGTTATTTAATATATTGGCAACAATATTCTTGTAGTTTGGATCTTTTTTATTTCCTAGGAAGCCAGTTACCACTATAGTTTAAAAACTTCCGTACTTTCCTTTCCTGATCTTCCATTTTCAACTCGAAGAAGACCAACAAATACCTCTTCTTTAAGTTTTGCCTCAGAGAGGCCTAGTAACATAGAAATCACTTTCAAATCCTCACAAATAGTCCACTTATGATTAGAGTACTTAACCTTGTTAAGTACCAATTCGAAGTTCTCATAACATTCTTTCAAATAAACTGAATGTCCTACTGGTACAGATGCATATAAGTTGCCGTTGTGAAGACGAACAGTTTTCAGGCTTCTTTTAGAAGAATCAATGAAAATTCTTCTTTCTCCTGAGTCGTATTTTATATTGAATGTCTCCATTAACCCAGGAACATTATAGTACAAAAAAGAAGATCACCCTCTCGAGAGAAAAAGGGCTCAAATTCTTTTTTCTGGTTCTGTACCAAGAGAAGGATGCTCCAGGGACCAACAAATATTTTTCTTTCAACCTCTTTGGGAGTACTAAGTCTCTAACCAAATCATTTAGTTCCAACTGCATGAAGAGTTTTGGCTCATTGTATCATCATCATTGTTATCGTCATCACTGCCTTGAAATTTATTTTTCAAATTAAAACCTTGCACACAGCAAGAACAAAAGTAATAGTCATTAATGTGATTTGCAGGTTCTTCCCAAACTATACGTATTGCAAAACGAAATGGTTTCTTCTTACCTTGAAATCATTGTCTCAGTTCTTCAACACACACAGAACACACTTTGTGAGGAGCCCATTGTTTGTCTTGATTCTCCAGTTTCATACCAAAGTAATCCTTTTTAACAAAGTCAGAAATGTTTCTGTGTTACTTTTTGACAGTATCAGTCCAAGAAATGTAACAGAAACAATCAGGAGAGTTCGCACAACTAACAACAAAGCACAAAACTAAAACTGACGAAGAAACAGTGATAGAGTGTTCACTGCACACTAACAGTAACTTGAGCTTGCAGTGGAGACTAGTGAGCAAACAGAGAGTGGAAGAGGGAGTAGGGAGAGAGAAAGGGGTACTGACCAAGACAGTATACTGGCAACAAATCTAGTATGAACCGGATTCTACTCGTCTCATGTTGCCAACCTAAATTTGCAGGATTTTGTTTAGAAACAGTTTTTCTTTGAGCCGCGAGAGTATTACAGCTCCAGCGATTTTAGAAAAACAGGAAATTTGCGAAATGGGACAGCAGTGTTGTCCAAATCTACGATCTTGACTGCACTAGAGAATTATAACGATGACAGCGTGCTTTTACATTGTGGGGAAGTATTCCAATAGAAGGATGGTGTTGACTATTGAGGTGAGTGACTCAATGGCGCTATTGAGGAGCCTCGTGAAATCGAAGAAAGAAGGTACAAAAAAGGAAAACACAAAACAAAAGAAAATGATCAAGTATAAGAATGTAAAGTGCGCTTGATAAAGAAAGGAATTGAGAAATGCTAGATTCAATTAAATCGTTTGTCTGGTATGAACCTCGTTTGTTTGCGATTGATTAGGATTAATTTGGATCCTGATATGATTCGCATCTTTTCCTTTCATTCTTTTGAATAAATAGGTTGAATTTGTACGTAATTCCGAGAGAAACTATTGAAACCACCGAAGCATGTATCCAATTTAAAACAAAGTTAGAGTACAAGAAATGAAGGAAGTCACATTAAGTTTTATTTTAAAATAAACAAAATATATAGCACTCAATAAATGAAAAAATGCCAGATTGGAACGATTAGACTCCATTAGAAGACATGGGGTTGGAATTAGTCCATTTTCGAAGGTATTATACAACTAAGGTTAAGCTGTGAAGTGCGATGAAATTAGATCTTGCATTCGGAGGAGTGCTGACGAGACCTAGGAGATCAAAATCATGTGGTCCGTTTCTAATGCTTATTCTAACTTCATTGCACTCGTTGCCCCTATTGCCGACATTTTTTGATTTTTATCATGAATTTTAAATTAAAAAAACTGTTTTAGGTCACTTTTTTAATACATGAATTGATGCTGTCAATATTAGATACACAGGAAGTTAGTTAGCAATAGTAGGAACCATTATCATAGTCTTCTGTTTCCATGTTTATCGTTTTAATTAAAAAAAAGTAAAATTTAAATTTTTCGATTTCAGGAAATACACCTTATTTTAAAAAGAAAAATTCTGAACAGACCCACATAACAGTTATTGCCTATTGTCTGAAAGCAAGCTAAACTCACGTCATGCAACATTTCATTTTTGCTATTACTTGTCAAATATTTTGACATTGGTTGACGTCAGTCGACCTATCAAAGCGTCCAACGTAAGTTTGCCCAACACGTTCCCAACTGTTGAGTGTACTCTGAACGCGCCCGATGTGTATTATGTCAATGCGACAACGATGATTGACAAGCCATATAACAGATCGAGAAGCGTCTTGCAATGCAAGAAGGGAGAACGATAGTATGACCCATAAATTACAATCAAACACTAATAAATGTTGTACTTCATTTCAAAACGAGAGAGACGAAATTCTGGACAAACCCTCAGCCCAAATTACAATATCTAACTTGCAAAATAAATTTTATGTGATATATTATACCTCGAGCAACTTTAATTTTGTTCGTTCAAATGTATTTTGACAGCTACCTTTGTTAAAAAACAACTCTTTTCAAATTGCTTTCAAAGTTTGACAGCTTTCAAAATAATTATAACACAAACGATCGAAAAAAATATTTGACAGTTATTTGACAGAAAGTTTGGATATCACTGAATCTGTGACCGACACATCACAATATTTATCGGAAATCAGGGTGGTCAGATAAGAATGTAAAGTGTTGTATCTCTAAAACTATTCGTCGTAGAGACTTGCGGTAAAAAAAATTATTACTAAAGTGGGCAAAAGAAGACGATGGAAAATATTTTCAGATTTCCAAGATGGTCGCCTGAGGGCGTAAGCGGCATCTTAAACGTTTAAAGTGATTTTCACTGAAATCCACCCAGTAAATGTTAAAATATATGCTTAACATAAAGTGGTGGAGGGTAATTCAATGTTTTTTTTTTTATAAACAGCTGTAACTCCTAAACGACTGAACTGATTTTAACAAATTTGATCTGAAAATATTTTCCACGGTCTTCTTTTGACCACTTCAGTCTTACAAATTTTTACCGCAAGTCTCTATGACGAATAGTTTCAGAGATACACTTTGCATTATTATCTGACCACCCTGTACTTGAAGACGTAAAGATGTGAAATAATTCGGATTAACGACATTGGAAAAGGTAGTGGGCTAGTATCGAATTATTAACTCAAATCGAATAAATGGAAGTCATATAGCACTAGTACTGCTAAAAGTGTCACAAATTAAATTTTTTACAAGGCTGACAGGTTTTTTTTAACAGTAAACATTGCTTGGGATAAACCGTCTTCTTCAGGATGGTACAAAAATATGCCGTTGGGGATGAACATAATGTCGAAGTGGATGAAAGATTCGGCGGACATAATTGAGCTCGACACTAAAAAAATAAAAATTACGAACCATTCTTCAAGGTCAAGTCTCATCTAGCAAAAGCAGGTGTTAACGAGCAGGAAATAATAAAAATTACGGGCCACAGCTCATCTAGTTCATTGAAATCGTACCTGCAGTTGAATAATGAACATCATTCAAGTTTGATTAATAACCTAAGAGACAAGGGAGAAGTTAGAATGTTTAACACAACAGAACAGACAAAACATTTACAATAATTGTGTATTTCACATACAAACTTTTAATATTAATTAATTTTGTAAATGTACAGAAATAATATTAAAACATATTTTTATCCTGTATTTTTTATTTAAACATTAAAAAATAATCTTTCGAATACCGCTCGAGAGTGAGAATTAATTAGAAAATAATTCTCCAGCCATTCTGGAATAGCCATTCGAGCCCTACGTGTCTATTCTAGCAACAAGTTTTGAAAATTTTGTATTTATTATTATTAGTTATGATATCTGCTAAAGAGGGCGATTCACAATTTCTATTCAGGTCGTGATTGTCCCAGTACTACAGCTCATATGTTTAAAACCGTTGACAGATGCTTCATTTAAATACGACTACAGTTTCCTGTAATAAAAATCCAATTTTTGACATTTGATTTACAACTGACTTGAGTGACCTTGACCCCATGAATAAAGACGATAAAAACTGATTCGTTTCTGCACACACAAATTTGCACAATCATTTTGACAATTTTGAGTAAATTTATACGCTGTCATCCAATCGCTTTAAATTTTGGAGGTTATTGTGATGTAAATATCAACGTGTATCATCTGTCAATGTGACAGCGATGACTGACAGAGCACATGACAGATTTTATAACGGAAAAAAATAAGGAGATTTATACTCAAGCAGATTAATTTAGTAATAAACGTTTTCAAACTTATATTTATGTTTATACGAGTAGGTTTCGAAATTAGAAACAAGACATATTTATATTTGTATATTCGTAGTTTATTCTGTAAAAATATTCTCAAAATTACGCCATTACATACATACAAATACGTAACATAAAACAGTCTTAAAATACATGTATTTTTTACTCTTTTTCCTTACCTACCTAAAAAAAAAACAGATACATTTAAAATATATTATAATTAAAATATATTTTACAATTTTCTTTTTTCCTTAATAGGGGAGAGTACTGTACCTTGGGACGGCATGTACGTTAGGACACTCATCAAAGGACACCTATCGGCGTTAAGACAAAACTTATAATAAACCTCTCTATAACCGTTTTGGTCTATAGTATACGTGTCACCAGTTTCCCCCCAGATGTCAGTCAATTATCGTTGTTATTAATAGGCCGTTATTTTGCTAGTGAAAAGTAAAATAGTTTTAAAAGTTGCTCATTACCTGGAGAATAAAGTGAGTAGCTTTCAGTATGATTATTATCTGTATATCAAGTGTATGTATGTAAAGTATGAATGTGTTAAATAAAAACTGATCTAATTCTAACCTAAAAATTATGATTGACATGTTTTTAAAAAGATGTAGTGTCTTGTACCTTTGGACACGATGATGTACTGTACCTTGGGACTGTCCCAAGGTACAATACTGAATTTGATTTATTATTTATAGATGCCGAGGAGTAAAAAGGGGCCAAAAGAGTTAAAGTCGAGAGTACTGATGTTGAAAGGGCAGCAGTTTTGGTATTGAAAAATAGTTGGTCAATCCGACAAGCTGCTTTGGAGTTTAAAGTTTCTAAATCTACATTAGCAAGGCACTTGAAGATACACAAAGCAAGCGAAAACGAAGAATTCCAATATAATGCGAGATGTGATATAAATCGTGTTTTTTCTCCTGAAGAAGAAGAAAAGCTAGCAAACTATCTGAAACAAGCATCACAGATACACTATGGGCTCACAAGAAAACAATTTAGAATTTTGGCACTTGATTTTGCTCAAGTAAATAAAAGAAAATTCCTGAATCCTGGATTACAAATGGCTTAGCAGGGAAAAACTGGTACTATGAATTCATGAATCGTCATAAGGATGCCCTTTCTTTACGCAAACCACAGGCAACAAGTTTATCGCGTTCCACAAGCTTCAACAGACATAATGTGTCCACCTTTTTCACCAAACTAAAGGGTTTGATGGAAAGAGAGCATTTTGCTCCTGAGAGGATCTATAACGTCGATGAAACTGGATTGTCAACAGTTCATAATCCTTGCAACGTCATAGCCACAAAAGGAGCCAAACAAGTAGGACACATGACGTCAGGGGAAAGGGGCATCAATGTTACAATGATCGCAGGCGTAAATGCAATAGGTAATTCAATTCCACCGGCTTTTGTGTTCCCCAGAGTATTTTTAAGGAGCACATGCTGAAGGGAGCACCGCCAGGGAGTACCGGTTTTGCTCACCCTTCAGGATGGTCAAACTCCGAAATCTTCTACGACTTCCTTAAACATTTTATTAACCACTCCAGACCCACAATGAACCAAAAGGTGTTGTTAATAATTGACAACCATAAAAGCCATATTACAGTGGATGTTTTAAATTTGGCCAAGAAATCCGGAGTAGTCCTTTTGACGTTTCCACCGCACACAAGCCATAAACTCCAACCTCTGGATAGAGGAGTTTTCGGACCGCTTAAAAAATATTATAATTCGGCTTGTGGCGAGTGGTTGTTGAAAAATAGTCCTAAACCAATGACAATTTATGATATCTGTGAGTGCGTGGGAAATGCTTATCCCTTAGCACATACCCCTCATAACATCTTGGCGGGATTTAGGGTCTGCGGAATATATCCGTTCAACGAACATATATTCCAAGATTATGAATTCTTAAGCTCTTCAGTAACTGATCGCCCTGAACCAACTACAGATAATACTTCCACCATCTCAACTGCTGAGTCTTCTGTGCAACCACAGCAGTCTGGATCTTTTACTTTGGCAAAATTTGTTAGTCCTGAACAGGTACGACCGTTTCCGAAAGCTGAAGCTAGAAAGGTAAGCCGTGGTGGACCTAAGCCTGGTAGGTGTCGGGTATTGACTGACACTCCAGAAAAAGAGGAAATAGAAAACGAAGAAGCAGCGAGGAATATGAAAAATAAATGCAAAGTCACCAAAAAAGTACAGGTAATAAAACGAAAAGTGTTCCAAAACGATGACTCAAGCAGTTTAGAGGAAGATGAAGCATCATATTCAAGCAACGATTCAGAAGACGATGAACTTGAGGCCGCAGAATCAGTGGACATAGAAGAACAAAATGACGTCAAAATAGAAAACATAAGAGACGGCGATTACGCATTAGCGCGCGTTGCCGGTAAAAGGACAGAACATTTTTATATCGTGGAAATTCAAAAAGTAAGAGGTTCTATTTTAGAAGTACGTTATCTTAAGAAAGTAAATAGTTTTTTAGGAAATAAATTTGTTTATAGCTCAGCTCAAATTTATGAACTTTCAATTAATGATGTTATTAAAAAACTGCCTGCACCAGTCCCTGTTGGGTCCACCTCAAGGCAAACAAACTTCATGCTTTTTGAAGTAGAATTCGCAAAATATAATGTCGAATAAGTACTTACCTTATGCCTATAATAACAATAAAAATTCTTTTTTCTACTAATGTTTCTTTATTCTGGTATTTTATTGTCTCGTCCTAAGGTACATGACTATGTGTCCCAAGGTAAGGGACGGTATTGTACCTTGGGACAGAAACCAAGTGTTAAAAAAATTAATTTCTCAAGTATTCATAATAAAAATAAAAATTCAAATTTCTATGATTGTGTACTAGGCTTTATAGCGAACAGCTATGCGTCAATAGATAATTAATTTATTGAAAAAAAATACATTTAAAAAAAGTTTCAAAAAAAGTGTCCCAACGTACAGTACTCTCCCCTACTAAAACATTGTTTTAATTTTAAAAATATTATAATAAAAACGAAAAGGAAATAAATCGAAACGTGTATATTAAAAAAAAAATGTAGCAGTCTTTGATGAAGGCACTAAGATTCCCATCATTATCACGTTTTGTTTTTTTTTTCCCCGTTTTTAAAATCAAATCAATTTGTGATCATGAAACGTAAAAATAGGCCTTTCTTTTTTCACAATAATACATCGTACAACTAAATTAAGTAGATCGCGGTTAATCAATACAAAAAAAAATTTAACAAACGCACCTTTTCGTTTTACGACACAACCACGCCCAACCATTGAAACAGATCCCTACATTATCGACCCGTCGCGTCGGTAACCGCCAATTGCGTTATAATGTGCGCATGATACGACGAAATAAAAATACGAATCATCTAGATCGATCTCTAACCGACGGATTCGCGTGTATTGGAGCGAAAATACTGAACCGGATGGAGGATCGGGATCGGATCAGGTACCGTGTTCGAATTCCTGATATCCTTCAGCTCCCGTAAATATGACGTCGATCCATATCCTCATCGCTTCCGGTGATGGCGCCATCAAATAGTAAATTCTTTCGTGGGTTTTAACGATGAACGTCAGATGTGGATTCGGGGATTTGACTGAATTGGAGTGGTCCAAGTAGACTTCTTCGATCGCCTTGATTAAATTAAATTGTTTAATCACTAATTTTAAAAAACATCAATTTAATTTACCTTAAAATAAGCACCGCCTTTCACTTTCTTCTCGCTCTTATCCGCGTAATATACCAGAGTTCGTTTTATCCTGTCGAAGACGAACCATCTCCTGGACCAGCCGTTTAATTTCGAGCCTTTCTTGTGGAGGAAACCGCGACATGACGTCGAGTTGATGAGAACGTGCGGGCATAACACGACTTGATGACCTGTTTTTTAAATTTAAATTCGAATTAGATGTTAAAAAATGCGTGGATTTTGTGATGATTACCTGCGGATTCGATGTGGGCCCTCAAATCCAATTCGGAACTTCTGATCGGGAGGTATCTTGTGAGAGGTCTGTGCTTGTCGATGGGACGTTGCCTTCTTTTGCCCAAGGTGCCGCTGCCGACTTCGACGCTGACGTCGCTCGTTTCCGATAGTGGTCGTGGTGAATCCGGGCCTTCAGATTCTGGTCTTAACTGGAAGAAAATAAGCTGTCAGAATAAGATTTTATCTTATTTTGTTATTACGAGAGTTTAATTATTGATTTTGTGAAAAGTTGCGAGTTGCGCTGACGAGACCTGGAGGATCGAAACTACGTGATCCTTGGAAGTGGTTTTTTTGATTTTTTTTTTGTGGAATTTCTCGACGCTTTCATATAAAACCTTCCTAAGGTAAGAAAGCAAACAAGTTCTTTTGAAAAACCTAATCAAGATTTGCAATCGATGCCAGTGACCATTTTAATCGTAGAGAAGTGATTTATGATACAAAAAAAGATTTTCGATTCAAGAGCATTTGTTGCGGCTTATCTCCCATATCCTTTCATGCTGCACCTTGGCATCTTCTTTGTTTTTCTCTTCATTCTATAAAATCATAACTTTCGGTCATATTTGAACATCCTCAAAGGCTTTTGATACTGAAGATGTAGTTGACAGTACCATACTTGCACATATGAAAATCTGCAGCTAATTCCAACATTTTCTCAGAACTTTTTTTGTTGATTCCTCTCATCTATTCCTTTCTAGTATTAAAATTGATGACGTTAGAATAAAGACTTGTTATCGTACTCACTCAGGTAGGTGTAGGTATGAGTCCAAACGAGATAAAAAGATGGGAACACATTCATTGTTATTCTATATCAAGAAGAAACTTTCACCGCTCGTATCAAACCTGCACTCAAAAGGTGCCCGAGGCTCAAGCTTTTGCAATGTTTAGTTGGACAATTTTCTAGTTTCTTTTGTCGTGACATACAAGTGGTTCTGAATCGTTGTCCTTGAAGATACAGAAACGATTTTCTGCTTGCAAATTAATTATAGAAGTGGCCTCGTTGCCAAATTCACATCTCGGTGTTTGACTACGTTTGGGGCCGTTTTTTCTATAGTAGTAGTAGTTCATTCTCTTTTGCTTGCGATTTTAAAACATTTCGGATTCAGTGGTTCTCTCTACTCCGCTTCCCGTTGTATCTGGAGTGCCTCAACAGGCCAACTTCTCGGCTCCTTTACCAGATAATACACAGAGGCCAACTACCTCGGCACTCTCATTGAAAATAGACGTGCAAGCCAACTTCTCGTCTCATGCATCGTTCAAAGGGGCGGAAACGTAGTTCCTCGATTTTTTGTTAGCTAAATCAAGATGGATTGACGAAAGTTAAATCGTTCAAATTAGAACTATTTTATCGGTTTTCATTCATTTATTTATTTATTAGCAAAAGTTTCAAACGACAAAACCAGAAGTTTTAGGGTGGGTGGAGTCTCATCAGAAATTTTAAGCACTTCAGCAAGAGTCACACCTTGGTCCAACACTATTCTTAATATACAACAATGATTTGGCGTACTCCTATTCGGGGCAGAAGGCGTTGGTGCTGTTAATTTAGCCGATGATGACAAACATATTAATAATTGGTAGAGACGTAGTTGAAGTTCAAGTATGATCACGCGCATGTATTTTCATTCTCTCTTCCTCCGACTACGTCACTCAGTGACAATTTTCGCCCATTCTCTTGTTTCGAAGCGGAGTAGTTAGGTGTGAATCAGTTGGAATCAGTGAAATACATTATTTTTGAATGTGTTTTTATTTAATTTATGGTCTATAAACAATGGTTTACTGCGCCGTTGTGGGTTGTAACAATAACGATAATAAAAAGAGGAAATAGTATTGGTCCCATCACCGATACTTTAGATTTCTTCGCGCCAAAGAAATTGGTGCTATCAAAAGAACGATTTAATGTAAAATATGCTCATTTTTGCGATGATAATTTTCGACCCAAAGAAAAATTGTTGCAATTGCCAAAAAGCAAGTGGATATTGGACAAAATGAAGAAAATAATAAAAGATATGAGAAAAGTGGAGACTGGATCGCGGGTACTGCCTTTTCAAAAGGGAATCCTTATCAGTATAGAATCTTTAAAAAAAAAACTTTAAAAAGACTTCAACATCAAATATTTATTAACCCACCACCTCAATCAGGATCCCTCGGAAGGGTTGTTTTCAATTATGAGAGCAATTGGAGATTTGCATGATCATCCTAGTGGACTTCAATTCAAGTATCGACCACGTAATTATCTAATGGGTCGAAATGATGAGGTAATTTCAGAATTTGCAAACGTAAAGGAAGACGCCAATAATACACCCGACTAACTAATCATTGCTGCAAGTATTCAGAATGAGTTTAAACATGAAGAAATATAGGTATATCCTGCAAAATATTTGTGCAATTGGCTAACAAGACGTTGGATTGGAAAATTTGGCAGGTTTCATTGCATTCAAATTAAGAGATAAAGAGAAACTTGGTTACATTTCAGATTGCGAAGAACCTCACTTTTCTTGGGTAGGTCACTTGTCTGAAGGAGGTTTACAAACACGTAATGTGAAAATGTTGGGTTCGATTATTGATCAGAACTTTCAGGGCATTTGTATGCTGCAAAACGAGAATTCTGGAAAGACGCATTTAAATATCTCAACATTTTAACAAATAAGTCACCTACAGGCCAACTATTCGGCTCCATATAGGCCCTAGCAAGTACACTTTTTGTCACATGATATCATAAGTGAAAAAACGTTTGAAAAATGTGCATTGTGTTGGTGGGAGGAACTTGAAATACTGGAAATGTAGCCAGAAGATTTTTTTGATAGCTATAAGATGACGGCAGAAATCACAGACGTTGATCAAGGTTTAATCTTTCAAATTAGAGAAAAGGAGGACACAAGATTTTTATTCATGTATCAAAAGTAATGAAATACTTTTTGGTACCTCTTGGCATGTTATCAGAAGAGGTTCAAGTATCTTATTATGGCCCTTAATAATGATTTTTCTTGTTTAAACGCGTTGAATCGTTGAGTGCTAGGTGTTTTGTGGGTGAAATAGTGTTTTTTTTTGTGTGTGCTTAACTTCTGCAAAAGAGATCCAAACACAAAGTTCTCTTCTCTTGTTTTCCTGTTTCAGATTGTAGCCGAGATTTAAGTGTTCGACTGGATAGGTTGGGTGACCTTAATTTGAAGGTTTTTATATGCTAACAAAGATAGCTTAGATATCAAATCGCTATTATTATTATTATTTTTTAGATAACACAAATTCACACCGATTCGATAAAGAGCCAACGTCATAATAATTAAGTCAAAGGTGTTTTGTGCAGGCCAACTTCTCGGCTCCTTTACCAGATAATACGCAGAGGCCAATTATCTCGGCACTCTCATTGAAAATAGACGTGAAAGCCAACTTCTCGGCTCCTTCAATATAAGACACTGCAGTCGAACTATTCGGGTCCTTATAGGATGGTGAGGAATGATAAAAAAACAGTTTTCACCCTCGATGCTGTGCAGAGGTAGGCGGGCCAGCAATAGACCCCAATAGATTAATGTTGTGGTATTTGGCAATCGAAAGTCCTCTTCTGTTACTATGAATCTCAAACTTGCTTTTGGGAACGAGAATTTTATAAAGACGCATTTAAATATCTAAAAATTTTAATAAAGAAGCCACCTGCAGGCAAACTATTCAGCTCCATATTATAGGTACAAAAAAATATCTACATTAATTAGAGTGACCGCAAAAAATCGATGTCGGAATTTTGTTCGTGTGGACCCCACAAAATGAGTCCCCTTTCCAGATATTAAGATAGCTGATAGTCGCCCAAAGTTTGAAAAAATCCAAATCCTCAGTAGCACAGATGAATCATCAGAGCACGCTAGGGTTGTAAATCCAAAAGTTAGGAAAGAAAACTTGAAAGAGATAGTTGATGCAGGATTGGTAGATTTACTTACCAGAGAAACGTTTACATTCTTTGAAATCGATTTAATATAAAAACAGATTTCCTAAGACAACATCCAAACACCTGGCCTCAAAATAATGACTTCCAAGGAGGATTGAAAATTGTCAAAACATTACACATTTTTTCCACCTCTATGAGGTCCGGTCACGCACAGAAAACGAAGTCGCTCAAAGAAGAGGAACTTGAAATACTGGAAACCTAGCCATGAAAAAAAGCACATAACAGAACAAACAAAAATATTTTTCTATATAACTTCCTTCAACACTCTTATTCCATATTTTTTTCCAATTGCTCCATACCCTGTGTGGGTAACCGCACAAAATATTCTTCAAACAGCCTCTTTGAGTTGTTCATCAAACGCAAAACGCTTTTCCCTGCGATGCTTTTTTAAATTTTTGAATAAGAAGCAGTCGAACTCTATAAACTCAGTCATTGATTATCTGCTGAACTTTGTTTGTCTTATGAACCCATCAAGTTTTTAAATTTTTAATCGTTTTCGTAGGCCTCTCCAATTATGGTAGACCCTCTTAGCGTATATTCAATAAGCAACATCCCAGAAAACAGTTGTTTTGGTGGTGAAGAGCCCTTATGAACCCACTGCATGGATTGTTGTTTAGTAGGAAGGTCCCAATGGTGTACCCAAGTCTCATCCCCGGTGATCATTCGAGATAAAAATGTTTAGTCCCTCTCCAACTCGACCAAGTTTTCTCGGGAAACTTTTTCTGTACAGTTTTTGTTCAGATGGAAGCAATCTGGGTATCTTCTTCATTTCCCAAATCGTCAAGCAAAATTTTGAATCCTCAAAATTTTGCTGTAGTAGAAGTCTGTATATCCATACAGACCTCATTGGCTATGATCGAGATCTTTAGACGCCGATCTTTCAGTACCAAATTTTCGACTTTTCACACAATGTGTTCGAGTTTGAACAGGTCGTCCGGACTTGGGGTCATCAGTCTCTAAGACTCTCGGCCCCATCGAAAAAGCTTAGACCAATATCTTACTTGAAAATAAGATGGTGCATCTTCCCCATAGACAACAACCATTCTTGCTGTAGATGTTGGCATGTTATCGGAAGAGGTTCAAGTATCTTATTATGGTCCTTGATAATGATTTTCTTGTTTAAACGCGTTGACTCGTTGAGTGCTAGGTGTTTTGTGGGTGAAATAGTGTTTTTTTTTGTGTGTGCTTAACTTCTGCAAAAAGAGATCCAAACACAAAGTTCTCTTCCCCCTTTTTTTTTATTTAATTATAGTTCTGACAAACAGTATTTTCTTACCTAATTTAGTTGGGTAATTTAAATGTTTTGTGGGATTTTGACTCATTTATGTGCACTCGTATACATGCACGTACATGTGATTGCAATTTTACAAAAGCATACATTCATTCTTACGTCTGTATTTCCCGGCGATCTTATCAAGAATGTGTATACGTATTATAAATAATATCTGGCTGGATATTTACGCAAAAAACGCGTGCGTTGTCGCCGGGAACATGTGACAGGAGACAGCTGAACAATTAGTTTTGACGTCCGTAGAACAGCTGTAGCCTGTACATACCCTGCAATAACTTTAAAGTGTTGGACGGTGTTCTATAGGGTGCGAAAATGAGAAGTTGCCCAACCGTCGGAATGCACGTTTATTATAAATATAAATAGCGACAAATATTTTTATTTACATATTATACATTAATTCGTTTTTCCACACCTAAATTGGATGTCTTCCTACGTAAAGATGACTTTGCAGTATACGTATTTGATATTTTCGCAATCAAAAAAAAATTTTCTTGAAAATCTTTACTTTCAGATTAAATCGACCGTAAACAAGATGACATTGCCAATTAGGAGAAGATGATGTTTATGTCCGCGTTACAGAAATAAAATCTCGGATTCTTTTATTAAGTTCAAGTGTAAATAGTTGAGGTATTTGTTTCTTATTAGTCGGGACAAACTCGAATTTAATTTAAAGCGGTTTGGACGCTTGACGAGGAGAACATTTTTAAGCGGTGAGTGTGTGCGTTTGTGTCCGGTCGACATGTATATCAATTTGTCGTGAGTAATTTAGAAACGTTGGCTTCGAAGACAATACTCAAGATTAAGTTTATTCTTAGAAATTTTATCGTACATGATGTGGTGCGAATAAATTTAGCTCAAACTTATTGCGAACTAGTTTATGTAATAGTTTGGAATTTCATTTAATTTTCGACTATATTTACCGAAAAATATCTACCTATGGATATAACGATATCAAGTGACATTGGTTAATGTTTCTTCAAAAAAATTGACAAATTTTCTGGATGATTTATTAGCTCTAACGATTAATGTCTTGTCAAAAGAGAGAATAATTCAAGCTGATGAATTATTTGGATTAAAGGACAAAAAATGTGCCACTACACAAAAAAATTAATGATAAAATGGTGTCTAAAAAGGACCAAATTAATTATCCTATTATTTAGAATTTTGCAAAATAATTTTTAAAAAATTCTTTAAAAAAAACAAAATTTAAAAATCAAACTTTTGACAGTTGTTTCTGATCTATATTGTTCCAAAATTTTATTAATATAAAACATTTTTTGCTCTAAAGAATTAATAGGAGGAGGACAGGGAGTTCTGTTTCTCTTTTGTTTTTTTCGATAATTTTTTTAAATAAAATCTGGAAAGATGTCGAACAAGCTTGTCGTTAAAAATATTTTTCAATAATAAACCTCTAAAATTTTGAATTTTTAAAAGAGGAAGGAGGAGAGTTTCGCCTAGTTCTTAGTGTTACTTTTCAGAAACTTCGAAAACAGTTGAACAAACTTCTAATAAACAGAACATGTAAAATTTCGAATTTCAAAAGGAGAAAGGAAGGAAACTAAGCGACATAAAAATTTCGATTATTTTTTATCCTGACAACTATCCTGAACAGTTTTATGAATTTATATTTCTCAAATATATAGAATAATGTACAATCAACATGGAACAACTGTTAAAATATCGAATTTCGAAGCGGACTGGGCCAAAAAATGCTTTTGTGCGCCTGTTCTTTTTTTGAAAATTTTTTAACAACAAAAAACCAAAATAAACAATATCTGTGAACAACTTTTGTATTTCTAAGAAAGTCTTTCCTTTCTCGAGAAACTGAAGCGAAAAATTTAAAACAAACTAAAATTCTAAATTATTTTTCAAACATCTTAAAAAATGTGGAATTTCGAAGGGGACCGAATTTTTTTTTTTTTGTGTAGAACTCTTAATAACACAGTGATACAAAATCGAACTTTCCGAATTGGAATGGTACGAAACCAAACGCAAATGAAAGTTGACGTTTTCCATAACAAAACCCTCAAGGCATTTTTTTAGTTTAGTGCTAAGTTTTTTTTTACACGCATTTGAAGTTGGTGATTTTGGAAGGCTGTCTAACGAGAAAAAATCATTAAAAAATTGATAAAATAATTCTTATTGATTTATTCCAGGGTAACAAACATGGAACAACTGCTAAAATAACGAATTTCGGAGGAGTTTTACTATTTAGAGTGCCCCGATTAGTTTGTGACTTTTGATGTTGAACAAACTCAGAACAGCCTGAAAAATCTTTTCAAATAAGAGGGACTAGTTTTTAATATAATTTTAAAACAATCTGGAACAACAAAAAGTACAATTCCAGATTAAAAAAAAAAACAGGGAGAGGGTGACTAAGTTATGTCGCTAAGATTTTTTTTTTTAATTAATACTTATATTGAATCTTAAAAGAGAACAGTTTTTTTGTGTCTGTTTTGACTACTATTTTTAACAATGTTAAACAAACAGAAAAACTGCAAACAACTTTTGAATTTCTAGAAGATGAGATGTGGAGGGAGGGGATCGAAGGGAAGCAGAGGTCGAAACACATTAACAATTTACAAACTTCAAAAGCAGGGGGGAGCATTTGTTAAACATTCTTTTTAATAGTTCTCCATAAATTTTTTTAATATAATTGTCAACAACGCCGAACAAATACCTTTTTGAATTCTTTATTTTCTCTCTCGTTTTTTCTAATAATTTTTAAAAATATTTTTCAAACATCTGGAAGAACCTAGAACAAACATGAAGTAACATTTAAAATATCAAATTCCGAAAGAAACCGAGCTAAAAGATTTTGTTTGTGTCTGTTGAATTACGTATTTTTTTGTCTATTTTTTGGTAATATTTTTTAAATTATTTTTCAAACATCTGAAATATCGTAGAATCCAATTTTAATAACTTTTAAAATACCAAATTGATCGAAGGGGACTGAGCTAAAAAATAGTTTTTTTGTGGATGTTTTTCCTTCGCGTATGTCTAAGAATGTTAAAAAAAACTTCAAATTTAAGGGCGGGGGAGGGAGAGGCAGTTTTTTTTTAAATAACATTCAAAATTCATAATTAAAAAAGAAGTATGGAGAGTGATCATAGAAGGTTACAATTTTGGAACTATGCTCGAAACAACTAGAACGATCTTTGAAGAAAAAGGGAAGCCAACCCCCGAATCGAGGCCGAAACGAAAATGTTTTTTTTATGTCTGTTATCTTTCAAATGTTGCATTTCAGGGGGTGGGAAGGGAAAACGTTCTTCGCGTTAAAATTTTGGAATCGTGTTCAGAACAGCTTGCAGCAACTTCTAATATCAAAAAAAAGGACGGAGAATGCTAGGCTAAAAAAAAACTAGAACGACCTTTGAAGAAAAAGGGAAGTCAACCCCCGAATCGAGGACGAAACGAAAATGTTTTTTTTATGTCTGTGTTCTTTCTTGACTATTTTTAAAAGTGTTTAACATTTCGAACTATTTTCAAATGTTGCATTTCAGGGGGTGGGAAGGGAAAACGTTCTTCGCGTTTGTTTTTCCGACTAATTTTTGATGTTTTTAAAAATAAAATCTGGAATAATTTTGAACCAATTTAGAACTTGCGTTTTCCTCAATTATTTCATGTTAGAAACCTAAAATTTTGGAATCGTGTTCAGAACAACTTGGAGCAATGTCTAATTTCACAAAAAAAGGACGGAGAATGCTAGGCTAAAGGCAAAACTAGAACGATCTTTGAAGAAAAAGGGAAGCCAACCCCCGAATCGAGGACGAAACGAAAATGTTTTTTTTATGTCTGTGTTCTTTCTTGACTATTTTTAAAAGTGTTTAACACTTCGAACTATTTTCAAATGTTGCATTTCAGGGGGTGGGAAGAGAAAACGTTCTTCGCGTTTGTTTTTCCGACTAATTTTTGATATTATTTGAAATAAAAACTGGAACAATTTTGAACCAATTTAGAACTTGCGTTTTCCTCAATTATTTTATGATAGAAAGCTAAAATTTTGGAGTCGTGTTCAGAACAACTTGGAGCAATGTCTAATTTCACAAAAAAAGGACGGAGAATGTTAGGCTAAAGGCAAAACTAGAACGATCTTTGAAGAAAAAGGGAAGCCAACACCTGAATCGAGGACGAAACAAAAATGTTTTTTTTTATGTTTGTCTGCTTTTTTGACTATTTTTAAGTGTTTAAAACTTCGAACTACCTTCACAATGTTGCATTTCAGGGGGTGGGAAGGGAAAACGTTCTTCGCGTTTGTTTTTCCGACAAATTTTTGATGTTTTTAAAAATAAAATCTGGAATAATTTTGAACCAATTTAGAACTTGCGTTTTCCTCAATTATTTCATATTAGAAAGCTAAAATTTTGGAATCGTGTTCAGAACAATTTGGAGCAATGTCTAATCTCACAAAAAAAAGGACGGAGAATAAAAGGCTAAAAGCAAAACTAGAACGATCTTTGAAGAAAAAGGGAAACCAACCCCTGAATCGAGGACGAAACAAAAATGTTTTCTTTTCGAACTACATACTTTCAAAGATTACATTTCAGGGGGTGGGAAGGGAAAACGTTCTTCGCGTTTGTTTTTCTGACTAATTTTTGATATTTTTTTTAATAAAATCAGGAACAATTTTGAACCAATTTAGAACTGCGTTTTCTTCAATTATTTCATGGTAGAAAGCTAAAATTTTGAAATCATGTTCAAAATAACATGAAACAACATTCAAAATTTCTAACTTCAAACAAAAAAGGAAGGAGAATATGGAGAATGCTACACTAAAATTTTGGAACTATGAAAAGGGGCAGCCAACCCCCGAATTGCGGGCAATTAAAATGTTTTCTTTTATGATCTTTCTGTGATCTTTTTTGACTATTTTGTGTTTAAAACTTGAAGCTATTTTCAAAATGTTACATTTCAGGGGGGTGGTAGGAGAAAACGTTTTACGTGTTTGTTTATCCGACTATTTTTTTTTAATATTTTTTTGAATAAAATCTGGAACAATGTCGAACAAATATAAACCTTTTGTTTTTTTTCCCTCAATTTTTTCGTGAGCTACACATCGAAGAAGGCTAAAATTTTGGAACACTGTTCAGAACAACATTCAAAATTTTGATTTTCAAGAAAAGAGGGTAGAGTTAATAAAATCTTGCTTTTGTCAATTATATCGTGAACAAGCATGGCAGAAGCTGTGTTTTAGAAAATTCTGGAACAGTGTGAAACAAATTTGAAACAACACAATCTTTGAATTTTGAAAAAAAGAGGGACTAGAGTGCAGGCAAATATTTAAGTTTAATTTTGTCTTTAGATTTTCAAAATATTTTTTTCTGAATAGGAATAAATGGTAAATGAGGTCATCTACCTTTCTTTAGAGTTAGTGCCACTTTTTATCTCACAGTTTTAAGTGATTAGTTTGTGAATACTGTTTACTGACGCAATGGCAATTGAAGTTAGTCTTCACACAAATCAAAAATTGCAAACTGTGACAGCCCGGTATGATCGAGAAAACGAACCTCACATGAGCATTTGTACTCATTCTTTTTTTTCATCTAACGAAATCGGATTCGAAATATTTCTATGTCTGATATCATTGAAGAGAATCTTGGTGCTTTGGCATGTTTAGGTTTTGATAATGCCAATGAAAGGAAAGACGATCTTGACGTCAGTCGAAGTTTTGCATAAACAGATTTACTTCTTCTTTTTATGTTGGCTGTTGCCTTTTCTAATAAGAAACCATCGTCTCACCATTCTATCATGATGGAGGGTAGGATTAGCCTGCTATCGTTTTACAATTTCTGGAATATCTTGATGGAATCCTTTTCCCCTGTTCATCACTCATCTTTCCTAAATTAGCAATACAGGAAAACGATCCAAGTACGGCTTTCTTTCTTACAATATAGCTTTTTAATTTTAAATAGAATTAATTCAATGAGGGGGAAAACAAAACTTACACACATAGAAGCAGAAGAGTGCCTGTAAACGGAATTTTTGCTTGTCGACTTGTGATGGTGATGAGACCTAACTCCCGTCTTAACATAATTCATCCACAGAGACATTTTGTAAACTTCACGAAAAGCAAACGATCACTTTAATAAAAACAAATTTAAACACTCTCTTACTACAACAAAACTATTTAAAAGAGCACACAAACACTTTTAGACAATCACCGTGCCCCTTCGGACGTGCATTAACCGACTAAGCTAGTTAGGCTGCTCGAGAAAAGATGAGCTGTGGGGAAGGTCCGAGTAGAATCTAAGATCGAGCGACATTATATAAATAATATTCGGGAATTCGTAATAGTGCAAGCTCGCGATTTAAAATTACGCCAAAGCTCATCAGGATAACGACGCTAATGAGCCGTAGTATATACATATGCATAGATACTAGATGGGAATCGTGTGTCCGCTAATAAAGAAGTTATTCCCTCGTTAACGCTGGATACACTAATAACACAGACGTTACGGAGTTTGTTTTAAATTCTGTTTTATTGCGTACAAAATGTATTTTGTTGCGGTACCACAGCGTTGAAGGTTATAAGGCGGCGTTATATAGCTTGTTGTGATTTACGAGTTCGGCAATAACAATTATACAAACGACGATTGTTGATAAATTCTTGCGCTATTTTTACCTGTACGGACTCGTACGTGTATATGAACTGGGGTACAAAGGCGGATTTGTAAACTGTGTATTGTATACAACTTAAGGTGTGTTTCTCTTTAAAGAAATATTTATAAAAGAATGAATACTTAAGTTATATAAGATTTCCTTTGAGAAAATTAATGCCTTTTTTTAAATCGTTGGTAATTAAAATTTGCCGACGAGGCCAGAAATATCTTTAATGGTAAGTTGTGGAATTACCAGGATATGATGTGGGCATAATTACTCAAAAGAGTTTTGTGATTAATTAATAAGTAACAAGTGCTATATCGATCAAACTAAGCAATATTTAAAGAAACGACTTTATAAGTACGAATAAACTGTTTCACATAATAGAATCACTGAAATTGATTTGTCGAAGTATGTACTCTAAAAATAGATCACACAGTTTTGATTTAGAAAATACAAAGGTTTAAAAAAGGGATAATTCAATGTATTAGAATTTGTCTGGCCTCACTATTTTAAAAGCTGTACTTTTTTGAGCTTTAGTTTTAGTTTAAGGGACAACAACCGTTTATTTTTATTAATTGTTTCATGCTAGAAATTTACAACTTTGGAGCAGTACAGAATAAACTTAAAGCAACTTGAAACAATCCTCAAAAGTTTTATTTTTTAGATTTAGATCTTGTTGATCTCAGTTTTATCGCTACCAACAAGTAATCGAGCTTTGAAAGGTGTATCTCCAGTTTTCCAGAGTAAAACTCAATTGTTTCGCAGAATTTGTGGCATATTGGCCAGTATCGAGGTACTGTTTCTTCATTAATAGCCTTTAACGACAAATCTTTTTCGTTTGATTTCATTACTTCTAAATATATACTCAATAGTTTCGACTATAACAAGCAATTGTTTATCCTGGACGGTTTCTTTGACTGACGATTACTTCCTCTCGGTTCTTCGGTAAATGTTTATTTTCTTCAATCATTCATCCTCATCAGATGATTTCGATGACTGATTTCAGCAGGTTCTGCTAATACATACTTCCTGATGAACGTCAGACTGAGTAATATTTTTCGTAACAAACATTCTCTTCCTACTGCACGTCCACATCACAACTCGTAAGACGTTTTGTTTGAAATTCGCGATTTTTTAGTGCCCACAAACCTTTTGCTTGGATTCAACACACGAATAGATAGCGCCGCTCCAGCCGAACAGTCGGAAAACAGCCGCCAACATTTTAATTACAAATTATTTCATTTATGTATAAGATCTTGACAAAAATTTCGTTTTTTTTTTTAATTATTTAATGAATTACACCTACTGGAAGGCAAAAAGTTTCTAACATATTCAAAAGAGCTAGAATACCTTGGAAGAACTTCAAAAATTTTGAATGTTGGAAAAAAGAGGCGGGGGCGGTTGCAAAATTTGTCTTTTTTCAATCGTTTCATGACAAGAGGCTAAAATTTTGAAACAATCTTCAGAAGAACCTGAAACTGTAAAAATGTCTTAATTTCAAATGAGATTGGTAGAGGGCGGTAGCTGGGGGAGAAGGGCGAAAAGGGCGAGGAGGTAACGAAATTTTGTTTTTTTTTTCGATTATTTAGTAAACCAGGTATGGTGAAAAGATTAAAATTTTGGAATTGTTTTCAGAAGAATCTGGAACAACCATCAAAATGTCTAATGTCAAAAGAAATTGGTACAGCGGGGTAGTGTTGTAGCCATGTAGATCTTAGCAAGTAAAATTTGTTAGCCGTGTTGTCCCTACGGATTCCGGACATTCTGTACAGTACGGTCGACCGTCCTAGGATCAGTCGATGTCATCTGAAAGCGTATGCAATAAATCACAGACGCGTTCAGTAACAAACGTAATGACATGATGCAATGCTATAAACTGCAATTCCTATGGAAATAAAAACCATTTTAACAAATGATAAATATTCTCAAGTTACTTTTAACAGTAGAAAAATACTACTAAATATATTCCTTTCAAAAAGAAAAGTCATTTCACAAATAATATAAATTGCTTTAAAAAAAGTCGGATTTATTGTTTAAAATGTAAAAAACAAGGTTCCATGGAAAATCAGGATAAAGGGAAACTGAAGACAATAAATTCTCAAAACGATCTCCAAGCTGAAATGCACAATACCCTAACCTATCAACAAGCGCTTAGATTATCAAAATAAATTTTTTTCGTTTCTTCAATGAGTTTTTTTTTGTAATTTTCTATCTTTATTACTTCCTCCAGTACCATTGCTTGACTGTTTGTCTTGCTTCAAACTCCTTAGATTATTTTATTTTTATGAACATGTTTTTTTATTCGCTTTATGACGTTTTTCTTTACTCCTCTTCTCTTTAGTGCTTCCTCTAATGTCATTTCTTCGAATTCGTCCAAACTTCTTTTTAATATCTTTCTTTTTTCCCCTTATATGTAAGGGATATTAGTTGCAGCGGATATATAAACTGTATTGCTTATGTGAACTCTTGCTGTGTAATCTATGTGTGTGTAAATGTGTTTAATGGCGTTGTTGCAGCATTATCTCGACGTAGATCGATCGGGATACAATTCTATGAGAAAAATGTTACCATCCCCTCGGAGAAGTATTAAAATAGTAGTTTTAGATCAGAAACAGGGAACTTGTTAAAATCAGAGCTACCTGCATATGTCGAAGGAGATATTGGAAAATCAAATATCGAAGTACATATTGATCCCAGTAGGGCGGTCCAAGAGAAAAACAAGAAATCTTGAAACGCATCTTTTCATTTTTTACAGTTATCTCATCAACTGTAAGTCATCACAACGTAAATCATCACAATGGACCTGAAGAAAGTATACAAGCATAGTTTAAAGTGCGTGGTTAAATAAAAATGAAGTATTATACAGGGTGTTTAAAATATAAGACACTCGCTCTTCCTAATGCAATACCTAATATTTTGTTAGGCCATCGGATGCAGAATAATATACTAAATAAAAGAATGCTAATGTTTATCTTGATATATATACTATACTTTTGATATACGACCTCTTAGGTCTGGTCAGTGTTCCTTCGAATGACATCCGATAGAGCTACTTTCAACCTTGTCCACTAGAGGGAATGGGGGTTGGTATTCATCCACTGTTAGGTGTTGTACAATACAGGTTGAATGACGAACTGCGATGAAATTAAGTATTAGCGCTGACGAGACCTAGGAGGTCGAAACCAGGTGGTCAACTTCTAATGCTTACTCTATTTTTATTGTACTCGTTTGCAGTGGCGCCTATTACAGGCATTTTTTTGGCGGTTAGTTTTAGGTGTTTATTAGACGTTTAGTATTTTTAACTTTGTCTCGCCAACACAACACAACATAAAATTAATAAACAAATTCGATAAATTGTTATTTCATCTTTTCCTGACATTACTACGTTGAAAGTAAATTTAGGTAGAGTGATTGTTAAGTTCATTTTTTTTTTAACCTTGTTTAACCTTTATTTCTTTAACCTTTATTCTGCCAAGTCAAATCTATAAAGCAATTCGAAAATATTTCTTCAAAAAAATGTAGTATATGTACAAGTTAAACAAAGTGCCCGAATCGAGGACGAAATGAAAATGTTTTCTTTTATGGTCTTTCTAAAAACGTGTTTGAAACTTCGAACTACTTTCAACTGTTGCATTTCAGGGGGTGGGAAGGCAAAAAGGTTCTTCGCGTTTGTTTTTCCGACTAATTTTTTATATTCTTCAAAATGAAATCTGGAACAATTTTGAACTAATTTAGAACTTTCGTTTTCCTCAATTATTTCATGATAGAAAGCTAAAATTTTGGAATCGTCTTCAGAACAACTTGCAGCAATTTTTAATTTCTAAAAAAAGGACGGAGAATGTTAGGCTCAAAACAAAACTGGAACGATCTTTGAAAAAAATGGAGAAGCCAACCCCCGAATCGAGGACAAAACGAAAATGTTTGCTGTTACATCTGTGTTAGCTGTTTGTTGTTTGGCTATTTTTAAAAGTGTAATTTAAAACTTCGAACTACTTTCACAATCTTGCATTTCAGGGGGTGGGAAGGGAGAACGTTTTTTTTCCGACTAAGTTTTGATATTTTTCAAAATAAAATCTGAAACAATTTTGAACCAATTTAGAACTTTCGTTTTTGTTTTTTTAATTATCTCGTGAGCTACACATCAAAGATAAAACACTGTTCAGAACAACTTGGTACAACTTTCAAAATTTTGGATTTCGAAAAAAAGGAGGAGTGTTTTTTCCGTTTTCTTGTGGATTTCTGTCTTTCTGTCACTTACTTCTCCTTTTCCCAAGAATGTTGTTTTCATGATCTCAAATATATTTCTTGCTCTTTTCATTCTCTCATTTATTTCTTCGTCCAATATACTATTTTCTTCAATATCTGCTTCCAAATATGTAAATAGAGTATACTGCTTGTTCGATTCGTTCTTATCCAGTCCAGTTCTTAGTCTCGGAGATTCTTGTGCATTTAATCTCATGTTTGAATCTTGTATTTTTCTTCGTTGTATATTGCAATATAAGGGGCAATCAAATAGCCATCAAATCGTTATTCTGCCAAGTCAAATCATAGACATAAAACAATTTGAAATGATTTCACTGCACACAATTTTTTTTTCCAGACGTATAAATTAAACAAAGTGATTCATTTCATTGTTGTTCGTCACCACTTTAATATCCCAGGAGAGTCATTTGATCTAACATTGACTCATCCACATGAAATATTTTCTTTCTTGGCAATAAAAACTAAATATACCTATACAATTTTTTTTTTAAGAGATATTTTTAAATCAAATATTTACAATCGCATAATTTCGGTTTAAATACCGTCTAAAATTTCAATTTAGACACCACCACCATCTTCATCCTACTATATATAAATTCCAATCACGTTTATACTCTTACAGATCAACAGATCAAAACTATAATTAAAAATAGATCGTACGGGCATTTTACACAGCTCGTAAATCGAAGTTTAAAACGCAATCACGACGACCACCTTTTCTTATGCCTCATTCACTAATAGACGCGAGCAATTACGTTCAATTGCCCTAATTGACGCCTGTCAAAATACCGACACTCTTACGTAAGCTAATGGTGTCGCAAATCTAAACGTATTTTTCAAAGATGTTTTTCCTTTTTTTCCCCCCTCTCGTTCGCGTACGTTTTAAGCGTTCAATCTTTCTTCGTTTTTCGTAATAGACTCTCCGAATATATTTATTTATTAACTAGTTATATGCGGGGAATTTCACGCGGTTTGTCGGATTTTATTAATAAAAAAAAAGTGAGAGTATACTTACGGGTACGAATTTTTGGCGATTTGACAGAATTAAGATGAGCCGGTGGCATCTGGATCGTTTCAAATCGTGGCGATTTATTTGTTCGCGATATCGATATTGGCACCGATCGTAAAGGTGGTAATAATGGACTATTAAGATATAGCAGTATCCGGAGAGCTGTTGATGGATAGCTTCCGTTCAGTTTAAACTGCTTTGCTTTCGTTTATTTATTTTAAAATGGAGCGGTGGCTTTGAAGATGCGATCGCAACTTTCTTAGTTTCTAAAGTACAGTTATTTAGATCAATGACATTGATAATAATTTTTCTAATAAACTAATTTTAAACACAATACCTCAAACGAAAAATCACCTAAACCGTAAAATCCATTTAAATTAAATAAATTATAAGAGAGGAAGCGATAAAAGTGATTTAAACATATTTATAGAGGTGGTAAATTACGTCTGAGGACTAGTATGCGTAAACGTCCTTCCATTTATTACATTTTCATTCTCAAGACAGTGATGTTTTGCCTGCTATCCTCACCGACAATAAATACATGAGTTAACTATTGTTTATTTCCTTTAGAATAATCGGACGTAAATGCCCCCTATAAATTGGATTAGAGAACGGCATTTATTGCCGTGATTTATACGTTAGAAATGTGTCTTTGTAAAAGCAAAATAAATTTTACGCACGTCCTTTCCTTGTAATTTCTATCATAATAGAATATGACGCGTTTAAGATGATGTTTAAACATGTTTATGTTGACAATTTTAACAACAAAATATCTCTACATTAAAATATATTTCCGAAGAACGCCCCACGCTCTAAAAACGCATTAAAAGCGTACTAGAGGTCGTAAATTGAACCGCTTTCGATAGGAAACATTCGGGCGAAAATCACGTTTTTCGAACTGCATTTACGTCGAATAAACTTGCCAGATCGTAACTCAACGTTTATGATTGGTTTACGAGTTAACTGTCCTTCGATGGTAATACTGAATGAACGAGGCAATTCGCGTTCGAAAAACATCGATGGACACGCAAGTGCATTCTTTCGCGACTCGGATTAAGTGGAATTCGAAAGACGGTGGCGAAACTATTTAAGGCAAATGAGAAAATTTAGAAGAAAAACGCGATGATAACACTGAAGAATAAAAAAAGGAACCTTTTTTTTTTGTTTGAGGAAGAAAAATATGTGATTTTTGACAACTTTTATACAAGGAAGCGAAGTAGGAGCTGCAGAAAATGATACTCGAATCTAAAAGAAGATATTGGGTAAAATTACAAGAAGAATTGGAAAAGAATATATGGGGAGATGGCTATAGGATAGCCATGCGCCAACTAAAAAAGCCTTCCGCCTCCATATAATCCTACAATAGAGAAAAAAATGCAAATCGTTAGGGCACTCTTTCCTGCAAAAAACGGTACTTCCAACAGATGTAACGTCAGAACAGAAGACGTAGTACCATTCACAAACGAGAATTTACTGTTAGCAGCGTCCAATCTGAAACTGGGAAAAGCTCCGTGGCCAGATCATGTAACGGCAGTAGCAGTAAAGATTTTGGTGGAGGCAATTCCTGAGGTTCTCCTGGGTGTACTTAACAAACTATTGTTGCAGCAACGTTTCCCAGAAGCGTAGAAAGAAACAACGGTAGTGCTCTTATGGAAAAACAAGCCTGCGGATTCCCCATCGGCTTTCAGACCAATCTGCCTATTTAAACATTATGGGAAAATTGTACGAACATCTTATAAAGAACAGGTTGGAGGAAGAGATGCATAGAGGTTAGGCAATTTGGATTCGTGAAAGGACGATCGACGGTGCATGCCATCAGAACAGTGGTGGAGAAGGTCAGAACCTCACGCAAACCGTGGGTGGGTGCGGCGACCGCCGATATCCAGAACGCCTTCAACACTGCCTCTTGGAGCAAGATTTGAAGAGAGCTGGACCGTAGGAATGTTCCCCAGTATCTCCGAAGCACCATTGGAGTTGATCTGAGTTGCCGAAAAATTCTGGTAGGCAGATCAAAATTAGAAGTAGGTGCAGGAGTGCCGCAGGGGTCGGTACTAGGCCCGATCTATATAATGGTGTCTTAGAACTGCAATGGCCGGACGGAATCACCGCTATTGCGTATGCGGACGATCTGGTGTTGATAATAGAAGCCAACGACAAGAGAGATCACACCTTTAAAACAGAAGTTGATAATTAAATTTAGTTTAGTCTGGGTAAGAAACGTGCACATAGTTTCTTTCCCAGACTTTTGGACAACCTCTGATTTTTTATTTGTTGGTAATCAGTACGTAACACACTTCAAAAGTTTTAAGATTCTGAAAATGTTTTGAATGAAAAAGCAAGTTTTTTTCGACGTAAACGTTTCTGTTATTTCTTTAAGCCCTCCAAAAATACGATTTTGTCTCAGCGATAACCTCCTTGTTTGACTTGATTTTTGCTCCCGAACCATGGTTTAATATTAGGGAGTTATTATGTACTTTTTGTGTACAATTTCTTATTGGTCAATAATTCACAGTAATAGCGCTCCGTGATAATTCTTCTATTCGGAAAAAAAGTCCATGAGGATTATACTCTTCGAGTCCCAAAAATTTGTAATCATCACTTTTCCGCTGGTTAAAACTTTGCCTTCTTCGCAACAGATTCACCCCAGAAAACCCATTGTTTTTTACTTTAGATTAAATTATATTATTAAGCCTGAAGACAAGGATGTGATCTATTTTCAAGACATGAAGAAGAAGGACGAAATTCAGCCAACTAGATCAAAAATTTTTACATCAGCTTCTAAGCAAGACACTGACGGACTTTGAGCTTCTTACAATATCTCACTGTCGATTGCTAAAACCGCCAAAACCACATACTATTGGGGAAGAATTAATTTTACCTACTGTGCTCCATAAACCAGCTGCAGATATTATCCAAAAAAATTCTTTGAGCAATAGTTCTTTGCAAAGAAAAATTGATGCGTTGATTAAAAACATAAGAAGAAGAATCATCGTGCAGACTTGTCAATTTTCAATTCAGCTGGATGAGTCCACTTTACCAATCAATGAGGCATTGTCATTGTCATACGTGAGGTTCATCTAAGATGAGAGAATATGTCAAGAACTATTGTCAACACTTGGAAAATCTCCACGAAAAGAGAAGTTTAAACAGGTAAGTTCACAAATTCCTAAAAATCAAAATCGCAAAATGCGCTGACGATTATTTTTTTCAGTTCACATCTGCTGGTATATTTGAAGAATTCAAAATACTCGTAGTATTGGAGGTAGAAAAAAATATGGGAGAAGAAGAGAGGACGCAACAGTAATAGCACCACCGACCGATTGATGAAACAGCACATCAATGATTATAAAGTCATTTTTTTAATATTGCTTAGTTTTTTTTTCCAAAAATTATCGCGATTCTTCATACTTCAAAAAAGTCAATATTTTTCAGAATTTTATTTTTTTTTATCTGGGTGGTTCTGGCGAAACGAAACCAAATATTTATATAAAGCTATAGTTAACGAATTAGTAACAAATTCTTTGCCACTTAATTAATCTGATGCTCAATAATTTCACAAGCAACTACGTCTAAACTTCAAGCACGGCCAAGGAATCTTTAAATAATATTTCGATCGTAATTTAATCGTTGGAGATGAAAGGAAAAAGTTTCGTCTTCATAATATAATTTCGTCAGCAAGTTTTAGAATATTTCATAATTTTACTGGCCTACGCTAAGATGATATGAGTCACCGGCAGGAAGTCGCGATCTCGGTGCCAAATCATAAATCAACGAAAATCTTCTCTAAAGCATCTAATCTAATAATAATGTTGTATAGGTGGTGGGTACCTCTTATGTTGTACATACTACAATGTAAGCGACTACTTGATCTGTTTGTTGTTTCAGAAAATTTCGTACGTAGGCTTTGCAAATAGTCAGTTGTCGTTACTCACCGGTTCTAGCTGAGTTTGATGGTTACTATCGTTGCCAAGGATTTCCTTTTGTTCGGCGTCATCGCTTCCTGTGACACTGTAAATAAAATAAGGAAAATAATTTAAAAAAATCTTCTAATCGCTTTAGATTAAACTAAAATTACCTACTTAGATATATTTATTTATATAAAAAATTCTGACACGAACAATATGTTCAACATCGCGAGAGAGAGGAAAAAAATGCTCCTCATGTGACTTGAGTTTTATGTAAGCAATTCCTAACGCAAGTCAACATATTTTATGCGAAATCGGCAGCAATTACAAATGGTTTCGTCTCAAGGTAGGCCGGCGAAGATACCCAGATGTTTGCGTCAAAGCCCCCGGCCACTAACAACTGAAACGCATCGCACTCTGGTAAATTTAGATTCAAAACATACACTACGGGCCTGTCCACCTGTTTTCGCCAAGCTCGCACGGTTTTAATTCAGATTAGTTCAGATTTTAAGCTATGAAATTATAAAGCTCGATTAGAATCGATGTTTTGATATTGCTCAGCTCGAAAATATTCAGGTTAAACGATTCGACCATTTAATTTAAGAGTTTACCAAACTATTAAAACATACATCAGTGTTACGAGTTTAAAAATAAAATTAATTAATCCTTAATGCATCACGATAATGTTTAAATGTTTTAAAATTAAAAAAATGGAATTGTGTTCGCCATATTTACACGTCTAATTTTTTGGGCGTCATTCAGGCAGCTTTTGATTTATCGGATCATAACTTATAAGTGGGCAGAGTCAACTTCCACATCGTCGTTATATATTAGAGCCAAAAATTGGAAAACACGTTAGTTGAAATACGTCCGACACGTCCCAGAAACAATTATTACAAATCCTGTTTCGCTGTTTTTCTTTTAAATTTCACTTTTAAACTTAGTTTATTTTTTTCGCTTCGTGATTTATATTGACTAATTTAATTCGATTTTTTTTCGCGTGAATACGTAAGGAGACGTTCTAATTCTTTTATATTAGTTACGACCTTGTTTTTCGATTAGATGGACAAACGTGAGCAAATTCCGAGTAGTTATGATGATGATTTTTCTGTATTCGTGATGCGAAGAATGATTTAATGATGTTTCAAAAACTACCATTTAAATGGGCAGAAAAAAGAACAAACGCAAAAGAGAAAAAGACGGCGTTTTTACTATACACTTGTCAGCCATATTATAATAGAAGTTAACAAAAAAATCGAAGGAGTTATATTTATAGTTCGTGCTTGAGGTCGTACCGATGCTTGAGTACCCGATTTTGACACATTTGTAATGACATTTACGTCAAAATCGCGTGCTCAAGCATCGGCCTCAAGCGCGAACTATAAATACAACCCTTTAGAGTTTCAATGCTAGAAATTGGGATAAAATACAAAGCATTGCAGGTCGAAACCGCCTTCTTCTTTAGGAAGTCGTAATAAGAGTGTTTGTAAGCTAATATTTGTAATCAACTGCTCCTCGGCTGAAATGGCCTTTAGTTTGGCGATCGAACTCTTTTGGATGACCGGGATGGTATCGAAACGATTTCCTTTCATCGCCAATTGCAGCGTAGGATATAGCCAAAAGTTGCACGGACTCACATCAGGTAAATACGGTGGATGATCGATAACATTGATGTCTTTTTCGAACAAAAATTCACGTACCATGATTTGAAGAACGGCTACAATGCAACTGTATATGTTGTTTCATCTTTTTGGTGGACATTTTGAATATTTATTGTAAAAATAAAAAATTTTTCATGGCTAATTTGACATATTACAACTATTTTGAAAAAGTTCACCTTTCATTACGAAAATAACGATTTTAGATATACAGGGTCCGGCAACGAAGCGAGGACGGAAGATTACACGCTTATTTGAAAGTTTGTCAAATATTTAGTCATCGGATATTCTTCCGCACCATCAAGTGCACGTTTTAAAAATATTTTGTTTTATACAGGGTGTTCCAGATGGAAATGCCAGACTAAAGTTGCATTTTTTTTAATGGAACACCCTGTATATTAATAGAGAAAATGATCCGCGCTTGAAAGCTGGTTACAACGATATAATGTTGTATAGGCCTAAAGTTGATAGTTTCTGTGTAAACAATGATTTTACTTGATAAATTGATACATTTCAGTAGGCTATTCTGCATAGGGAAAAACAAAAGATTCGAAACCAACAGAGTAGAATATTTTTTACTAGTATGGACTGTCGTTACTATGTGAAATAAAATCTGCAACTGCTCGCTTTATACAGGGTGTTCACAATTTTGCAAAATCGAAGAAATCTCGAAGTTTTTAAATGGAACACCCTGTATATTTTCAGCTCATTAAAAAGCCCTTTTACTACGCTTTCTATTGATACCCCATTTGATGCACCTAGGATAGATCATTTTCTAATTATTTCTTTTTAAAGTTGAATTAATGAGAAATGCTTGTATTTTTAGAAGCTAATTTGCATTTCAATCTCTCCACATACAGAAAATTTAGAGCGACTAAGGCCAGCTAGAAAAGAGATAGATCTAGAGTGGAGCGGTTGTAAAACATATACGGAATAGCACGCTCGCCAATGCGTTAATTCCGTATATGTTTTACAACCGCCCCACTCTAGATCTATCTCTTTTCTAGCTGGCCTTACTCGCTCTAAATGTTCTGTATGTGGATTTTCCTGTATTTTTAATAATACGGCCAGTTCGCTTTGTTTATTGATTACCGGTTTATTTGTTCCTCCCTTCTTGTAGGTTACATCATCAGTTTCTATAAATTTCTCTAATAATCTTTCAAATGCTTCCGGTCTTCTTTCAAGGTTTGGAAATCTCTCTGCATATACTCTACTTGCTAGGAGACAATTTCTTGTACACTCCCCTAAGTATACAAGCTTAAAACACCAGATAACTTGATCAGCAGTGAATCTATTGAAAATGCTATATTACTTTATATTAATTTAATGTTTGCTTTCACCGCTGAGTGAAAATCAATTGTTTCTCATACTAAATGGAGTTTCTTCTTGTTATAGACCACTTATGGATTATTTGTTGAATATCCAATCTTACAGTAGGTTTGAAGTGCAAATTAGCTACTAAAAATACAAGCATTTCTCATTAATTCAACTTTAAAAAGAAATAATTAGAAAATGATCTATCCTAGGTCCATCAAATGAGGTATCAATACAAAGCGTAGTAAAAGGGCTTTCCAATGAGCTGAAAATATACAGGATGTTCCATTTAAAAACTTCGAGATTTCTTTGATTTTGCAAAATTGTGAACACCCTGTATAAAGCGAGCAGCTGCAGAATTTGTTTCACATAGTAACGACAGTCCATATTAGTAAAAAATATTCCACTCTGTTGGTTTCGAATTTTTTGTTTTTTTCTATGCAGAATAGCCTACTGAAATGTATCAATTTATCAAGTAAAATCATTGTTTACACAGAAACTATCAGCTTTAGACCTATACAACATTATATCGTTGTAACCAGCTTTCAATCGCGGATCATTTTCTCTATTAATATACAGGGTGTTCCATTTAAAAAAATGCATCTTTAGTCTGGCATTTCCACCTGGAACACTCTGTATAAAACAAAATATTTTTAAAACGTGCACTTGATGGTGCAGAAGAATACCCGATGACTAAATATTTGACAAACTTTCAAATAAGCGTGTAATTTTCCGTCCCCGCTTCGTTGCCGGACGTTTTAATAAAAATGAAAGTACGTACAGTGTTCTTTCCTTTCTTAATATAAAATACAGGATGACCCATTTAAATAAAACGAGAAAATAATGCATTTGTGTTTTGAATCGCCCTGTTTTCGCAATATTGGCAAAATATCACATTGCTATAAAACTGTAACAATATAAAAAAGTTATTCCAGTGAGAAAATAATTTTAAGCTGTTACGTTCGGGAAGTATTAAGATGTTTATTTTTATTCACAAGAAAACAGTTAAAAAATTAAAAAAAGTGTCCTAATACAGAAAAATCAAGATACCTGTCTATTCAGGTTGCGATTACAATAATTGTTCAAAATGCTCTCCATTTACAATTTGACAAAAATGTAAACGGTCAGTAAAATTTCTTATTGAATTTTGTATTTGTTCTGGAGTGATGCGATTGGCTTCTTGAACTATTCTCTCTTCCAATTGTTCAAGATTATGGGGACGATTTTTGTACACTTAACATTTCAAGTGACCGTAAAAGAAAAAATCTAATGGCGAGAGATCTGGCGAACGTGCTGGCCATTCGATTGCTCCGCTACGTCCGATCCAACGTTCCGGAAAAATTTCATTCATATAATCGCGGACATTATGGGCAAAATGGGGGGAGGAGCTCCATCTTGTTGAAACCAAAAATGTGCATTAGGGTGATCACCTATGTTTGCATTTGGAAAGACGGCCGCAAGTGCTGGAACAACCTCATTTCGCAATAAATTTAAGTAGACGTTGCCAGTTAAATTTCCTCTTGTAAAAGATGGTCCTATGATGTTGTTTCCAACAAGACCAGCCCGGACATTCACCTTTTGAGGACGCTGTGTATGGACTTCTTCAATCCAATGCGGATTTTCAATTGACCAGTTGCGACAAAACGTTGCCTCGTCTGAAAAAATGATGTGATTTAAAACATTAGGCTGCTGCTCGATCAATTCCGTCATTGTTTCGCAAAAATGTAGTCTACGATCTGGATCATCTTCAGTTAACTCATGGACGGGGCTTTCATTCTTGCTGATTTAAAAATCTTATGAGCAGATTTTTGAGAGATCTCATGAATTTGACCTAATTCT
Organism: Holotrichia oblita; assembly: GCA_023690525.1. Taxonomy (NCBI): domain Eukaryota; kingdom Metazoa; phylum Arthropoda; class Insecta; order Coleoptera; family Scarabaeidae; genus Holotrichia; species Holotrichia oblita. Next base: position 227,795,754 of record CM043015.1, on the reverse strand, counting down.
GTTGTGGACACGTGATGATTTTCTTCCACTGTAAGTAACACATTCAAACTAGTTTCTTCATCTGTTGCTGTTAATGGACGTACCCTTCTAGGTAAATCCTTCACCTGACGAAAGACTTCAAACTTTTGAATTGTTCGGCGTACCGTACTTTTACTACTGTGACGATTCGGATAAACAGTATTAAACAAAATACGAACCTCTTCAAAAGAACGTTGACGATCACCGTACTCACGCGTACCATTAATATCTCAATTCGTTCTGATTCAGTAAGTTTTACTGCCAGCTTCAAATGTGTCAATGTCTAAAATAAGTAAATTTATAGCGATGCAAAAGTTAAAACGCTTTTAAAATTGTCAAATGTGACGACAAAAAGAATGCAAACACTAAACAACTTTTTTCAAAGGTACCTTGTTTTTTCTGTATTAGGACACTTTTTTAATTTTTTAACTGTTTTCTTGTGAAAAAAATAAACATCTTAATACTTCCTGAACGTAGTTTTTTGTTTTGCATTCAAAAGTGTTAAAAAAAATCTGAGCGTTCCGTTTAAAAAAAAAGTTGGACGTATTGCCGATTAAACCGGAAGTGAAAAAAATATAAACTGTATTGCATAAAATGCATTTATATTAACTATACCCCCATACCAAATTTCAGAAATCATAATTTTCAAATAACAAAGTTATTCGACCGTTCCGGGACTTTTTACTAACGCTGTACAGTGTGGCAATATGAAACATCCTGTATATATATGAAAATAATTTTAAAATTTGTAACTTAAGACTGTTTATGATTTTTTGTACATAAAATTTCTAGATATCTGCAATATTAATGGATATACTGAGCTTTGACGCACTAATGTGTCACCCTGTATGTGTGTCGGGACTATATACATAGTAGCATTGTAAAGTATATACGAGGCGTGTTTTCAAAGTAAGTACTGTTTGAAAATATTAATATTAAAAAACTAGGAAACTTTTTGTAACAATTTTATTTTTACATGACGCCCCGTACTTCAACCTACTTTTCCATCTAATTGCCGCCATTATTGAGGCATTCATCACATCGAACAACAAACTTATATCTTTGTTATCGTAAAAGTTTTCCGCCTGATTTGACAGCTATTGATTCACGGTCATTTTGAGGTTAATTTCGTCAACGAAGAGATCGTAAAGCGTCTGTTCTCTTTCACATTTTCGTCAAGGTGTTGCATCTAATCGTTAGTAATGACAGTAATAAATCATGAACATTGTAGAGGCCATCTTTAATTCATAATTAGTAAATTGTCAGTTCCGCTAGATTCCATGTCCAGCTCAAGTGCCCAGCTTACCATTACGTCACATATTGAAAACGTCGAGAAATGTCACAATATTAAAAAAAACATGAGAGCGAATACTTTCCTACGGTTTCGTTGAGGTATGTGGATGAGGTTTTCGCTATATTTGACACTAAAAAATGTAATATTGACGATTTTCTCAATAGATTAAATAATCGGTTCGAAACCATAAAGTTCACTTGTGAAAGAGAAGAAAACGGTCAGCTACCCTTTCTAGATACTTTAATAATTAGAAATAACAATAGATTAGAGTTTGACGTGTATAGAAAGGAAACCAGTACACTTCGCTACATTCCTTCAGACTCCCATCATTGTGTTCAACACAAAATGGCAAGCCTGAATTTTTTGGTCCACAGACTTCTCACTTTTCCCTTGAACAAGGCGAGGTATGAGAAAGAGCTTAAAATTACAAAAGATGCGGCCAAGTGTAATGGTTTCCAGCCTCAGCATATCTATAAGTTAATTAGGAAGTTTAATTATAAGAAAACTGTGAAAGAATCTACGACTTTTCGAGAGGATGTTAAAGCTTCACCCGTTGTGACCCTCCCTTACGCACCCTTTATCACTAAAGGTTTGAGTAAAATCTTCAAAGAGCTAGATCTCAGAATAGTTTACAGTTCTGGGACTAGTTTACGAAGTCTCATCGGTAACCCTAAAGATAAAATACAACCTCTAGAAAAGTCAGGTATTTACGAAATCAATTGTAAAGATTGTAATCAAAAATATATTGGGCAAACCAGGAGAGCAGTCTCAACTAGATTCAAAGAGCATATGGCTCATCTTAGATTTAATAGAATTGAGAAATCGAGCGTTGCCCAACACATTTTTGAAACAGATCACAACATCGATCATAGGAATGTTAAATTAATTAGACAAATAAACAATTGTAAGTTTCTAAATGTTTTTGAAAGTTTAGAAATATATAAAAATAAGTCATGTGTAATGAACTGTGACAACGGACCTGTACCGCATTCGTCATTGTTTTCGGTAATCGGAAATTAATGATGCGTATCGGATTGATCGTGCATGACATTTAGTTTACCTGTTATTTGTAGGTTTTGTCGCCTTGATAATGACAGCATTGCTGTTGAAACGCGTCGGTGTTTTAGTTAAAACTTGTTTGGTGTTTAGTGGGTTAAAGTGTTTAGTGTTCTACTTCTGCACCAAGAGATCCAGTGAAGAACAGAGGAAAAGGTTGTTGATTTTGGAAGAGAGTAATAAATTTAAAAAAAAAAAGGTTTTGTGTTTGAATAAAAATAAAGTCATCGAAGAAAATATAAAGTGTTGAAGATTTCGTATTTACGTACAAATGGTTATAAAAGAAAAGAAGGAAAGAATAAAAAAACGTTAGAAAGAGATTAGATTGAATTGCCGGATTTTAAAATATTTGGACTGTCAATAACGGTAGAAGAGGATTAGCAGAATGAAATATAGTACAACCGAGGTAGGGATGTTATTGAATTGAATAGTGTGAATTGGATAGTATACGAACTCCAAACGTAAAGGAAGGACCCTGAGGTTAAGAAAATTGTAATAAACTGTTAGTTTCATCAAGAGGCTCAGCTGTTCAGAATCTATAGCAATATGTTTGTTTTATCATAATAGTTTTAGATTGGTTTTCTATCATTTAATGTTAATTACTTTAATTTTATTAACCAGCTTAAAATAATTAAAGTATGGCTCCATTTATTTCCACTGAATATGCACTGCAAAACTAGAAAGAATACGACTAGCCTTATCTTTAGGAATCTACCTTTCATAAGTGGCAATTTTTATCTAAGAATTTCAGGTTTTGGAAAACAACTTAAGGGTTTTCAGATATCCGTAAAATGTGTTTTCTTCAGCAGAAGAAATTGACATTTAATATGTTTCAAATAACATAGAGTCATACCTATTAACAAAAATATCTAAAAAGTCATAATTCTTAAATACATTTGGATTATTCTGTCACATTTGTTAGTTAATCCTTTTATTGTAACATATACTGATATCGGATACAAATATTTAAAACCATTAGCTTCTGGATAATTCCCAATCTAAGTACTAGAATCAATTAAAAGCTTCTGCAAAAAAAACAAAATCCATTTACTTCAACTTAAGAAGTCAAAAAACTTTCTTGTTGCTAAAGATGTTAAGAATGTAGCAAAAGTTTTAAAAATTTTGTCGTAAATATTATGCAACAAATAAACGAGCAGATAAATTATTAATTAGAAATTTTTCTTTGAACCATTTTTACTTTTTTTCCAGAAGTTTCTTGAACCAATTATAACTCTACATTATTCAATTTAATTTATTGCAGATAATATAGATAATCATCGAAGATTTATTCTACATTCTATAATCAGTCAAAATTTATCAAGAAAACAAAAACAACTTACCAATTTTTGCAAAAATGATAAGCGTTAGTGATTTTATCCATGATATTATTAAACGTGCACTGAACAAGAATTTATCGCTTCAAACTAGACAGACTACAACTAAACTACATGATCAATTTTACTGCAATATTACGGAGAAAAAATTACGTTCAATAAGGTGCACAAACCGCTAATGTTAACTGGGAGCAATTATCAATAATATAGCAGATTAGATAAGAAGCCTAACATTGCGAGATAAAAACATTATCGAAATACTCCCTTCGAATCACACGGATTTAATTTCGTATTTTGCAATATTATAACAGAAAATACATTACACTATTTATAAATAAAATTTCTAGCTTTTACCTATTTTGCGTATCCTCCGAGCCGGTGGAATTCAACGAGTTGCAATCCTGCGATCTCTGAGCCCATTTCACCCTAACTTCCTGTTGAACGCGCTGCTTTAAAGCCAACACCCTCATCCTTTCGTTCTCGATCACTTGACAACCTGCAAGATCGAAATTATTTTCTGACTAATTCTTTTCTTAAGATTAAATTAATTAAATCCTTACCTTGCTGCACCAAATGCAATTTTCGATTCCTCTCGATTTCTTTCAGAGATTCTATGGTCTTCTTGCCTAGGGATCCTCTACCGTCGTCGATGGTCATCGGTGATTCCGTGGTGACTTTGCTGATCCTGTCGATGTCGTCTTGGCTGGGGCATTTAGCTTGCAACCCCGAGTCCAAGATCAGTTTGTCCTGTAGCATTTTTTCGTTGAACGATTGCGACATGTTGTAGATGTCGCCGGTTGAGATTTTATGCGTGGGTTCTATTAATGATATGCTGAGGTCCGGTGTCATGTTGAACGAATAAATTTGCCTGTTGAAGGAAAAAAGAAAGTTAGATACCGATTTTTGATTGAACAAGATCAAATCAACATTTTCGAAAACAAAAACATAACAATGTTGTACACAATTTTTTTTTTATTGGCACGTCAGGATACCAGAATCAGGAATAAGAAAGAGAAAAGAGCGACAGAAGGGAGGATAGAGGAATGAAGAACGAATTACAAACACACACACATTACACAACAATAAAAATATAAAAGAAAGGAAACAATATTAAAAGCACAAAAAAGCAAATAGAAAATTAAGAAAGAAGAAAAATAATGAAAAATGACAAACTACGAAAGAAAAGAGAATAGTGAAGAGTAAAAAAGAGAAAGACAAGACAAAAAGAAAAGAAGACCAGGTAAGTGGAATAAAGTCGAAATTACGAAAAATACAAAAAGTGTGAGAATGAAAAGCAGAAAGAAAGTTAAAATTAAGAAAAACGAACGAACGTACAACACGAAGAACAGAAATATTGAAGAAAAAAACAAAAGAAAAGAATGGTTTAAAAAAATGAATAAAATAAAAAAAAAACAAAAGAGAGGAATGAACAAATTAAGAAAAAACTGAAATAGAAGAACCAGGAATGGAAAAAAAAACAAAGGAATGAAGAACAATATATAAAAAATATAAAAAACTGCACGAGTTAGAAAAGGAAATAGCAATAATTATGAAAAGGGCACGAAAGCAAAATAAAAGAAATAAAATTTTCAAAAAGAAACAATAAAGGATAAATAAAGAAGAGAGCAAAAGAAAGGAGAAAAAAGTAGAAACAAGAATAAAGGAGAAATAAGAACAAATAAGAAAGGCAAAAACAGAAAGGAGACGGTAAGAAGATAATAATTACAAACAAATCAATAACAGATGGAAACAAGGAACCAAAAAATGGGATAGAAGACAAACAATAAAGAAGGAAGAACTACGAAAGAAAATAAAACAACGAAAGGAAAAAACAACTGGCGTAAAACATAAAGAATAGGAATATAAAAGAAAAAACAGAGATGAATGAGAGAAAAATGAAGAAATAAGAATAAATGAGGAACAAAGAAAGGAGAACGCAAAACTAAATAAGAGAAGCTAGAATAATTACAAAAATAGGGTAAAAGAAAGCAAGAAAGGTAAAAAAAATAGAGAAAAAAGGAGAGCAAAGAAAGAAACAGATAAAGACAAGAAAATAGCGGGAAAAAGTGGGAGAAATGAAGGATGAATTATAGAAAGTACAAGAAGTACAAAAATGACAAGTGGTAATGGAAGGAATTAAGAAATGGGCACAAAAATAAAACACGAAGAATAGAAATAAAGAAGCGAAAAAGTAAAAAGAAATAAGAATAAAAAGAAGCAGGAAAGAATTAGAAACAAGAAACAGAATTGGAAAGGGAAGAAAACGAGGAAAACGAGAAAGTTAAGATAAGTAAGAAGTAATAAAGAATAAATTAAGAAAGAAAAAATAAAAACAGGGAAAGGCGAAAGAGATAAAGATAGAAAAAGTGCAGAAATGAGATGAGAAAAGCTAAAACAATTAAGAAAAGCAACGAAGATAAAACACAACCAATAAAAATAAAGAAGACAAGGATAAAGAATCAACAAAAAAAGAAAGTAAAAGAAAGCAGAAAAATAAGGATAAAAGAGAAAGGAGAAAAAGATCACAAAAGAGAGGAGAGAACAAGTAAACGTTAAGGATTATCGAAGAAAAGGTAACAACACAAACAACGAAACAAAAGAAGAAATAAAGACAAAAGCAATGAAAAGAGATAAGGAGACAAAGAAACCAGAAATATTACAAAAAAAAGAATAAAAGAAAGACGAAAGAATAAAAAAACAGAGAACAAAAGTAAAACACTATGAATAACAAAACAAAGAATAAACCAAGGAAAAAAAAGAATTAAAAAGAAAAAGAAGAACTAAACCAAAAAACAACAAACAAAGCTAGAAAACAAAAAAGAAGAGTGAGACAGAGAGATATAAAGAAAAAGAACAAAAAAAATCTTTGAATAGCAAGAAAGAGCAGAGAAAGCAGAAAAAGGAATTGTCTTTCTTTTTTTTCTGCTGTCTTTCTTGCTCTTCACAGTTTTCTTCTGTTTTCTTTTTCTTTCTTCTAGTTTTATCTCCCTGTCTCACTCTTGGCTTTTTAGTTAGAGTTATCAAAAATATAAAAACATCAGAATAACAAGAGAACACGAAACTAAAACATGAAGAACACAAATATAGAAGAAACGCCAATAAAAAATAAACAAAGAAGAAAGCAAAATAAAGAAAAAGAAGAAGTATAAATAAGAATAAAAGAGACGCAAGTAAAATTAAACACAAGAGAAAGAAAAGGAAAAAGAAGAACAAAAGAGAAAGCAGATAGCAAGAATAAGTAAGAACTAACGAAGAATAACAAAAAAAAAATAATGAAAAAAAGGCAGAATCGCAAAACAAAAAAAAAACAGGGAAAAAGATTGCAGAAAGAAGACAAAGATAGGAAAAGGACAAAGTATGAATGAAAACCATATGAATAACAAGACAAAAGAACATATATATATAATACAAAATAAAATAAAGCAAAAATGAAAAAGAAAAATTACAAAAAATATATATACAACTTACTCAAACTCGACGTTTCGCCACTAATGTAAGTGGCTTCTTCAGGAGCAAAACTAGGTGAGGGGCGCCAGAAGGTCACGGTAACTCGACGTGTCAACCACGCTAGAGGCGAAAACCTTCTGACTGTCAGACTGTCAGAAGGTTTTCGCCTCTAGCGTGGTTGACACGTCGAGTTACCGTGACCTTCTGGCGCCCCTCACCTAGTTTTGCTCCTGAAGAAGCCACTTACATTAGTGGCGAAACGTCGAGTTTGAGTAAGTTGTATATATATTTTTTGTAATTTTTCTTTTTCATTTTTGCTTTATTTTATTTTGTATTATATATATATGTACTTTACTATGACGCGGTCAAAACCCGGAAGCCCTCATAACAGAGACTCAGACCGTGGAAGCCTTCGATATCATTTAAGACAAAAGAAGTAATAATGACAAAAGCAACGAAAAGAGGAAAAAGGATACAAAGAAGCCAGGAAACGAAGGAGAAAAAAGGAAAAACAATTGATGAAGAGTACTAAAGAAGCTAGAAAACAAAAAAAAAATAGAATAAAAGAAGGAATAAAGAAAGAAAACAACGAAAAGAGAAAAGGAGAGAGATATAAAATTAAGAAAGAAGAAATAAAAGAAAACTATGGAGAGCAAAAAAGACAACAGAAAGAGAGACACGAAAGTAAAACATGAAGAATAATAAACGTAGAAGAAAATACGATAAAAAATAAACAAAAAAGAAAGCAAAATAAAGAAGGAAAAACACAGAAATAAGAATAAAAGAGAAACAGGAACACGAAAAGAATAGAAGAAGAAGACAAAAAGGAAATCACAAAAACGAATTACAAAATGACAGAAGAACTAAAGAATCAGAAGTTAAAAATGAATAGTAGAGGAAAATATTTTCTCACCTTTTATCACGTCCTCCCTTCCCCTTTTCGCTATCACTATCACTGGACACCTCCTGTTCCGACTCCTGATTCGTATAATTCAACAACTCGTTATCAATCAACTTCATTTTACCGCGAATTTCCTCCACAACTTTGGACAACTCTATCTTCTGCTGCTCGATACTCCTATACTCATCAGCGTTGGTTTTCGAGGTAAGACACTCTTGATTATCCAACTCGGATATTTGGTGTTTCAAATCCTCCATTCTCTGCGACAAATCCAGTATCTCCCGTTGGAGTTCTTCCCGACTAGCTAACCAATCCGCTTCCTCTTCTAAATGGTGAAATTCTAAATCCTCAAAAGTTTTCCTCTCGTTATCTAAGATCTCTTGAGCGGCTAGATATTCTTCGAAGACCTCATCGTATTCGGATGAGGTTTTATCGACTTCAGTCAAACGTTTCTCGATCTTGGTCATGCTCTCTTGAGCCGATTGGAGCTTCTCCTTACATAATCGTTGGTCCTCTTCTTGTTTAGCTTGGCAATCTTTCATTTTCTCGTCGATTTTTTGAGCGCGTTTTTGGAGCTTCTCCTTCCTATTTTGGAGCTTATCAAGCTCTAATTGTTTGCATTTATATTCACCTGATATTAGAGCTTTTTCCATTTCGAGCTCCCGATGCAATTCTTCACCTTGTATTTCGATCTCCGCCATCTGGCGTTTAATTTTGGCGATTGCCGTTAGGTGCTCTTTCTTGTTTTGTTTCAATTCGTCGGTACGCTTCTTAGTTTCTTCTTGGTGTTTACTCCTATCTCTCTTCTCGACGAATTTGTCTTCACTGTTAGAGGTTTCGTTAAGACTATTGGAGATGTTGCTGAAATTTAAGCTTTGGTTGATCGAGTCGTCAAACTCTAGCGGTAAAATGAATTTAATCGGGGTGGGTTTCCTCGAATCGTTATCTCTATTTTGTAGCTCTGAATTGCGGAAGGATAAACTATATTCAATCTTGTTCGGGGAATTTATCATATCACTAAAGATCAGTGGTGATTCCAGATTCGCTTGGGCTTCTCTCGGGGAACTATAAAACAGAACGGTTTAGAATTTATATCTTCAAATTATTATAAATATGTAGTATATTACCTCTCTTTACTGCCAACCGTCGTTTTAATCCTGGTCCTGGGCGACTGTTGAAAATGCACGTTATTCTGTTGCGGGGACAAATTAATATTTTCGTAAGGGCTGCCGCAGATGTTCGTCCTGGATTCGGGTAGCTGCTGAGAATCGGGCGATTTCAGATCTACATTCTCGTAATAGTAATGGGTCGGTGAGGGAATTACGTTTTCGTAAGCGTTATTCTGTTGTTTCAGGATATGTTCGGTTTCGAATTTGAAGACGTGATTCTCGGCGTTCTGATGCGCCGGGGATTTCGTCATGTAATTAGGGGACGTCGCTGTCAGATTAGGAGAGATGCATTGCCGTTTATCGCGGGGTAACGATCCGTTGGTCTTTATTCTGAAATGTTAAAAGGATAATACGTTAGATGTGTGTGTCTGGATGACGTCCTGCCATGTATGGCTGTTAGGAGGGTTCAACAAGTGCTGACGTGTTAAACTCTGGACCGGTAATCACACGGACGTCAATCCACACCTTTAACATCTCACAACTTCGCAGCCAGCAAGAGCTGCGTTCATAGAGACGAAGAAGGGGCTTCAAAGCTTTGATCAGCCCTATAACGAGCAGGCAGTAAAGGGGGCGCCCTTAAGATCATGGAAAAATGAGGTTTCGAAGATTCAATTCTTTAACACGATGGAAATCGTAGCAGAAGAATCGAGAAGCAATGAAGAAGCAACCTCCAGAAACTGTTGATTAAGATACGAACGAAGCTCAAGATAAAAGACCTTTGACATTCGAAACGCTTTTGCTTCAAACTGTGTATCGAAAATTTGTGCTGAAGTAATAACCTAACCATATACGGCAATGGCGGATAGTACTATCTCTGTCACAGATAAGTATAGAAACGTTGCATATTGGTAGAGCGGTGATGCAGAGTGTAAGAGAAGAGAATGTCATAGACTTCGCCGGGAGGTGGCTAGGAAGAATAGAATGCAAGTTAGCACAACTACGAAACTAACGCGGAGGTGGCATACAAAAACCCGAAACAAATTTCAAATATGCTATCATAAACGCTAAAAGAAACCAGTGGACCACCAGAGAACACTCATGACTCGAAGGTTGGACATAGTAACAGAACTGTTTTCACCGGGTAGAGATGGAAACACAAACTTGCTGAAGTACCCTTCGCCACTAAGGAGGAACTAACAAGTGCCGTCAAAAAATCAAAGTCGGTAAGGCTCCAGGACCAGATCACCTAACAGCTGAGGACATAAAATCCATAGTTGAGACCATTACAGGGACATTGTTAGGCATCTTTAACCAATTAATTAAAGTAGGTACAGGAATTTCCGAGAAAATGGAAAGAATCTATGGTCATATTATTGTGGAAAGGAAAACCATCAACGGTGCACGCAATCAAAACAGTCGTGGATATGGTTAACCAGTCCAGGAGAAAATGGGTAGCAGTAGTGGCACTAGATATTAAAAACGCCTTCAAATGATGAAATGTCAAGAAGAAACCCACCAACATACTTCCTTAGCAGTCATATTTCAGCGAAAGGAAAATCTGTTTGAGCAGTAAAACAAACGTCGAGATTAGTGTCGGGGTTCCGCAGGGTTCTGTTCTGGGACCCACCCTGTGGAACATTCTATATGGCGATGTTCTAAACATGCAATTCGCACAATAGCTAATGTGGATGATCTCCTCTTAATTGTGGGAGCAGACGATCAGAAGGAACCCATGTTCAAAGCAAATGAGTCTACTGAGGAGGTGGTAACCTGCTTGGAAACATATGACCTACAGGTAGCTCCTCACAAGACCGAAGCAGCAATCCTTAGAGGACCACGGAAACGGCAGAATATCTCTTTTGTAGTGCAGGGTAAGAGAATCGTCCCTAGACGAGAACTGAAATACTTGGGAGGTAATGCTTAACGATGGAGTAACCTTCGGACCACATGTTATGCAACTGGTACAGAAAGCAGAAACGAGTTTGGTAGCCCTGTCAAAGGTAATGCCCAACGTGAAGGATCGGCGAGTAAAACAGGGGTCCAGCATGGTGGCAAATCATGAACCTTAAAAAGTACAGGAGCATATTGGAGAGGCTACAAAGAAGGCTGCTGTTAAGGGTGGTAAGAGTGTCTACAACTGCGGTGCAAGTGATTGCCGGGCTACCTCCACTCCTGTTACAAATGGCAGAGCACGCTGAAATCTTCAGACTAAAACTGCTGCAGCAGAAGCCGGACAAACAAAGGATGAGACGGGTCACAATTACTAAACTTGGAGCGAACAAGACGGGACTGCGAATTGGACAAAAACACACTGGACAGCTCACATGAGCATTGTGGACTTGCCATCGTTTTTTGAAAAACCTGGAGGTTAAGATGATCCTCTGGACCTGCTTGGCTATAGTCAGAACCACACAAAAAATGCAGCGGCTTGCTTGTGTGGTCATTACAGATGCAATTCAAACCTGTCCAACCGCAGCGATGGAGGCCCTTTTAGAACTCAATCCCTTGCACTTACAGTTGACAAGGGAGGCGATGATGAGGGGTGTCATCGGGCTTGAACCAAACACAGTCTTCAAATGAGGAGAGTTAGTAATCCATCTAAAAATTCTACAAGAATTAGGAGAGCTGGCTAAACTAAAAGATCAAGATGAAAAATGGGAGTTAGGTGGGCCTAACCTTTTCAGAAATTCAGGTAGCACTAAAGACTTTAGGTACGTTTACGGTTGAGTTTAATCGAACCTGGGACAGTCTGCACACCCTCAAATAATGAGACTGTTCATGGCCTGGCAAAGAAATGCGCAGAATCTCGATATTTTGGACCAAATCCGTTCTGTGGCCTAAGGCCTTAGAAAGAAAGGCGCAGAGTATCGATTCATTGGACTAAAGCCATTCTGCCGACAAATTACAAGGCACGTTAAAGCTCGAACTGGATGAACGCTCCAAAACTAAGACAATCAAAAAATGTCAATTAGTTTTTTCAGTTACTAAGGCAAAATCTCTGCAGGATTTCAATAAGAGAGACCACAGCACCATCATAGCTTTATTTACAGGCTGCAGCCCTCTGAGATACCACCTCAAGAAGATGTACAGAGCCTGCCTTGAGCAAACTCGCCTGAGCCGGCTGATGTTAAAGTCGTAGCCCTCAAGAAGAAGCATAGAGGTCAATTGTAGTGTAGCCGCCAATTTCCTTCCAAAAATCAAGTAGACTGTCAACCATTCGAGCGACTGTTTGGCCGTAATCCCAGCGACGTGGACGGTTCTGTCGGCAATATTCTTTAAGTCAATTGCAGTATACGGAAACAAATACAAATCATCCTTCAAAAGTGGTTCCATGGACGCCAAAATGCTATGCGCGGTGACAATAAGACGCACGTGGGTTCTCCCGTTAACACTATCCCTTACCGCTTCAACTGGTTCGTTGGAACGTCTTGGGCGTTTACGAATGACTCGTCAACGATCTTCCACTATCCCGTGCTCAACAAAATTCGACACCAAACGACGAATAGTGTTATCAGACGGTGCACTCGACAATATATTCTGATATGAAAGAGATCCGAATACAACTAAAAGATTCGAGAGATATATTAGAAAGAATAAAGGTCCCAACACAGTTCCCTGAGGAACACCCGAAGTAGTTCCTCAACAGGGAATAGAGTAACAGATAAAAAACTGAATCGTAGTTTGATTAAGATCAGTATAATGTAAAATGGATAACAATAGAGCGTGATTAATAGTAAATACGGATGAATAATGGCAATAAATTTGTGAGAATTGAAAAGTTTATTAAGTCCATATACGGATAAAGAGAATGGTTCGTGATTGATGTTATGATTCATTATTATTGTTGTTATTATTAGAAATATTATTTAGGTTTAAGTGATACAATTTAGAAAGCGATAATCTGGCGGAAATGAACGTAACTAGAAAGATAAACATTAGAGACTAACATGAATAACAAAATTGCACATTTTTGGCAAATTTGGTTCGACTAGCTTAACATTCGGTACTTTTACATTAGTTTAAAGAAGAGACCACAGAAGTGTCATGAAAAGTTTTATCAAAATATGGGAGTAATTCAAAAAATATCCACGAGAGAATGGTGAGGAACTGGTGAGGAAACTTTTGCTTTATATCCATCTTCTTCAAACGTTGTCTTATTAAATCCGAACAATTTTGATTCGTTAGTAGTGAATAATGACGTCTGGATAGTTGAATTTTTTGCTTCTTGTTGTGGCCATTGTCAGCAATTAGTTTCTGAATATCAAAAAGCTGCCACGGCACTTAAGGGAGTTGTTAAAGTAGGAGTAATAAACGCCAATGAACACAAAGATTTTGGAAAGAGATTTGACGTAAGAGGCTTCCCTACTATTAAAATTTTCGGAAAAAAAAACCGGAGGAATTTAACGGTTCTCGTAACGCTCAAGGGATTGTGGATAGTGCTTTGAATGCTGTACGTAATCAAATTTATGGAAAACTAGGTACAAAAGCGTCGCAAAAACGTGGATCATCTAGTGATGTCATCGAATTAACCGATAGCAATTTTGATCGATTAGTTTTGCCATCTCAACCTCTCAATAGTCAACCTGAACTTGAAAATGCTTTGGATATCGGTGGATCATGGGTGGATTCTATGGTTACACGAAGTCTGAGAACGTTGCGTTCTCTGCTAATACTCGTACACAATAAACCTTTGGTAATCTTATCACCACCAGTTTCAGGAAACTGTGGAAGATCTCAGAAAAAGTGTGGACTGAAGAAATCAGCTCCTGTTTGTCCTAAAGCTAGACAAATTGTCCTTTAATCTTCTAAGCTCTATATGAACGCTGATTTCCATCTAACCGTCCGGATTTGATTTCCGTTTAGAAAATTGTAGTATCTGCAAGTGGACGGTCAAGTCACGACAAGACCTCATCTTCAGGATCCTGCGCGTCGGGACACGACGCAGCGGGCTATCGGGATCAAACTCCCGCAAGTGCCTGATCAGCGGATTCTCCGAACTAAGGACCCATCGAAAGGTTCCCCTGGTCAGCGCCAGTTCTGTAGGATGTTAAATTTCTTAACCTGAGATTTGTTGGGACAGGACCAGATCAGGACCAGACTCAGTCAATAGATATTTGGCGACGTCGACAGACAGATCTGAGGACAGTGACACTGCTGCCTTTAGCCACCACGACCTGCATGAGTTTACTGGAACATTGCCTTTCTGGTTGTTAGACTAGTTGGAGGCTTTTAATGAACCTCAGAAAAAGTCTGGGATTTTCATCCTAGATGAAAGCGTTGATATCGGGAATGATTAGCAGCAATACATTTACACAAAATGTGTTCTGTCGTCTCTAGATCTTTTTGGCATAAACGCCAGATTTGATCTTCTTTTCCGAGTTTATGTAGGTGGTACTTCAGGGCCACATGATCTGTCAGAAACCCTGCCAGTAGTTCAAGGTCTCCTTTGCTGAAAGATCATGGATCGACAGACCAAAGCATCGTTTCTAGAAGAAATCTAATAATTTTTATTAAAAAAGGTCCTGTTAGAAAGGTAGGACCGATTGAGGACTGTCATCCACCATCATACCACACCGAGTCAAACGAACGGGCGAAATCAAGGAACACAGCGCCCGTGGAATGCCTCAGCTCCAACGCCTTGCGAACCTCCCGGAGCAGTTGGAAAAAATCAGCGACAAACATGACGAAAATTTGTCTAAAGATGAAGATTCCCGAATTACAAATTGAAACTGTTTTAGTAACAAGTTTCTCAAAACAATTTAGCAATTTTGACAGATGGGATAATGAATTTCCCCTCATTTTTAAACACAATATTTCGGACAAACCCTGTATATACAACAAGCCAACAATCGTTATCTTACATCGACGCAAACATCGTAAAAAAAATTACCTGTTAGGTGTCATCGGTTTGTTAGTCTTCTCGCACTGCACTTGCTTCTCATACTCAGCGCACATATTTAAGATCTCTTCCAATCGTGCCTGTTCCGCCTTCTCTAACTCCTGCTCTTTGATCCTGTCCGCTTGCGCCTGTAAATTTGCAAAAATCACCACTTAAACAACTCATATCAAATGTTTAACGTTAACACTAACACACACGCAACCAAAGAATGATTTTGATCTAAGGACGTAATACACTTGATAGTTTTAAACGACACGAAACCGTATTATAATAAATAAGACACACAACATAAAGAGACACACAGTTACAACAAATGTATAAAACGCGGAATGTGCTGTGCGTTGCTTGGCGCGGCGCTGAAAAACGAAAAAAGCAAATATTGACAGAAATATTTCCCTAACTGATAACGATGTTATTATCTGCTGTACCGTTTCGGAATATATAGGTTTCATTAACTCGTGAATAATATAACGTCCATTACGAGATATGTATATATTTATAATATTTTTCGCACGTATGTACTTCTGTATGTAAATAAAAGATATAGAATCACCGGTCGAGGTTATTAATTCGCACTTCGTTAGTTTTTTTTTCTGTATCGTATTATTATAATTGTAATTGTGTATGCGCATGTTGACTGTCACTAATATTGTAATAGAGTCATGTAGCATATAATACGTGTTTCCTAGAATCGTTACACTTTGCGGTTTCGGTATTTTTTATTTTTTCATCGCCTGTACTATACCTGACAAAATTATTGTCGCTCAGTAAATGGAGTAATTAAAGTAGATTATTCGATAGACACAACACTCAAAATTAAAAACAGTCGAAACAACTTCTAGATAAATAGTTACAACACTCAAAAGTGTAAGAACAAAACAAATTAGTGATTTTTTATCAATGTTTGACAATTATTCAAATATTTTACAATTTGACAGCTTCCGAAAATTACTTGTTTTACAAAACTGTAAACAACATAATCGACTTTAACAAATTTGATAACTGTTAGAAGTATTTTGATTGTTACACCTGTCAAAACAAAAAACATAAATCGCTTTATAGTTTGACAGCTGTCAGAAAAATTATAACGCTTGCAAGGGCTTAAACCGTTGAAAATTGCGCCTTTTTAACATTTTAACGACTGTCACAGATCGTTTGATAGTTACCAACTTCAAAATCGTAAAAAAATAACTGATTTTGACAATCTTAACGGGTATTAGAAATATTCCAACTGTTACATCTGCCAAAATAGTAAAAAAAAGGTTTCTAACTATTAGACCCGCTAATACAATCCGAAAATAAGAGCTTTTATTGTTTAACAGTTTCTAGTCAAATTGTAGTTTTTGCAAGAACTGTTTTTACAACTTGTCGAACATTGCTAGATAGTTTTGACACTCAAAATTAAAAACAGTTTAAACAACTTCTAGACAAATAGTTACAACACTCAAAAGTGTAACAAAAAACAACTTCGTGATTTTTTGTCAATGTTTGACAATTATTCAAATATTTTACAATTTGACAGCTTTCGAAAATTACTTGTTTTACAAAACCGTAAACAGTATATTCGACTCTAATAAATTTGATAATTGAAATATTTTGTTGTTTCATTTTCTTGATCATTACACCTGTCAAAACAGAAAATATAAATCGATTTATAGTTTAACAGCTGTCAGAAAAATTATTACGCTTGCAAGGGCTAAAACTGTTGTAAATTGCATCTTTTAACATTTTAGCAACTGTCACAGATCGTTTGATAGTTACCAACCTCAAAATTGTAAAAAAAATGACTGATTTTGACAATCTTAACAGATATTAGAAATATTCCAACTGTTACATCTGTCAAAATAGTTAAAAAAAGATTTCTAACTATACAACTGTTTTTACAACTTGTCGAACATTGCTAGATAGTTTTGACACTCAAAATTAAAAACAGTTTAAACAACTTCTAGACAAATTTTTACAACACTCAAAAGTGTAAAAAACAACAAATTAGTGATTTTTGTCAATGTTTGACAATTATTCAAATATTTTACAATTTGACAGCTTTCGAAAATAACTTGTTTTACAAAACTGTAAGCAACATTTTCGACTTTACCAAATTTGATAGCTGAAGTATTTTGTTGTTTTGTTTTGTTGATTGTTACACCTGTCAAAAGAGAAAATATAAATCGCTTTATAATTTGACGGCTGTCAGAGGAATTATAACGTTTGATAGTTACCAACCTCAAAATTGTAAAAAAATAATTGATTTTGACAATCTCGACAAGTATTAAAAATATCCCAACTGCTACATCTGCCAAAATAGTAAAACAAAAGGTTTCTAACTATTAGACTTCCTACAAGAACTGTTTTTACAACTTGATAACCTGTCGAAAATTGCTAGATCGTTTTGACACTCAAAATTGTAAAAATCAAATAAACGGATTCTGACGAGTTTGAAAATTGTTAGTGTTATTTTGACAGTTACACCCGCCAAGACAAGAAATACAATCTTATGGTTAGGCAGTGGCTAGACAAACTATAACCTGTATAAGTATGGAAAACGCTTTTTTGTTGCAATTTAAAAGTTATTAAAAATTATTTGATAGTTACGTCACTATCTACTAATTTACAATGTGACAACTGTCACGGAGGTAAGACTTTTATAATTTGACAGCTTCTGACAAGATTATAGTGCCTTATGAGTGCTTGATTTGCGCAAAAAGGTTTGTCAAGGGTTGTGTTTACAATTTGATAGCTGTCAAAAGTTTTTTGTAAAAAAAATGACTGATGACTAACTATTATAGTGAGGAAATTGTACAAAAAGAGCTGTTTTTACAACTTGATTGGCGACAGAAAATGTTTGAAAGTTTCAACGGCCGAATTTATAAAAAACTGATTTTGACAACTTTTGACAATTCTTTGAAGTATTTTAACTGCTATAGCTGCCAAAATAGTTTTAAAAAAACGTGGTTTTATAGTTTGATGGCTCCTAAATAAACTTTAATGCTTGCAAATTTAGAAAATGGTATTTTCTACAAAATTTGACAGCTGTCAAAAATTGTTTATTTATTTAGCAATACTAGAAGAAGACAGGTGACCGATGTCAAAGCCAGACTCGCAGTTCAACGATACAGTACACTTAGCTTCTTCCGGTCCCTTGACGGAGTATCCCGAAACACGAGATAACTGTCAATTTGACATGACATAATTGATTTGACAGTTTGACAAGTGTACCAGAATAGTAAAAAAATAAATGTTTTTAGTTTCGCAGACTCCAGAAAAACAAAAACACTTTTTTTTCGTTAGCATGTTCTCATCTGCAACTGCAAAAACAAGTCCGTTTTTAGAATTTGCAGACTGTCAGAAATAAGGTTCTTATAGATTGACATCTGTCAAAAGTATTGCATGGCTCTCTGCGTAAAAAAATTGAACTAAGTGACAGTTCTCCTGAACAGCTGTGTTTACTTCATTTGCGTTTGTGCAGAAGCTTGGGAGTTAGTGACTGTTTCGAATTATTGTAAAATTTATTCGAAAATGGGAACAGTTCCGAAAAAAATCGTGTTAATATACCGGGTGTTAACGAGATCATGTATCAGCCCGCCTTTTATTTATTAATTAAAATAAAACTTTGAAATTCGGACCTTATATATGAATGATTAGTGGGCTTCTTCAGGTGCCTTCAGTTTTTCTATAGCACTTCCGGTCAAACCGGAACAAGGACTAAAATTTCCATATAAAGAGAGACATTAATAGTGCTAGGCATAGTACAGAATAAAAATAAAAAGTTTGTAAACAAATACAATTAGAGTTAAAATAAGACGACTTCATTTTAACGTTATCTAACGTGATAAACCAAGCAAATTACGAACAGGTTAATATAATTTTGCCATCGCCTGTATACATCGTTTATTACGTCAATTGTTTTTATGCGTAATTATGAGGTGATTACAATTATAATGAAGAGTGGCACGATATAAATAACAACATTACGTCTATTTTTTCGCTGATGCATCGTAACTCGAAACGCGTATTGTTCTAGTTCACAATTTTATGAAAAGATAACAAGGTCAGTCAAAATACCAGCACATATTTTAACATCAGAATAAATCACTTACTTGATTTCTACGCAATTCAGCTTCGTTCTTCCTCTGAGCCAAATTCTCCAAACTCCCAGACACCCCTATGTATTGAACGCTCTTGCTCAACTCGCATTCCCCATACTTCTGATTTAAATTATTATTACAAACCGGACTTCCGCTCAAGCTCCTGTTAAAAGGCGATTGATTCCTGTTCAAGTTCGGAGATGGCGTCGTCGTCCGACTGACGTTGACAGTTTTATTCAAATTCTGATTCTTATTATTAACGTTATTGAGATCGTTACTATGCTGATCACAATTAACGAGATTCTGACTTTTCGGAACGCAACCGTTCTCGTAGATGATCACCCTGTTGTTGATCGTTTTCGTCTCGTTCAAGGTCACGTTAACGTAATTCGGCGATTTCCTGCCGAAGATCTGCCGGTACGGCGTCTTAACTTTCTGCTTCTCGTTCGGATTCAATTCGGAATAGTTGAGGGCGGATTGCGGGAGATTCTTAGCGAAGGTTTGTAGATCGGGGGGCGCTCGGCCTAGAACGTCTTTAGCCGGTGTATTAACGGTAACTAGATTCGATGAGAACACTTTCGGCGATATGGATTTCTTGAAATTTTGAGCTGCTAGGTATTCGAATTTCGACACTTTCGTCATGAAACTGGACGGTGCGTCGTCGTCCGAGAACGACTCCCTCGGACTTCTACGCGGAGCTACCGGTGGTTTTTTATTGAATTTCGGTTGGTAGTTGTTGTCGACTTCGAAGGTGATTGCCGCCATTGAGATCCTTGCGTTCGGTAGGACTGCTTTCATTAATTTCGCTTCGGCTGGGTGGTTGAAACGCATGTAGTTTGATCTGCCGATAGTTAGCATAGCACCTGTCGAATATAAAGATTGATTCAGATTTGTGGTGCCCTGATGAACATCGGTGGACAAAATATAGTTTATTTTAACCATTAATGAGCTTGAAAATTAAATTAGAAATTTATTATAATTTAATGTACATTTATTTTTGAGCAGGACTGTAAATTTGTCAATCGTGAGTTGCAGAATTGTGATTTGGGTTGCCTACCCGAACATTCTACATACTAGAAGATAACTGCTACATAACATCTACGCTAAGATATGCAACTTGTGTAACAAAAAATTGTTATTGAACTGTTGGCATAATAATTCGTTTATTTCTCAAACATGTTGCAGAGGTACAGAAAATAAATCATAATAAATAAGAGGATGTTTGCTCAGCGGTTGAGGAAAAAATTCGATGATTAGATAACTTCATTGTCTCAATCATGAATCTGGACAAGGAATGCACTATTGTAATACCAACAGGGAAACATCCCATCCCCTACTGGTAGGATGCAGAGATAGAAATCAAGAGGAGGGAATGCCGTAGCCTTCGATACAAACGGATCGGGAGCGACAAGAGGAGAGGAAACGAATCCATACTATCGCTCGAAGAACAGGCGTACAAGCAAGCAAAGAAGAAGCTAAGAAACAACACGGTAAGAAAATTCTAAACGAACTCTGGGCAGAGGAACTCTTTTGAGGGCCTCTCGGTCGGAGAACCGGTCGGGAGAGCTAGATCCCGTGCGTATCATCAGCATACATGTGGTACTGACAATTCTGGATATCCTTAAACAAAAAGGCCGTGTAGATAATATATATAAATAAGTGGGCCAAGAACGCTACCTTGGGGAACGCCCATATCAAGAACTAAAGGGTTAGAAATTCTGTTATGTAATCTGACACGTTGTGACCTGTTCCTTAAGAATTGATTAAATAGATCGACAGCATTATTGCTAATACCAATATACTTAAGAATAGCCAAGAACACATCGTGATTTAGTGTATAGAATGCCTTGCTGAAATCAATCAAAACTAAAACCACAACCCTGCCTTCGTCCAATGCTTTAAAAATATCGTTTGTTACAGCAGACAAAGCTGTACCGCAGTGAAAACCAGGTCTAAATCCCGATTGGACAGATGGAATGAGGTTGAAATTGTTCAGATGACTCCCCAACTGTTGCTCAATAATTTTTTCTAATATTTTAGAAAGCGTGGGTAATTGGTCTTCTTGTAAGCCAAGGTGCCAAATGGTTTTTTGAACAAACCAGTTTTATTAGGAGCATGAACATCAAATATAAGAGTGAGACAATCGTTAAAGAAATTTAAAATGTTATCAATATTATTCAGATAAAAGAATATTCCATGGAATAGACTGAAAGTCGGGGAGAAAATTATTCTAGTTGAAATGAAAAAAATCTCGGAAAGTAAATTCAATACAGTCAGAAATATCAACAGTTAAAGATAATTTGCAATGTATTAAAAAATGGTCAGATCACCAACTCATTGATAATTTGTTTTAATCCCAAACTCTGAAGGTTATTATCAAATTTCAGCGCAAGCTTACTCAACGGAGGTAGCAGATTGATATTAATATCCCCAACACAGAGAGCAGACTAGCATGCGGCCGCGATTTGGTCGTCCAGTTGCAGATCCATAAAATTTCATCATCGTTATGAACACTGTCATTAGAGGGGCCGCGTTCTCAAGACGAATAAAAGACTAATGGACCCTTCGTCCAGCCTTGGACAAACTAGAAGCCTTACGAAATGAAATAGCCGGATCGAAGTAGATATCTGTCCATTTACCGGAACCCAACTGAGTGACGCCCTGGCTAAGATGAAAGGGTGCCTAAACCGTATTATTTAAGTATCGATGACGTGGAGGCGATCGCGGAGGTCATCCCGAAAATCCTACTGAGCCTGCTTAACCAGCTTCTTCAGCAGCAGCAATTCCCAACTGCATGGAAAGAGGCTACTGTAGTACTGCTGTTGAAAGAGAGGCCAACACACCTCCGTTGCTTAAACCTATATGCCTTCTAAGTATCCTTGGCCTATCCTAAAGAGGGAATGATTAAGAATAGGCTACACGAGGAATTGAAGAAGTCGGCCGGTCTGTCACAAAGCCAGTTTGGATTTATACAAGAGAAGTCGACAGTATATGCGCCAAAGCAGGTTGCTAGAAGAGTTACAGCCCCTGGAAAGAGGTGGGTAGCCTTGATCGCTGTGGACATCAGAAACGCCTTTAATACAGCATCGTGGAGCAGAATAATTGCGGAATTATCAAGGAGAGATGGAAACTTCCTGAAGGATCCGTAATGGGACCCACGCTATGGAATATCCTATATGATCAAGTGCTACACATGCAGTTTGTGGACGGTGTCTCCGTGATAGCTTACGCTGATGATCTGACGTTGGTTGTAGAGGCAAATGATCCGAAAGAAGTTTAAAGTGAACGAAGCACTAGAAAGAGTCATGCTCCAGAGGCCAATTGTCCCGAAGACGGTACTAAGATGCCTTGAAGTGATACTAAGTCGTAATTTGACATTCGGATGCTGAAGATTCTGCCAAACCTTTCCAATTCTACCAATCCCTGATTCTTTATGCAATACGAACCTGGGCATCTGCTTTGGACATCAAAAAGGATAGAGACACTTTGAAAAAGCTACAAAGAAGATCTCTGCTGAGTTATAAACGGATCTAGAACGGTGTCTGCTAAAGCAGGACAGATGATAGCTGGTATACCACTGATTTCCCTTCTGGCGGAAGAACATAGAAGACTCTTCATTTCAAGAGGAAGAACCCCTCAGTTTACAAAACACTCGAACGAGAAATAATCATTAAAAGGTGGCAAAAAAATGGGAAAATCTGGATTTTGACAGTCAGACAATTAATTGAATTGTCTTAGTATGTTAATGAAGACAATATTTTCTTTTTAAGTTTTTGTTGCAGAAAAAATTTTGTCACAGAACCCATCTCACTATCGTTAATCGAATCCGTCGTAAAATCGCCCGGAATTACAGCGATGGAATGTCACCGGTCTTCGGTAATCTGATCGAGAAAAACATTAAAATTTCCGAAACCGGTTGGTAGTAATAGCTCGCGCCCTGTCGGACGGACATCGTACATGCATCGAGGTCCCTGACTGACTACATATATACATAAAATCCACCTTCGATTCATGAATGAAATAAGATGAAAACGACGAACGCGAACAAAACAAGAGATCTTGAACGAATGAACGATATCAACGAAGCACAGCACCGTATTGTCTAGAATTTAAAATTTAAAACGCGTTAAATCAGTTATAATCCACGCGGGATCCTCTAGGATAGATATTTAGCTCCTATAACGTTTATAAATGGTGCTTAAATAATTTTTGTGCGTTTCTATTTAATAATTTACTAATTAATTGAGAGAGAAATTTTAAACGGATGCCGACCCTGTACTATGAACTCGTTCGTATGCGATATACGAAGATTACATTTTGAAGATGTTTACCTTGCGAAAGTCGAGTCGGACAAGTAACCGGTACGCCATCTATCGACAGATTCTCGGAGAGGGGATATATCGTGACCACACCATCGCTGTTCTCGATGTGACAGTGCAACGGGAGTACACCGGTTCCTTGGACGTTGATGTCCGCTGATGGACTGCTGCCTAACGTGACCCTTCCTGCAAATTAAAAGCAAAACAAAAACCGATACAGATTCGTTTTTATGTCAATTTTTTTTGGTATCTTGATTTCTTTGAAACTAATAATAGATAGATCGTTAATTGTTTGCTTAACTAACACCTCATTTAAAGACGAAGAAAAGGTTATTTAGACAGCATAAATAACTATAAATTTGTTAATTACTTTTAACGAACTATATACACAAAGTTGTGGGTGCCAAAACAATTTAAAGGCATTTTGTGTCAATGTTAATTGTCAAATTGGGCAAAATTGTCCATAATTACAATCACCATGCCTGTAAAATATTCATTAGTGGCTTGTCAAACCTATGTTTTTTTAAAATGGAACAATATATATTTTGTGGTAGAATCGGAAAGCCCTCGAAGAGTACTTATTTTTTCTTATATAACGTCATACCTCTAACTTTCGTTCGGTTTCGCTGTTATAACGCTTTTCTTTGCAGTTAGACCATACTTCGAAATTTTTGTTGACAGAGATTAAACTGTACCGACGTTTCGGTTTCGAATTTAGGGATAGACTAAGACCTCTTCTATCTACCGATAATTTTTTTTGCAAGTGATTTATGAAAAGATCATTTTTGATTGGTCTTTGCAAATTGTCATTTTATTCTAAAATGTTAAATGAAAACTGTATAAAAAACTACATCGTTGGATAACTGAAATTCCAAGTTCTCCAAAAAAAAAAAACAACATGGGAAAGCTTGAAAGGCACTGAAACTTGCTCAAATGATACACCAATGCCTCGCAGATTACATAGATTACAATTGATACTGGAGTTCCTATTAATCTGTAGCATATTTTTTCAAAATAACCCTCTTAACAAACAATAACAATACTTGAACATGCTACTGATATTTACGTAAGAAAATATACAGGGTCATTCATGGAACTGATTCGTTAGAACTTTTTGATGTTCTTGAAATTCAACATTTCTGAAAACTTGTAATTATAACTGATATCATCTGAACTCATCAGCAAAATTATTTGCGCCATTGTACCACTTCCGGTGTACCGGAAGTTGAAGTCAACTTTCTTAATTTAAATAGCGTGGTATATTTTTGATGAGATTTTTGTATCGGGCATACAATTCTGCATCAAAACTTACTAAGACACCCTATGTCAAAAATCAGCCGTTTTTGAGTTATTCAATTTTTTTCAGATACAGGCCCAATTGCAACATTATATTCAAAATTCTGTATTTCTGAAGGCATTGCAGCTAAAGATCTCATATTTGACATGTTATTAGCCGAAATAGCATACATCAAATTTTCGTCCTAAAATTTATCATAATCTATACAGGGTCGTCCAAAATTAAAGTTCATTTCAACCAAGTTCACATCGATGAAACTTACTTTTTTTAAATGGAACACTCTATACAGGGTGATTGGTGAGAATGGCCTATTAAAAGTATTATACAAACGGATAGGAATTTGAAAACAAAATTTTGCAGTTGGATATGGTTGAATATGAACTATCACGTGAAAATATTTTTGAATAAATATCACTTCCGGTTAACCGGAAGTGGGCATCAACTTCGATTTTTTAAATAGCATGCTATAAAATAAATTACAAATTCAGCTTCTATGATAAATTTTACACATATTTCATGTATCATACCCTATACCTAAATACCATTCCTTTTGAGTTATTCGCAATTAAAGAAAAAAAGTGACAGATAGCGATCTTACTTTATAGTGATATTACTTCACGTAGAAGTAAATGAGGCGAATGAAATTTTGCATACGCGCAGCTGATATTATGTAGTTATACAGCATTTGAAGTTTTTTTCTGTAACATTATACAGGGTGTTTAAAAACTTAGTTGCTTGTAAATAAGTTCAATTCGCGGAAAGTACATTTTCTTAAATGGAAAGGTATATATTTTATTAGATATTATGATTCTACAAAATATTCTCTTTGAATCCGTGTTAGGTGTTCCTATACCTAAAATGTAAGGTTAATAAGTTATAACGATTTAATTAACCTCCGTACCTAAAATGCTCAAATATGTCAATTTACAGAAGCAAGTGTGCTTAGCTCATTTGTTTTACATACTTACTTGCCACTTATTTTGACGTCTGTCATTTTAGTTAGTTGTTCTCGTGTACACTATGGGAAATAGATCTGCACCAGTACAATAATTAGGGTAAACAATGCGAGGATTTACTTTACAACAACAAAAAGTTATTTTATTTGTTACAAAACATATTGTTATCTTAGTATTTTTTACAATTTTTATTTTACCTCTGTAATAACATTGTTTTCGTTTCTGTGCAATACATTTTTCTCAGTATATTGTGTTAGAATGGATTAGCATTGAGAATAGACCAAATCAGGTAATCATGAATTTATTTATTATGTAAAGTGAATGTAATCAAATAGTGAAATAAACGTATCAAACGTTTAGTGAAAGATACTAACATTTACAACCAATGATCAGCAAAAATTTCTAAGAATTTTTAAGATATAAAAAGATTTAGCGACCGATATGTTCGTAGAACAATGATGAAAGAACAATACCTGTTAAGTAATAATAACAGTTATAATTATTTAAGAAGGCAGATATTTAAAAAACAGTTGAAGTAGTGTGTCCAAAAGAAAATATTTTGTTAAACGTTTTTTTACTCAATGAAATATTAGTTGATTGAAGAGTCTTTTGTGTATCTAAAATAAAAGTAAAATCCAAAGTGTGAAGTAAAACCCAACGTGTAACAATATCAGTAAAAAATTTAGATTATCTAAGAATTCTCCTAGATAATACTCCCAACAATTGGTATTTGAATAATCGACATAAAGTAAATCTACATCAAAGGTCTAAATAATTAGTAATAACAAATTAGGTAAAATAAAAAAAATAAAAAAGATAATATAAAAGATACAGTAGAAAAATTATAAGAACAACAATAATAATAACACAAATAAATAAGTTATCTAAATGGTTCGACATGGCAACCATTTCTATTGAGGCATTCTATATTTGGAGACGTATTCCAATAATTCTTGCTAATCATTTGGTGTTATTTGCGTAAAGGATCCCTTATTCCTATAATTAAATGAGAAGAATTTTTGAAAATACGATTAACAAAATGACAGACGTCAAAATAAGTGGCAAGTAAGTATGTAAAACAAATGAGCCAAGCACACTTGATTCTGTAAATTGACATATTTGAGCATTTCAGGTACGGAGGTTAATTAAATCGTTATAACTTATTAACCTTACATTTTAGGTATAGGAACACCTAATATGGATTCAAAGAGAATATTTTGTAGAATAATAATATCTAATAAAATATATACCTTTCCATTTAAGAAAATGTACTTTCCGCGGATTGAACTTATTTACAAGCAACTAAGTTTTTAAACACCCTGTATAATGTTACAGAAAAAAACTTCAAATGCTGTATAACTACATAATATCAGCTGCGCGTATGCAAAATTTCATTCGCCTCATTTACTCCTACGTGAAGTAATATCACTGTAAAGTAAGAACGGTATCTGTCACTTTTTTTCTTTAATTGCGAATAACTCAGAAGGAATGGTATTTAGGTATAGGGTATGATACATGAAATATGTGTATAATTTATCATAGAAGCTGAATTTGAAATTTATTTTATAGGATGCTATTTAAAAAATCGAAGTTGATGCCCACTTCCGGTTAACCGGAAGTGATATTTATTCAAAAATATTTTCACGTGATAGTTCATATTCAACCATATTCAAATACAAAATTTTGTTTTAAAATTCCGATCCGTTTGTATAATACTTTTAATAGGCCATTCTCACCAATCACCCTGTATATTATTGCATTTTTGAATACACTTAATAATTCTCTATCTTTCCTTATTAAACATATTAGCTTGTATTTTTTACGATTTCCGAGTTATAAGTACTTTTCGTTATAAGTACTTTTCGAGTTATAAGTAGTTTTCAGAAAAGTTGAATTTCAAGAACATCAAAAAGTTCTAACGAACCAGTTCCGTGAATGGCCCTGTATATTATAATATGTTAGCTATATTAACATTATTTGGTATATCATCAAATAACGTTTCCCTATTGTCTCCTACTATTTGCATTACTGTGAAAATAATTAACATTATTAATAGTAATTCTAAACGATAAATGACTAGTTCACTTTTAAATAGTTATACGAAAGCTAAATTTTTGTCAGAAAAGCTGTTTTTAGACCAAATGTTAGGCAATAATGGTTCTTCAAAACACCATGTCAGAAACTGACCTACAGTATATGGGGTGCTCGGAAAATGTTGTCAAATTTGACGGAGCAAAATATGAAAAATCTCCGTTAATTCAAATGGAACACCCTGTATATTATTGATCAGTAAAACACAGAATTAAATATTCTACAACTTTGCTATAGCATTCCCTATACCTAAGTACCTACAACATTTTAGGTAAAAAACGCAGTATTATAGTGAAAAGTGAGTAAATTTATGCATTACTTCAAATTTACTCCACTCAAAAGAAAAACGAAAAACTTCAAAAATGAAAAATACAATTAAAGAAATCGTTCAAACTGTCCCCTGTGCAGAAAATAATCCAACAAGTTTATAATAACTCTTATTATCATTAGGTTCTTATGTATAATATCTTTATCCATTTTGCAGTAATTCTTTTATTGATGTAGGTTTATTTCTATAAAATCTGAAACATCTTTGCATTACTATTTGTTGTGAAATCGCATTGAATGCGAATATTTCTGTAGGCCATTCAGGTAATTATTATAAACTTAATAAAAACCCAAACAAATAAAAGAGACAGCTTTTCTGTGAATTAGCGTAACCGTAAAATTTGCGATAATGTTATTGACAAAAATTTACTAAAACAACATAGTAAGTTGGATCTCTTGGTGCAGAAGTAGAACACTAAACACTTTAACCCACTAATCACCAAACAAGTTTTAACTAAAACACCGACGCGTTTCAACAGCAATGCTGTCATTATTAAGGCGATAATAAATCCAAATTAAAATGGAATCTACAAAAACAGGTAACCTAAAATGTTATGCACGGTCAACCCGATACGCATCATTAATTTTCGATTAACGAAAACAATGACGAATGCGGGATAGGTCCGTTGTCACAGTTCATTACACATGACTTATTTTTATATATTTCTAAACTTTCGAAAACATTTAGAAACTTACAATTGTTTATTTGTCTAATTAATTTAACATTCGTATGATCGATGTTGTGATCTGTTTCAAAAATGTGTTGGACAACGCTCGATTTCTCAATTCTATTAAATCTAAGATTAACCATATGCTCTTTCAATCTAGTTGAGACTGCTCTCCTGATTTGCCCAATATATTTTTGATTACAATCTTTACAATTGATTTCGTAAATACCTGACTTTTCTAGAGGTTGTATTTTATCTCTAGGGTTACCGATGAGACTTCGTAAACTAGTCCCAGAACTGTAAACTATTCTGAGATCTAGATTAGAGTTTGACGTGTATAGAAAGGAAACCAGTACACTTCGCTACATTCCTTCAGATTCCCATCATTGTGTTCAACACAAAATGGCAAGTCTGAACTTTTTGGTCCACAGACTCCTCACTTTTCCCTTGAACAAGGCGAGGTATGAGAAAGATCTTAAAATTATAAAAGATGCGGCCAAGTGTAATGGTTTCCAGCCTCAGCATATCTATAAGTTAATTAGGAAGTTTAATTATAAGAAAACTATGAAAGAATCTACGACTTTTCGAGAGGATGTTAAAGCTTCACCCGTTGTGACCCTCCCTTACGCTCCCTTTATCACTAAAGGTTTGAGTAAAATCTTCAAAGAGCTAGATCTCAGAATAGTTGACAGTTCTGGGACTAGTTTACGAAGTCTCATCGGTAACCCTAAAGATAAAATACAACCTCTAGAAAAGTCAGGTATTTACGAAATCAATTGTAAAGATTGTAATCAAAAATATATTGGGCAAACCAGGAGAGCAGTCTCAACTAGATTCAAAGGGCATATGGCTAATGTTAGATTGAATAGAATTGAGAAATCGAGCGTTGCCCAACACATTTTTGAAACAGATCACAACATCGATCATACGAATGTTAAATTAATTAGACAAATAAACAATTGTAAGTTTCTAAATGTTCCATAAAGATGTATCTTTCGGGTATTGCCGTGGTTGTTGTAACAAATTTGACGTTTCGCTGATCATACTGTAAGTTTCTTCAGAAGTTCTCTAAAGACTGTCTTTAGAGAACTTCTGAAAAACAGTGGCAGTGAAGGCCTACATTCGATTATTTCTAAATGTTTTCTAAAGTTTAGAAATATATAAAAATAAGTCATGTGTAATGAACTGTGACAATGGACCTATACCGCATTCGTCATTGTTTTCGTTAATCGGAAATTAATGATGCGTATCGAATTGACCGTGCATAACATTTAGGTTACCTGTTTTTGTATTTTAAATTTAATAGGCCATTCTCACCAATCACCCTGTATGATAAAGGAGCTACGATCCGAGGCACTTTAGGTTCCACATCCTGTACATATGACACCAACTTGTCGTAGGTTATCTAGATACTCGTTTATATATTGAGTTATTGTTAAGTTGGTAACTAACTTTAGTCTGAGCGAGACATTCATTTTAGAACAGACTGTACTCGTACATCCAACCCGATAACGCGAATGGAAGACCGTCACACGTTTAGTCATTGCATAATATTAAGATTTAGTCCATAGATTGACTCGTACTTTTAGAATGAAGTATAGACGACGACGTCTACAGCCGGCAAACAATAATGTTTTCACGGCATCCTTTTCCGAGATCGCGTTACCGGTGCGTCGCGTCGCGTGTCATCGGGCGCGCTTCCTTTGTTTATTTTAAGAAACGGATTCTGAAGCGCGAACGACGTGAATATCGGCCTACCGCGATGACGAATCCGTGTTTACCTTTTGACATGTCTATGGGGGCATTTTTTTTTATTTTAGTTTGGAAAGGAACCTGTAAATATCGAATTGGAAACTATTGTTGCTATGTACATGGTTCTAATTTGATATGGAACAATTTAAACAGACTTAACAACCATCATTAGGATCAATTTATTTTCATTTGATTGGTTTAATCATAATCAATGAACGGGAATAACAGAGTACTAGATCTAAAATATATATACATGTTTGCGGTCGACCATCATTGTTTAAATAATGTCGACATACAATTGCATTTGCATACAATATTGAACTCAATTAACTCCGAATGAAATTGGTAAATATAAACACCGAAGGCCGGAGTATTTCCTTAAATGGTTTTCTTTCGGTTACGGGTTAAAGGAGGTCAAGAACGTTCGCGATAAATCGACGTATGATATAATCGAAACCGATGTTTACAACAATTCTATTTCCAGTACCAAAAAGTGGTACGTCGGGAGTGAAATTTTTCCATTTTTATTTTTTTTTCTGTGCGCGAGCTTGTTTAAATATTAGGCGTTAATTTAGCTTAGGTACCACATGATGTACGTAATCGAATTGTGTAAATTTTCACGCCCGTATATCATATATGTATGTATTATCAACAGTATGGCCGTTTGCTTTATTACAGCAGGTGTTTATACAGTTTATCCAATGATATTTACCTAGCGAAGGTCGTGTTCATGGTGCGTTTTTATGGGGCTAACGTAATCAGTGAGTTACAGATAAAAATCGCAAATAAAGTCGGACGAAATTAATTTCCAAATATATGCAAGTACAGAGAAGTTGACATTATTGCAGCGATAAACAAGAATTGTTCAAAATGCTCTAAATATATATATTAAATATTTACATAATTTTTTAAGCAATGTATAAATAATTACGTAAAGTATTTTTAACGCTGAGATATGTTTCGTAGTAAAGTTAAACGTATTTATAAAAGAAAATCTAATTTTAAGTAAAATTACGAAGAATTTTGAAGAAATTTGAAAGCGCAAGAACCCTGACCTGAATTTATAAATTGGACGTTTTGTTTGTTTTTTGTCGCTGGGGACGTGTTGAGGTTTTCCATTATCTCCTTAACACCGCAGCCTATGACCTATTGTATTATATTATTCCGTCTCTAGTCCAATATAACGTATTCAAAGACAATGTGGTAGGCTCCTCTTCTCCTCCTCATTGCGTAGTTTACAAATAGGCTCATCCCTAAAGATGCTAATTCTGTGACCGGTTGTGTCCTGTTAACAGACTCATCACTAAAGACCGCAAGAATTGTTTGACTTCCAGCTGTAGTACATCGGGAGTATGTATGTAGTGAAATACACTCGGGAGCAAAAAAATCGACTCAGACCGCACTCTCCCAGAATAATGTCCCTGGCATAAAAAATATAACATAAATTCCAGTTTTGTTTTCAAACCTTGAAGTTCAAGATCTTAACATAAAAATGAGTGGACATTCTTCTAAGTTACATTTCTTTTTCTTTGAAAAAATAAAGTTATGTTTTAGGATGCTAAAACTTCAAAACAGACGCGGAAAACTTAAAAGAATAGACTCGATAATATCAAGTACATTTTTATTTTAATTTTCAAAAAACATTATTAATATTTAGTGTTACCGCCCCTAACCCTAATTACCGCTTGTAAACGATTCTTCATGGAATGAATAAGTTTAATCGCGTTGTATTGCGGGATAGCGTCCCACTCTTCGGTAAGTGCTGCTTGAAGTTCAGCTCTCGTAATTGGTGCACGATTTCTAGCCCGAATTTTCCTTTTGAGTTCATCCTACAGGTGTTCAATAGGATTCAAGTCTGGGCTGCGCGCCGGCCAGTCCATAACTCGTATTTCTAGTTCTTGCAAGTAATGCCTTACGGAAACTGCACTATGTGGACGGGCATTATCTTGCATGAGAATAAAGGTTTCCCCGATAAAACCAAACGACATGGTTCTCTAGAATTTCTTGGATGTATCGGTTCGCAGTCAAACCTCCTGCTCGGCCGCCGGTTACAATAAAAACCAGCTCGGTGTTTGCGTCCATAGAAATGCCAGCCCACACCATACAGGAACCTCCTCCAAAAGCCACCTTTTCTGTTATGCAGCATTGTGCGAATATTTCTCCCGGCCTTCTGTATAATTTTGCTCTTTTGTCACTGCCGTGCAAACACACTCTTTCTTTCATCCGAGAACAGTACACAGAGCGCCTTTGCTCGTTTGTCCAATCAACATGCTCTCTTGCGAAACGGAGACGAGCTGCTCGATCCGCTGGGGTCAATTTTGGACCCGTAGCTGGCCTTTTTGGACTAAAGTTAGCTGCCTTGAGTCGTCTTCTGACTGTCCACCGACTAACAGCCACTCCCCGCGTTTCTCTGAGCTCCCGTTGAATTTGTACGCCGGTGAGAGCCCGATTTCTTAAAGAGCTCTGGACAATGAAACGGTCACCTCTCACTACTGTGCACCGCTTTCTGCCCGAGCCTCTTCTTCGATGAAAGCTACCATTCTCCTGGTATCTTCGGTAAACTCTTGACACGGCAGACTGACTCATGTGCAGCACACGAGCGACTTCTCGTTGATTATGGCCTTGTTGCAATAATGCAACCGCTTGAGCCGCTACTTCGGTTGTAGTATCCATTAGCAGCTAATATTCTTAAATGTAGCTGAGGGAAATGTATACCGGTTGACGTTTGACAGCCAACTAATACAGGTTGATAAGGTAGAAAGCCTTTTAAACGACCTACTGGCTTGCAAAGAACAATGATGTCAACTTATACAAAATGTTGTGATTATCGATCACAACAAATTGTAGGGTAGTCTAAGTGTATAAGAAACGTAAGTTAAAAGAATATGCACTCATTTTAAAGCTATAATCCTGAACTTAAAGATTTTGAAAGCAAAAGTGGAATTTAAGTTTTAATTCTTGTGCTAGATGTAATTTAATGCGAGTGTGCAATCTCAGTCGATTTTTTTGCTCCCGAGTGTATGTAGTTTGTATGCAGTCATCGTAGGGTATTGTTGCATGATCATGCATTGCAAGTACGCATACCTATAATTCGGTTGCAAGGTATTTAAAATGTCTAAAGTTCGTGGAAATGCTTCAACGTGTTTGTTTGCTAATAAGGTACGGTTGCATATTATGTCTGTGTCTTCATTAATAATTCTAGTATAAAGTTTCTCTAAATAACGCCCATTTTTATTTCGGTAACGCCGATGTAAATACGACCCTGCTACCCAACCACATTTGCGAAAGCCAGCACATCTGCTGTTAAATGCTTTGATGGCTACCCCATCATCCGTTTGCTTTATACAGGGTGGGGCATTAGTGCGAGGAAGTCCAATTACTCCTATATTATAAGAGAAATGAGAAAATGTAAATTTCATGAAATAATAAAGTACCTATAGTACCGTGGTTGCAGTTTGTTTACAATGGAAATAGTAGCAAAACAATTAGTAGTTAAGATTCTTAAGTATTATCCGAGACAGAATTGAATGAGAATATTGATATTGATGATACTAATGAGATTGAAGTTTTGATATAACAGAATAATGTTATTGCTGTTTAGAAGTATATGTGTTGAGAGGAAGTAATAAGAATATTTTGCTCATAAGAGGACTTTATCATCAGCAATTCTCTAGTAGACCACAACCAAGAAAAGAAGCTTTTGAAATTTTATTGCAACGGTTTTGTCGGATTAAAACTATGAATTATGAAAAATCTAAATGAACCAATAAACAGAAGAATCAATGCATCTATATTATGCTCGACGGCACTAAGAGTTAACTGATGACGACAATAAAGAGACCATAAAAATAAATACACAAAAATAAATAATTCTGCAATTAATCGATGGTTTTAGCCGCTACTTTGTGGTACATTTTGTAATATAAAATAAATAATACTTTACTTTGTTAAACCACTTCATTTGGGTAATATTCTTTGTAGTAAGGCTAAGTCACCATCAGAACAGTCAATCGACGTGGACACGCTGTATAAGCTGTAGTTTTGACAGCTAAAACCTGTGTAAAACCAGCAAATTGTCATAATTATGACAATTTGACAGCCTTACTACTAACAACGAACATAACCTGTTGCATAAATACAAATAAAAACATTGACAACTGTGGCAGTTAACACTATGCCCACTATGCCATGACATTAGTTACAGATGGTTATAGATATACTGTCGCACTTAAAAATATTAGGCTTTCGTTACGTTTACGCAGATCGTAACGAAAGAGTTATAGAATTGGAAAATAACGAACTTCGTTAGAAAATCTATACCTCAACGAAATTCGTTGAATAACGTTCGGTATTTATCGAAGTTGAAGAAGAATTACAAGAAACGATAGCGAAATTAGAAATGGAGAAAGGCCCCGGGAAAGATGAGATAACAACAGAAATGATTAAATTCCTAGGAAAGAAAGGATCGGAGAAATTACTCGAAATATTAAATACAGCAATAAGAACGAAGAAAATACTGAATGATTGGAAAACAGGCATAATATTACCGATATATAAAAATGAAGACAAAAGAGATTGCAAGAATTATAGAGGAATCACCCTCCTAAGTACAACAGAAAAAATATTAACAAGAATTTTGGAGATAAGGATAAGAGCAACCACAGAAAATATAATAGAGGAAACACAATGCGGCTTCAGAACAGGCAGAAACACGCAAGTGAAAAAGCATTGAGGAAAAACAAAGACATTCACATTTGCTTCATCGATCTCGAAAAAGCGTTCGACCGAATAAAAAGAGAAGACATTTGGAAAACACTAGAAAGGGGATAGACAGAGAAACAATTGATATACTAAAGGAAATGCACAAAGATGACGCGAACTACGTAAGAACAAATAATGAAATATCGAGAAATTTTAAAACGGAAAACGAGTGTTAAACAGGGTTGTGTGCTGAGCCCATTACTGTTTGCGGCAGTGATTGAGGACGCAATAAAGGAAGCAAAGAAGGAAATGAAAAAACTAAGGCTGGGAAAATGGAAGAAACAAAAATAGCAGAACGGAATCAGAAAAACATCTACAGCATAATCTAAATACACTACTAAACGAATTGGATAAGATAAATATGAAAATAAACATAAATAAGAGAAAGAGTGTGATTATATCAAAAGAAAATCAAACACACGACATTAAAATAAACGGATAAAGCATAGAACAAGTAGAAAACCATATAAATATTTGGGAAAGATCATAGAGAAAAATGGGAAAATAGGCAGTGAAATAAACGAAAGAATGACAAAAGCAGGAACAATATTCAACACAATGAAAACGACGAAATTGACGAGGAAATAAAAGCCGAGGTAGTAAAGAAAATATTCAGACCCACAATAACACAGTAGTGAACGTGGACGTTAACAGAAAAACAGAAATCAAGAATAAACGCAATGGAGATGAGATTCCTCGGGAAGATTAAAAACAAAACAAGAAGAGACAAAATAAGAAATGACAACAACTACGAATAGAGCCCGTTAACGACAAAATAGGAGAAAACCAGTTAAGATGGTTTGAACACGTTTGCCGAATGCCAGAGGGAAGACTTCCAAGAAGACTATATGAAACAAGAACAACATGGGAAGAGGGAGTAAGAGAAGAAGCTAAAAAAATGTGGTATTCAATGGGAAGGAATAAAGGAAGAAACAAAAAGCAGAAAACTGTGGAGAGAGAAATACATGAGAAGGAATGAATAACCTCAACTCAAACAAATGTAAGTAGGCTTTATTTTGATGTTGACAGATAAGTTTTGACATAACTGCTGAAACTAAAAGTGAAGTATTTTTTAGGTTATTTTTCGTTTTGTTTATCTATGCATGTTATTTGGCCATTATTCACCTGCTATTAGTTCAGAGGTTGAGAAATGACATTTCCATAGACATTTATCTGCGTTCTATTATGTGTCAAAATGCTATGATATTTGACTATTAGTACAAAAAAGTAATTAGTAATATCATCGTCATTCTAAATGCTTGATCCCTAAGAGACATCATCTGGCTTATAATGTCGGTGATCCTCGAAGTCCGGGGTTTTCGAAAGCAAGTCGTTGGCAAGTTTAATACTCATGATTATGTCAGTGCCGATCACTGCAGCGTTTATCCTATTATCATATTTTTCTCACTTGAATGTTTGTCCGTTCATAATTCGGTACAAAAAAAAATTGCATCCACTTAACTCGTTGGTATTAAAAGTGATTGGTGATATTTTCGCTATTGTTATGAATTGTCGCTTGAATAGTTCGAAGTTATTTTAAACGGTGATTATATGCATTATGTAGAAAACCCGTGACATTTACTTTTCTTGAATAGCTTCGAAGTTGGTCGTGTTTCCTATAATTTTTACTTTCCTTGGTATTCACCTGATCTGTCTGTTTGTAGGATAATATAATGTGGTGCAATAGAAAGTCGTAATTGAGTTTCACCATCCCACATTTAAATAATTCCATTTTGTTCAAGATCGTGCACATGCTTCTATGTAGACGAAGTTATCTCCACGTACATCCTACTTCGCTCGGTTATTTATAATTTATTTCGTTTTTTCTTCTTCTAACATTGTGTGCCGACGATTATAACATTACATATAATTCTTTAATCGTCGTTTTACGGTGTTTGTGTTTTACATTTCAACCAGTCAAATAAACGACGCCACAGTCTCATTACCCGTCACAATAAGAGACGGCCGTCTCTCAGTGAAAACACAGAAACGGAATTACCCAGACACGCATTCGGGATAAGTAAACATCGTAAAGATTGCCACGAATTTCGTTACCTCACCTTCATTCACCATCCAGGCAATATATCTTTATTGCTCACCTCTAATCTCTTTTTTTTTAAGATATCAAATTTAATACAAGAGATGTGTGTATCAGCGAAACGAAACACAAACGACATCGTTCGTCACCGACGCCGTAACGGGGATTTACCCAAAATAAACGCGCACGAAACTATTCTATTTCCGTCAACTTTAGTCTAGCGTCTTGAATCATTCTTGTAAAAGGAAGTCGTCACCGTATTCTCAGAGTCGATCCATCACATTCGGTCTTAATTAGGGGGACGCGTTGGGAATATTAGAGAGACGAAAACATAAACAAAAGGAACTAAATAAAAAAATCTCTATTATCATCTTAGGACGTGGCGTCGAAACGTGAATGGACGTCTTCCGATGTGACAACGATGGATTACCATGTTATAGTACGTTCTGGAAATCGAGGCTAACGTTGAGAAGATTGTTTTTTGATGATCTTCAAACATAGCGACATTGTTTGAATTCCTCTTTGACTGTAATTTTCCAGTACATTGTCAACTCTCTGATGTTTTGGTTTCTCATGCTATCAAGTTTTTTTCTTACAGTTTATCTGCTGGTGTTTGTTTTTTTAGAGGTAACTATGGTCTAACTATGAAATTAAATCACTAAACACTTTAACCCACTAAACACCAAACAAGTTTTAACTAAAACACCGACGCGTTTCAACAGCAATGCTGTCATTATCCAAGCGATAATAAAACTAAATTAAAATAAAATCTACAAAAACAGGTAACCTAAATGTTATGCACGGTCAATCCGATACGCATCATTAATTTCCGATTAACGAAAACAATGACGATTGCGGGATAGGTCCGTTGTCACAGTTCATTACACATGACTTATTTTTATATATTTCTAAACTTTCGAAAACATTTAGAAACTTACAGTTGTTTATTTGTCTAATTAATTTAATTATGATCGATGTTGTGATCTGTTTCAAAAATGTGTTGGGCAACGCTCGTTAAAAAAATTCGTTAGAATTTATTAAAGAAATTCAAAATATTCAGTTGCTGGAGGGTGAAATATTGATTTCATTTGATGTTAGTTCCCTCTTTCCTAGTGTACCGATTCCAGACACCTTGACATACCTCGAGGACTTGATGCTTCAAAATAGTTTGAGTCAACAATGTGTCCAGGAATATATTCGCTTAACTGACATCTGTATGAAACAGAACATTTTTCAATTCAACGGGAGTTTTTATGAACAGCTAGAAGGAACGGCAATGGGTAACTTCTTGTCGCCCTTTTTGGATAACCTTTTCATGAGCTGTTTTGAAAAGAACTGGGTATGTGGATGATATTTTCGCTATATTTGACACTAAAAAATGTAATATTGACGATTTTCTCAATAGATTAAATAATCGGTTCGAAACCATAAAGTTCACTTGTGAAAGAGAAGAAAACGCTCAGCTACCCTTTCTGGATACTTTAGTAATTAGAAATAACAATAGATTAGAGTTTGACGTGTATAGAAAGGAAACCAGTACACTTCGTTACATTCCTTCAGATTCCCATCATTGTGTTCAACACAAAATGGCAAGCCTGAATTTTTTGGTCCACAGACTTCTCACTTTTCCCTTGAACAAGGCGAGGTATGAGAAAGAGCTTAGAATTATAAAAGATGCGGCCAAGTGTAATGGTTTCCAGCCTCAGCATATCTATAAGTTAATTAGGAAGTTTAATTATAAGAAAACTGTGAAAGAATCTACGACTTTTCGAGAGGATGTTAAAGCTTCACCCGTTGTGATCCTCCCTTACGCTCCCTTTTTCACTAAAGGTTTGAGTAAAATCTTCAAAGGGCTAGATCTCAGAATAGTTTACAGTTCTGGGACTAGTTTACGAAGTCTCATCGGTAACCCTAAAGATAAAATACAACCTCTAGAAAAGTCAGGTATTTACGAAATCAATTGTAAAGATTGTATTCAAAAATATATGGGGCAAACCAGGAAAGCAGTCTCAACTAGATTCAAAGAGCATATGGCTAATCTAAGATTTAATAGAATTGAGAAATCGAGCGTTGCCCAACACATTTTTTAAACAGATCACAACATCGATTATACGAAAGTGAAATTAATTAGACAAATAAACAATTGTAAGTTTCTAAATGTTTTCGAAAGTTTAGAAATAAATAAAAATAAGTCATGTGTAATGAACTGTGTCAACGGACCTATCCCGCATTCGTTATTGTTTTCGTTAATCGGAAATTAATGATGCGTATCGGATTGACCGTGCATAACATTTAGGTTACCTGTTTTTTGTAGTTTTTATTTTAATTTAGTTTTATTATCGCCTTGATAATGACAGCATTTCTGTTGAAACGCGCCGGTGTTTTAGTTAAAACTTGTTTGGAGTTTAGTGGGTTAAAGTGTTTAGTGTTCTACTTCTGCACCAAGAGATCCAGTGCAGAACTTATGAAATTAAATATTTAATGACAAAATGATCGAAACGTCAATTTCCACAACCTTTCTACACAGCAGAGAACCCGAGAACCGAAGAGCAGCCATTTATAAATCAGTTACAGTTTACTAGAGAAAAATTCCCCAATGTCATAAAATACTCTATCTGACAACAATTTTCTAATGTTTCTTTTTCCAATTTAGCTGTGAATGTATCTCGAGGCCAAGAAATTTAACTGAATCACTTGTGGTAAGTATATCATTATTATATTTGTATGTTTTTTCATACTACTCAAATACTCATAATACTCAAATTTTATAAAATCACTTTTATCAGTATTTAATTTTAAATCATTTTGTTTAAACCACATACTGAAACTTTGAAGTGTAGCATTTAGATCGGGTTCAATCTCTTCATTAGTTGATCGCATTATAACTGCTGTATCATCCGCAAATAATGTAGGGCTATGTGTTGTTATTTCCGGGAGATCATTCACATATATCAAAAAGAGTAGCGGACGGAGCACTGACCCTTGAAGCACTCCCCTCAGCAATAACCATTCTGAAAATCTTTGGTTGTCATTAGATATTACAGCCTGTTTTCTACTGTTTAGATACGACATTATCAACTTGAGACCCTGACGCCTAGTATTTCCAATTCAGTACAGAGTTTATCATAGTTAACACAATCAAAAGCTCCACCGCCATTCACACCTTCCAGGATCTCCATAATGACTTGATACACCGCTCTCGTCGTATACTTCTTCCTGCCATGTATCCATTTTGAATTTTATGTAGTACATACAGGGTTTCCACGGCTGAGTGGGACATAGGGAGAATACATGTAAAATCGGTTTTCGGTGAATATTATCTCCCTAATACTACTTCATGCAAATTTAAGTACCGAATATTATAACTGGGTTAACAATGAACATTTCCACAATCATAGTACAAAGAAAGTCATTTTAATAAAGCCAAAAAAAAATTATTTTTAAACCTATTGTACATGAATTCGTAATAAGGCCTTTAACACGTTAGTTAGTGCAAGTGGCCGTGGCGCAGACGTTCACGTGACGCCTTAATAACGTAAGGCACAGGTCACATTAATTATTCATCATAACTACACCGCAAGAGTTGCAGTGATAGCCAGACAAGTAATACAGCTTACGGAGTCACTGCAACTAAGCACCCACCACACATTAAAAAAAAAATTACCTTAATCCTCAAATTGATTTTATAGTCTTCAAAATCTCTGATTTTTGTAGTGATATTGAATTTGTAGCATTATTGTTGGAGATAAAAAATAAAACTAATCTGCCGGGATTCGAACCCTAAACAATCCGTGCATTTGCGTTATTAAGCCGTCGCGCGAACCATTGCGCCATGGACGCTTGAACTAAGTCACGTATTAAAAGCCTTATTAGGAATTCACGAACAATAGATTTAAAAATAATAATTTTTTGGCTTTATTAAAATGACTTTCTTTGTACTATGATTGTGGAGATGTTCATTGTTAACCCAGTTATAATATGCGGCCCTTAATTTTGAATGAAGTAGTATTAGGGAGATAATATTCACCGAAAACCGATTTTACATGTATTCTGCCTATGTCCCACTTGGCCGTGGAAACCCTGTATATTGTTCTGTACTAAAAAAATATATATATATTTTGAATATTAATTTTATTAGGGATTGTTTTAATTCACTTGGAAACACTCCATTCTTCATGCTCATATTTATTATTTTTCCTTAGGTTACAGCAAATTCTGGACCACATTGTTTGATTAACTGCACAGGTATTCTATCACACCCCATGAAGTAAGTATCTTTTAAGCTCTGAATCAAGCAACATATCTCCTCAGGCTTAGCATCAAAGTTGGATTGGGGTTCACTGTTAATATGGTGGCATAAAACAATTAATTCCTTATTAATTAATGTTAATAAATCCTCATCATCTCGTATTACAATATCTGCTATGTCTGTTTTCTTTGCATGATTATCGGATGTTATTCTTTTATTAAATTCCAAGTGGCCTTTATTTTATTATCCGCATTACAGGTCTAATCCGTGTTTCCTTTCTTTTTTTCATGCCGAATTGCAAACTTTTACAAAAAGCTTTATAGTCCTGCTTGTCTACTCTGCTTTTGATAAGATCTTCATACATATGCCTTTTAATTAAAGTCTTCTGTCTGATTTCATCCGTTATGTAGCTTTTTTATAACAATTATATCTTACTAACTTTGTTTCGGATAGTTCTTTATATTTACGCATTACTTTATGTATAAACATTTAATATGAGGCATTTGGATCATCCTCCACCATCTGCTCCAATTCGCAGTATAGAACCACCGACGAAACTACAATGCACTTCCACCTGTTAAAGCAGTGCTTTCAATAATATTCAGCTGGTATCTTATGTTCGCATTCTATCGAAATCTGTTGCCAGCTGAAGGGCATACTGATGAAGACAGGGACAAACTACGACGTACTCGCAATCATACGCAAAGTGCGGTTTTGTTGGGCTTCTAGGCATTTGAAATGAGTTTTAGCAACACAAGACCACGTGAGAGCACCGTTATCGACGATTAATCTGAGGCAGACATAATAAAGCATAATTTAGATGACCGACGTCACTGTACGGAAGCGCTGAATTATCGTGTCGACGTGACAACGAAGGATCAACTTGATATTGAGAGCGTCATGCCCAAATACACAGCGGAGAGCTTCACAAGGGTGTCGTGGGAAAACGGACCGCATCGTTGATTGTCAATCGCTTTTAGCAGTCTAGCGACGCCGCCTCTTTGTAGACGGCCACATATGATGTAAAAATTGCTATGATGTATCAAGTGCAGTATTATTGGTCCCAAAAGTGACTCTTGTGGGACACCAGTGAAAACAATCCTGGAAAAAGATACTTTGACCAGGAAGCTCCGATTCTGAAGGTGTGGCCAGATAATTTTGAACAATTCAAGGTTTAATCCTGCAACAACCATCTTGTATGCCAAACCATGTCAAAAGCATGCCCAACACCCCATGCATAGTCTGATTCGTTTCAAAAGCATTTCAGACAGCCTCAGTGACTGTAAAGAGTTAAAAATCGAGCGACAATCGCTCCCTAAATCCAAATTTCTCGTCCTGTAAAATGTTATGGATGAGGACCTCCTCATGAAGACGGTTAACACGTTGACTGCCACGGCACTTTTCGGATTCCGGTCCGAGAAGCCAAATCGAATTAATTAAATAAAGCAATCATAAAAAAGTTTATAGGATGTTTTTATTTAGAAAAGAGTCGTAAGAATTTTCTTGTACAGCCTCAGTACAGCTAAACAAGTGCTAAGCGAGTAAGTTCTTCAGTGTTATGTCAGATCTTGATTCGAAAACATTACGTTTTCGTCGATTTTAAATTTTTATTTTTGCCTATTTGTTTACAATAAAATAAAAAATACTAAAATATAGAAAGGAAAAGATCACTTACTGAAACCGTCAGAATCAGTGCCTGAAGATGACACAATTTTTGAACAAGAATGCAATGTAGATGCTCCTCATACAACCACATCAAGTCTCAATGATAATTTGCGGATACAAAATCAACGAAATCCTGAAATATTTATTTTTCAAGAAAATAT
The DNA here is from genome assembly GCA_023690525.1 of Holotrichia oblita. Taxonomy (NCBI): domain Eukaryota; kingdom Metazoa; phylum Arthropoda; class Insecta; order Coleoptera; family Scarabaeidae; genus Holotrichia; species Holotrichia oblita. The sequence goes on along the minus strand of CM043015.1, from coordinate 227,752,327 downwards.
TACTTTGCAAATTTCACAGTGCAAAGCCTTTTTTTCCAGCGATTTTCATGCATTGCTGGTCGAACAAACGAATTTGTATACTGCACAAGAAATTGCAAAATATATAAGTCTAACAAAATCTAAAAGGCTATCATGTTGGAAAGACGTTGACACTGCTGAAATTAAGGTTTTTATTGGACTTCTTCTAAAAGTGGGTGGCCACGACTGAAACGTGCTTCCAAACTTTTGGAAAATGTCAAAGATAGAGTGTTTATTATTTTGCACTGCAGTGTTAGGGATATGGTTAGTGCCAGGGACTTTTTACTGGCTTACAGGTGTTGACAAAGTTTTTTTTAGTTGGGAAATGCCAGCCTCACGATAGCTTGTAGGTTCTGTATTGTTCCCTTATCAAATATTTCGTATAGTTACAATATGAAATATTTTTTTATATATTTTTGACAAATAGAACTGTCAAACTGTCAAACCAGCTATAGTTTGCGGTTTCAGCAGTTTCCTTTACTACAGCTATTAAGGTATGAAGTCAAAATTTTGACACAATTGTTAAACTATCAAACTAATTATAGTTTGCAATCTTCAAACAAAGTCAAATATTTCTTATAGTTTTGAAAGAAATAATACAAAAAATTTTTGATCATATTGTAATCGAAAAAACAAGTTGTTTGTTACTCACCTTGTGGTAGAGGATGCAAGGTAACAGCAGTACTTAACCTACCACCACCCATGCTGACCAGATGCGGCGTATCCGTTTGAAGTTTGAGCGCCCTACCGCCGCTGTCCGTTAATTCGACTGCCCCAGTGGCATTGATAGAGGCAGCCGTTCCCCCACCACCGCCCGTAGACATAGTAACGCCGGACATCCCTGGAAATAATAGGAAAAAAGAAATTAATCACACCGAATGGTACGACGCATACAGTAAACATGTTTGCATTCACTACGGCGCGGAAAAGGGCATTGAAATCGGGGGATTACTATACGAAAGCGAGCTTTGAAGTTCAACGGACGCTTCTGTTATACCGGGCAGGGAGACGTTGTGATGGATGACTCACGCTTTAGCTGCGAAACGGTATTTATTGTGAGAGGGACGAACGCCGAAAGAAATACTTAAATATAATACGTGTGTACAATAGAAGAGAGCCCAGTCAGCAGATGATAGATGCGTAATCTTTATTGTTAACTGTTCTTTTCGATGACGTGATTTGGGTCAGTTCAAGCGAAAGTATTGTGTACACAAGAGTCTTATTTTTGAAGAAGTAATTTTTTATTTCATCTACATATACATATGTAAACACACTTTTATCTCAATCCTATCTGAAGCAGTTTATAAAACTACACAATAAAAATAAAATCATTAAGGCTGTGCATGGCCCCTTAGATACATAATATGAGCACAGACCTAATATTAGGTCTGTGAAAAAGTGATCCATTTTTCATAATCGATAAGTTTCAAAATTGCATCACAACCCTTACATCGAGCTTCTTTTTATAGCCAACTTTGTATAAATGGTTCAAAACAGTTTTGTAGTCAATGCTTAGCTCCAGACCAATATCTACACGGCTGATATACTTGCTTACTGCACTTTTTCATTAGTTTTTTCAGAGATTGGACGATCAGAGTATGACTCATCTTTCACATCAAAATTACCAGAATTTCGAACCATTTCCGCGTAGCACATTTTGATAAAGTACCTTCACCATATATGGAATAATTTTTTCATAAGCCTGCATAGCGTTCATCATTTTATAGCATAATTTTTCATTATTTTTCTCCATTTTTGAAAGCAAACAACTTTCCAACCACTGCACCAACTTCTAGATCTAGGTATGTACCACCTTTTCAACGAGCGTTTAGTGGATATGTATTTCTTGAACTATTTGCAATTAATGCCACCTATCGGGAAAAACGCCACATGACCTGTTATCAAGAAATCAAAGATATCAACTATACTAGAAAAACAACGTTTAGTCAGTGGTTCTTAACCCTTTGAGCCCTTGTGGTCCCATAATGGAACCACTAATTTTATTATTTTATTGTGGCGTCCTAATCAGCATCGCACGTAGAACCACATTCAACTACTAGTTCAGTAATGCCTTCTACCGTCACATAGCGCAGGTAAATCTTCATTTGCAACGTTGGACACCTGTTTATGGTTTATCTTCTGTGCGCCCGTAAGCGAAGGATAACCTCAATTTTGCAATGTGTTTTCAAAAAGAAGTAAAGTGGTTAATTTGATGATGGCTGGTAAGTTAATTATTTTAATCAGTTAATAATAGATGTAGAATTAACACAGTGGACCCACAAGGACAGATCATATATTTTTTAACATTTTGATTTTTTTAGGTTTTAGAAATAACTTAATTGATTTATCAAAATTATCCTCAAACGCAGCCTTTGAGTTTTTGGGTGAAATTCTCTCTGATACAGGATCAGTGACTTCAACTGCACCTTCGGATGATGATTTATTGCAGTGTCTCGCAAACTGTGTGCCGCGGCACACTGGTGTGCCGCGGGAGAATGTTAAGTGTGCCGCAAAAGATTTTCCAAGTTGCACTAGATATTCTGAGATTAATCTAAAAACCAATTTCTGATAACTATAAAATTACCCAAAAAGTAGTCATTTAACTTTAACTAAATTAGCCAGAACGCAGGTACTCGTATTTGCCCTCCCAAACTTTGTCGTAACAACAAGATGCACAAGCGAGGGTGAATTGGTTAGAGAGGCACTGGCGTGGATTTTCCCCACTCAACGTACCGCTTGACAACGCTTCATTTCGCTCCGTGGCGTGACTTTTCAATTCCCCTCAAACACTCTCATTGTGTGTTTCGTTTTACGAATATTGTTGCGTTTGCTAGATTGTGTTCTCATTTTTTATTTTTACCACGTGTTTGTGTTAGATTTTCTTTATTATCAAGGTGAGTGCAAATAATTAAATAGTGACCATGTTTATTAACTATATTTATTCTTAATATAATTAATAAACTAGTTACATACTTCTTAAACAGGCGTTGATACTTTTTTAATTTTTTTTTCTTACAATATTGAATATAAGAAGGTATTCATTTCAGTTACTTACTTGTTACTTAATTACAGACCCAATATGGACAAATACGTTATCAAAACAAAGAGTTCCGAAACTCCGGACTCTGACAAAACTACAAAAAAAGCAAAGGTCACATCTTCAACAGTTTCAGCAAAGCGGAAATACAATGATGAATACATAGAGTTTGCTTTCATTCCGTCCAAAGAAGATAATTCTTTGCCCGTTTGCATGTTGTGTTCTACAACTCTTTCCAATGAAGCGATGGTTCCGAGTAAACTTAGGACGACATTTTGAAAAAAAACATCCATTGTACATAAACAAGGAGAAATCTTATTTCGAGAACCTTCGTTCACAATTATACAACCAAGCCAAACGATTCAAAAATTTATGTACGGTACCAGAAAAAGCTCAAATCGCAAGCTATAAAATTGCCCAACTATTAGCAAAAAAGAAAAAGCCTCATGCTGATGCTGAAAATATCATTTTGCCTTCGTTGGAGATAGCTGTTAAAGCCATGATTGGAATACAAGCTGTTGAACGTGTAAAAGTAATACCGTTATCAGGTGATACAATTGCGCGTAGAATTCAAAGTATGTCCGATGATATTGATCTACAACTCAAAGAGCATTTTGCGAATAATCAAGACAAAATGTCGAATTTATGGGCTCTTCAAGTCGACGAATCTACCGATATTAGTAATAAAGCTCAACTATTAGCATTTCTCCGTATTATTAAAGACGGATCGATTCAAAATCAGTTTTTCTTTTGTTCGGAGCTGAAGCAAACTACCACAGGACAGGACGTTTTCGAACTGGTAAATAAAAATATTGAATCAAGAGCAATTAAATGGGAAAACTGTATCAGTGTCTGTACCGATGGCGCACCTTCAATGCAAGGCCGCACAAAAGGATTCGTCGCTCATGTGTTGAAAATTAATCCGAATGTGAAAATTGTGCATTGTATGATTCATCGAGAGGTATTGGTAACAAAAGCCCTTCCGGAAAAACTTTGCCAAACAATGAAGGAAGTCATTAAGATCGTCAACTATATTAAGTCAAACGCACTCCGAACAAGAATTTTTGCATCATTATGTGAAGCAATGGATTCCGATCATAAAGGTTTGTTGTATCATACTGAAGTGAGGTGGCTCTCGAAAGGAAAAGTTCTCGAACGAGTGATACTTTTGCGAGCAGAAATTGTTTCATTTTTCGAGACAGACAATACTGATAAAGTCGATTTTCTGCATGACGATATTTGGTGGCTTGAAGTTTCGTTCCTGAATGACATTTTTGAAAAATTGAATAAACTGAATATGAGCATCCAAGGAGCCAAGGAAAACATCATTAGCATTCCCGGAAAACTCAAGGCTTTTGAAGAAAAACTGAAACTGTGGTTGCAAAAATCTAAAAATTTGCAATATGACTTTCTTCCAACTGTCAATACATCAACAATTAAACATAAAATATCAAAAGAAATTCAAACTACATTTGAAAATCTGTCCTCTTCATTCGTCAAATATTTTCCATCTCTGAATTCGAAAAAGACGAATGGGTGGTCAACCCCTTTGTAGGTTGCACGGACAGCTCATTCTCAATAAAAGAAGAAGAGGATTTTATCGACCTGAAGAATGATTTGGTGCACAAAGCTTCTTTCGCAGAACTCGAGTTATCAACGTTTTGGATCTCTCTTCAAAATCAATATCCAGAATTGAGCATGAAAGCTCTTCGAAGTTTGTTACCATTTGGCTCCTCTTATCTCTGCGAAATTGCATTTTCTTCATTGACTGAAATTAAATCTAAAAAACGTGAGCGACTTCAGATGATTGATGGAGAGATGCGAGTGTGTTTGTCCAACTTCGAACCACGAATAATGCAAATTTGTTCCCAGAAACAAGCCCATCCATCACATTAAGCTTAAAATAAAAATATGTTCCTTTCTATTGTACCAAATATTAATTAATGTACCTATTTGTAAAACAAATTTTTTTAATTATTTTTAAATATACGTTTTCTTCCGAAAATTTATTTAGCTTAGTGTGCCGCGGAAAAAAAATTCCTCAGTTAGCGTGCCGCAGACTAAAAAAGTTTGCGAGACACTGATTTATTGGATGAAGAGTTGTTAGATGATCAGCAATCTTCAAAATGTCAAAACAATGAACAGTTTGATGAAGTAGATAACCAGCTTTCTGGAACAATTGATGAGTGGGACAGTGAAGATGATATGCCATTAACCAAAGTTGCACAAAGAAGAACTAAGTGGACTAAGAATGCAGAACTTTACGTTTGCCCAGAGCCATTTAGAGAAGATTTTGGTCCAAATATTTTGGAAGAAATTGAATCTCCAGTTGAAACTTTTTTGTATCTTTTTACTGAGCAATTAATTAAAAAATTGGTTTTTGAAACCAATCTTTATTCAACTCAAGAAGGTGGACGTTTTATCTCCACAACATTTGATGGGCCTCACTAGGAAACCAAGTTACAAGGATTATTGGTCTTCTAGACATGAGATGCGAGATTTATTTCTATCTTCTGCAATGGGGAGAGATCGCCCCTAAAACCCATTAAAAAAATTTGGGTAAGGGCTGATGAATCTGGATTTATTGCACTGTTTCAAATCTATACGGCTAAAGGCGAGGGTGTTGAGCGTGGTTTGGGACCAAGAGTCATAAAAGACCAACTAACACAAGTGTTAGTTGGTGAAAACCGTAGAGTCTATTTTGATAATTTTTTTAGCACTATTGAACTGCTTGATGACTTGCTAGAACAAAAAATATATGGTTGTGGAACTATTAGAAAAGGACGCAAAGTGGGGCCAAAAGATCTTATTCAGGATAAGAGTATGACAAGGGAAATTGCGATTGGCGCATAAGCACTAGTGGGTTATTGTACAAAAAGATGGAACATCTCAAAACATTTCCTGTTTGCAACTAGTCAAGGATTATAATTCTCATATGGGCTATGTTGACAAAAATGATATGTATGTATCGTTGTACAGCATCTATAGAAAATCAAAAAAGTGGTGGCATAGACTATTTTGGCATTTTGTTGATGTGACGGTTGTAAACCTGTTCCAATAGAGAAAAGAAGTCTGCTCATCTACCGGTGCATGGCACAAAGGTGTGATGTGCACACTATAGCATTCGTGCACAACCACACAGGACAAGATAGCATTGCTCAACTTGCAATGTGGGACTTTGTTTGACAGACATAAGTAACTGCTTCCTTGCATTCCACAAACAATAAATGTTCTCTTGTGTCCTTGTGGTTCCATATGGAACCACATATTTTTGTATAAATAAATTAATAAAAATTATGTAGAATTTTATTTTAAGTCATTATTTAAAGTATTTACCCACTTGGATCTACTTAACTTATAATATTTTGGGCTTAAACAATTCCGGGCTCAAAGGATTAAATAATTTTTGATAATGATCTTGTTGACAAAACTTTTTCTTTTTCTGACAAATCATGGTTTTATCCGAATGGACGTGTTAACTCACAGAATATGAGGATGTGAACTACTGAGAAACCACATTATTTTTTTGTTAAAACCTCATTTCATCCGTGGAAATTAATGTATGGTGTGGGATGAATTGGAGAGGAATTATTGATCCTATTTTTTTTAACGGAACCTTAACAGGAGAAAGATATCGACAAGAAATTATTACGACATTTATCGAACAGCCTGACGATGAAGAAATAACACAGGGTTACTTTCAACAAGACGGAGCTGGAGCAAACTATGTAATTTCTCTCGCTCGCCATAAGGAGATTCCTTTGACAGGTATACACATGATTTTCTTTTTAGCTAAGATTTTTCTAGTATAATGTGTTAGTGTCTGACAAAAATGCAATGTTTTCTTTAAGATCCGCTAATACGATGCAAAGCAATAGAACTAGACAAGTCTCTTCTGGCCTGGTTATTGGCCAACATGCTTCATTGTTCTTGGAAAAATACTCCTCTGTCCTGTAACCTGGAAATACAATAAGAATGCTTGGATGACCGGACAAATTATGAACAACAAATTAAAAAAATAATTTCATCTGCCCCCCTCCATTTTAACGCCATTTTAAATAAAAAAAGGAGACAAACATCAATATATGCACTTTTACGTCATTAATATTTCATTTTACATGTCATGTACAGGATGGGCCATCTAACGTTTGGAATTTGAACTACCGGTTACTCTGATTTTGACAGATAGAATGACATTTAGAATAAATAATAAGCATTAAATTGAGAACAGGAACATTTTTCAAATTACTGTATACTATGTATATACAACCCGTTTTTTTTTTTATTTTGTTATATCTTTATTATTTGAGATATAAATGTTTCCTTTTTTCATCGCCTTCATGAAAATGCGGCCAACTATTGAAGTACAAAGACTACTGACGTCACGGAGTACCATAGAGTATTTTTTTGTGTTGGCTTGATTGCAACTTAGATGTATATTTCTTTTTCAGTTATTGGCTACCATGAAAATTTATCTGACGTGACAATCTATGATGACAATCATGACCAGGGCTATTTAGGTAAATATGCCGTTTTGAGGTAGTGTTTTAAAACTTTTTACTACAGCGATAGATGGCGCTAAACTAAATATTTACTTCAAACATTTATAATCACTCAGCAGCTAACAGTATAGCTAACCTACCACACTGTCGCCAACTGTTAATAATAAAATATTCCCATGATTTGAAATTGTGAAAAATTTACAGATTAATTGATAAGCTATTGTCATTACAATTTGATTTTGCAAAACGTATCCTGTTCCCTATTCAACAGTTGAAACTTCAAACAACTCGTTCACGTTCTCGTTTAGTGCGTTCACCCGAAAACATCGCTGCTGTTGCCCAGAGTGTGCATGAAAATCCATCAACATCAACTCGTCATCGTTCTCACGACTTGAACATTTCTCCCACTCCTCTAAAGAAAATTTTGCGTAAAGGCATCGGTATGAAGGCTTATAAATTTCAATTAGTCCAAAAACTTAAAACTTCATGACCGTCCGAGGCGGTTTCGACTCGCCTAATAGCCTGGAGATCGCTGGGCATTTTTACCGAAAAATCACCTTTTCTAATGAATCCCATTTCCACATCGGAAGTTATATTATTAAGCAAAATTGTCACATTTGGGGCTCAGAAAATCCAAACGTCATCATTGAGAAACCGATGCATCCCAAACGAGTGACAGTTTGATGCGGATTTTGGTGCGGTAGCATCATTGGCCCATTTTTCTTCGAAAATAAGCAAGGAGTCGCCGTCACAGTCAATTGTGGCTGTCACCATGCTATGCTCAACGAATTTTTACCTCCACAAATTGACAAGGATGAACAGAACAGAATAAATTGATTTTCAATTAATTCCTATTTTATCCGATCTATAAATTAATTATAAATAAAAATGTTAAAACAAGTTTCGTCAACTAAAACTGCCACGTTATCTCGATCCACACGCGAACCAAATCCAACGACAAAACACCGGCCGGCGATAAGAAAACAAAAAACGAAGAACAAGATAGAAAACGCAGCATCTCCCGCTGCGAGGGCAATAAAGAACGAAACCCATATAACTATTGTGTAACGCGAACAAACGGTGTTTAACTCGACTCCAACCATCGACCGCTTTAACCAGACACCAATAAAAAAAAAAGATGACTTAACAATTCGGGATCTCTTACGCGTAACAATGGAAACGTTTAAGACAATTGTTATGATGCTATTAGGAAATGATTTTCGTCTGAATCGAATCCATTCATTCGTTCGAGAACAACAACCGCGCGAGCAAATGGTGTTTTGTTTGTTTGGTTAAAATTTAAAATCCCTAATTATGTTTTGTTCCTACTTACAGTTGCCGTAATCGATTTTGAAACTTCTCATATCCACACATTTATTTATTTAACACAACGTTTGTGTCGGTCTTTCTCTGCGCTCTCGGTAACTTAACTGAGTTATTAGATTGTTTGCGCTAAAAATTCATCATCCGATGATGGACGCGAATAGACAGGAACTATACATCGAAATGGGGCCCCCGTTTTGTTTACCAGCTTTCGCATTAATATTCAATTACGTTAACGTGCTGCCGACTGATATGGACGTGTACATGGCAAATGAATGAAACGCGAAGCAATCTAATAACAGTTAAAAACGCACCAGCTGTATACCTAGTACATTCGGAAATATTGCAGCTTTAGGCATGCTAAAATTATAGTTTATTATGCAACCAATTTTATAATTTCCTGTACGCCACGTGCCTTAACGGAAAACAATAGGTTACAGCTTCAAATTGCTTGGATTCAATTATCGCAAGTTTTGTAGTGTAAATCTGACTTTATAGTTTTTTTTAATAATACTTATTATTCTAGCTATTCAATCTAGCGAAATAATCATGAAGTGAAATCCGGGGTACCGCAGGGCCCGATGTTGGGGCCAATACTATGAAAATTAGGCAACTGACGGATTCAAGAACAGAAGAAAAGAGAGAGAGAGAGATCACTACCTAACACAATTCTTTTCGAGTCGCAGCAACTTTAAAAATTAGTTGGACAGATTTAAATTGGTAGAGGACGACTCTTCTTATCCGCATTGCGGAAAGGGGGAAACGCCTAAGCATGTTTCAAATGTTTCATTGTGACAGGTGGGCAATAACCAGATAAATGAGGCGATAAATATCAACAGTGGTTCTGGTGGTATAATGGAACTACACTGCAGGCAAATATCCCAGGTAGCACGAAAACGTTTTTCGGTTAAATAAAGGTTACTTGCAACATTCAATGTTTATAAACGTTATAATAACGTTGCCTAAACGTTACAAAGATATCGTTATATTTGGTTAGTTTACGTCGTAGAAATTAGAAAATTATCTTATAACTGTTTATTTACCTTCCTATTTTTTTGATGGACTACAAATTTACATCATATTCTTCACTTTACTGCTAATCATTTAATTCGGACATGTTACATATTTTTGTAGTTGGCGTCAAAATTTAATCTATTGTATTCGTTTGTAAAATATTTTTGCATTTTCCAACGTTATAAAATGTTTCTCGTGTAACGTTTACAGAACGTTTATGGAACGTTAAATTATAACGTTTTATTTTTTGTGACATTAAGACGTTTCCTAAACGTTATATAGGGTGTTTCATAATATATGCGCAGGACTTCAGGATGTGATACCTTGTTCAAAAAATTTTAAAAGCTCACCTCTAAAATGCACCATTTTCGAGATACATGGTGTTGAAATTTAATTAAAAAATTCGTTTTTTTGCAAATATCTCCGGAACCGTTTATCGTAAAGAAAACAGCTTTTGTAACCATTTTCTGCTTATAATAAGCTAAGTTGTGTGCTAAAAGAAATTTTTTAAGTCATAATTGGTGAAGATTTTGAAGGGATAGTGGTTGTTTTTCTCCCCAACTTCTACGCCACTGGAAAAAGTACGGTTTTGACACGCCCATTTTGAACCGCCAATGTTTCCTACACAAAAAAGGTACTGTTGGTCATGAGCTCTAAAGTTGACCGTTTTCGAGAAAAATCAACTTTTAGGTTGAAAAACATGGTAAATTTCTTGAAATAAAAGTTTTATTTTACTAAAACAGAACAAGTAAGAAAAGCAAACGTTAACAACATAAAAGTTGATTTTTCTCGAAAACGGTCAACTTTAGAGCTCATGACCAACAGTACCTTTTTTGTGTAGGAAACGTAGGCGGTTTGAGAAGCCCATTTCTCAAAACCGTACTTTTTCCAGTGGCGTAGAAATTGGGGAGAAAAACAACCACTACCCCTTCAAAATCTTCACCAATTATGACTTAAATTTTTTTTCTCGCACACAACTTAGATTATTATAAGTAGAAAATGCCTACAAAAGCTGTTTTCTTTACGATAAACCGTTCTCGAGATATTTCCAAAAAACGAATTTTTTTAAATTAAATTTCAACACCCTGTATTTCGAAAATGGTTCATTTTAGAAGGTAAGTTGATAGAAACTTTTTTTCAAATTTTTGGACAAGCTATCATATCCTGAAGTCCTGCGTATATATTATGAAACACCCTGTATAAACATTTTTGCTAACGCTTAGGAAACCTTTTTAAAACGTTTTACAAACGTTACATGCTACCTGGGATGCTGGCTAGGTGTTCAAAAAGAATTTCTGTTTTTTGAAAAAAATATAATTAAATAACTGAAACATATCGATTTGATAGAAAAAAAAATTACATAGCAAAAGAACTTGATATTTTATTAATTAAGAAAAACCTTAAGTATCAAATATAATAGTACCTACAAATTTATTAGTTTTTGGTCGTCATTACGGGCCTCCATATTTAAACACGCATTACACAAAAATGCCGTATGAGAAAGGCATAAGAAATTTTTGCACTTTTTTGCAAAAATATCTCGTTTTTGAGTCTTTTTTTGCAAAAGTAGCATCCCTTTTTTACATCTTCCAGTGGAACATCTGCAGAGGTTCCAGCCACTTCCTGCCTTCGTTGTCGAATTTCCGATGGAAGATTTTATAGATAAGATCATCTCTTCAAGTGAGCTCACTGCTCATTACATAACTGTTTTCGCAATTAGAAACAAAAATTTCAAACAGTTCTCGTATCGGAGCAAGTTTGTCAATTGCTTTACTATCAGGTCTTGATTCTAGGTCGTCAAAACGGAGACATCGCAATAACTATATTCAAGTAACAACCTGCTAAATAGAGCAAACCCTACAAGTCTTTGACTTCTAGTAAATCTGTTGTTTTCGCACCTCGTTCTCTTGTATAGTTTGATGCAACATTTTAAATATTTTTGTTTGTGTTTTCGACAAATATGTTCAAAATATTATTAGAAGCTTCCCTGTGAAACCCTTCTCGACCTTAGGTAGGTGTTTTCCCCAAATGGTAGTGCCATCTTTACTCGTAAAAGATGGAATTCTAGACATTTTTGCAGCAGGTTCAATGTCGGAATCGGCATCACTTCCACCTTCTTGTTCCGTTTCAGCACCGGAAAACCAGTCTGCAGGAGCTTCTTCTTCATCTTCTGGCTCATCGTCAAAAGGTTCTTCAATTTAACCTGCTTCCTCTTGTAAACGAAATAATCGAGCTTGGTCAGCTTCGTACGACATTTTATTATTGTTAGTAATAAAAAATATGTACATATATATTAAGACAATAGAACTGCAAAACAAAAAATTTTCCTAATATAAAAATAAAAATTTTCTAACACAAACTCATTAACACAGTAAACTAAACAGAACCAAATTGGCAATTCCCAGTAAGAAAACCTGTGAGCTTATTGTAGTTTCCAAGGAGTGTCTCAGACCAGGGAGATTCTCCCAGCGGGTGGACTAAAGAACAAAGATATAAAAAAAACAAATGATGGAACACAACAATGTGGCAAGGAAGATGACGGCAATAGTCGAAACATAGAAGGTCTCAGATATTAGTCTCGTTGCGAGCATCTGAAAAGGAAAAGACTGAACTTGCAGATCCAAACCGATTGTGAGCGTGGATTCGGGATTTCCCTTACACAATTCATCAGAAGCTTTTGCCATTCTTCTGTACAAAATGTTTTGCACAACCAAATTCGAATGTTTTTCTATTTTAATTTGGTACTTCACATTTAGAGTTTGCCCCATTATAATGAGCCTGTTTTTTCGGTTTAAGATTGCCCAAAATTGTTCGAAATTCTTTCTATTCTGTTACTCGGTCTTCTATCCTAATTTAGGTCTTCCTATTGCAGCCTGATCGATCACTCACTCACAAGTACATTACCACTAGGCTGATTTAAGGTTTGTTCCACACTACACCTAAAAGACGATGAAACATGGCGGTGGCAGTTCGTGAATGGAGCTTAAGAAGCTTTCCGTTATTTCAACAAGAATCTAATTACTATATTCAATATGTGCTACCCGAAAGAACAAAAGAAGAGTAAGTGCCAATATCAAAAAAAATGGCATACAAAAGAACTTGAAGACATGAAAAATAAAATCGATGCGGTAATGACTATCTACAGAGTCAGTAGTGACGTGGTCACACGAAAGAGCTCCAAACAATTTAAACAAAAATATCAAATTTGCGTGAACACACATGCAACGGAGGCCAAAAATGTTTTCTGTGTTGACTGTCAAGATAGTGTCGAATAACTTAATTTTCTTAACTTTATTGGGAGAATCTAGAATGGGAGCGTACAGACTGAGAAATACTAACAACTGGAGAACCCACTACGAGTCGGGGCACACCAGAACAGAAACAATAGTACAAAACCCAGTCTTTGATATGGGCAGCGACATTATCAATCACCTTGAATTGGGATCAGTGGAAAAAAGGTGAAGGGAGAAAATCGCACGAGCAAAACTGGTACAAAGATGGGTCAAAAGCGGGCACTAATTCCGACGTTGGTGTCTATGAAGAAAACCACGGTTACAAGGTACGTGAACCACTTGGGCGATACACAACGGTAGTTTAAATAGAACTCTGTTCAGATAGTTGAATTTGACAGCTGTTAACACTAAAATTCCTATTCTGGAAATCGCTCACCCACCAATTACATCTATCGAAATAATAACAAGATAAATTATTATTTGCAAATGCTATAAATAATAATGACACGAGCTTTTTTTTTACAATTCGACAGCTGCCGGAAATATTTTTATAATTCCAGAGTCAAAATAGGAAAAATGCTTTTTTTTTAATTTGACAGCTGTCGGAAATTTTTTTGATCGTTAGTACACTCGACATTATTAAAAAAAATACTGTTTTTGTAATTTTAGAGCTGTCAGATATTTTTCGATGATTGAACTATCAACATGGATTTTTCGATAAGTTCACAAACACGATAGCATGCAAGCGTTGAAACGGTGACGTTTTTGTTTTTTTTTTTCCAATGAGACGACTGTCAGAAATATTTTGATAGTGACAAGATAGAGCAAGCGGATGAATTCTGTAACAACTTGGATTTTCTAGTTTGACACCGATAAAATAAAAGAATATCACGAGTATTGAAAGTGTGAAAAATAACCATATTTATAATTTGGCAACTGTCAGAAATATTCTCAGTTTTGACAAACTGATAAGGTCTGCAAGTACTGAAATAATAAACAATGACAATATGACAGCTGTCAGATATTTTTTGATTCTTGCGACACTCAACATTGTACAAAATAGCCGTTTAGATAACTGTCAAAAACACACGACAGTTACAAATATTGTATTGGCAGAAATCGGATGTATTTTGACAGTTACTACTGTAGAAATGACTGATTTTGTAGTTTGACACTTGACTATTAAAAATAACAATATTTATATTTGATCGACAGAAAGGACGCCCTGTGGAAGACGCCCTTTATATCAAGGAAGCACGTAGTACAATTAATGAGTGGATTATAGAACAGCACCGACTAAATTGGAACCCTATAGCTGGAGAAAGGCACAGCAAACGGATGATGGAACGACCATCACAACGATTAACTGCTGATTTACTTGCATTAAACAGGATTCAGCTTAAAGCAGTAACATGTCTATTAACAGGACATGGCTGTCTAAGAGGTTACCTGCACAAGATGGGGATCCATAAAGATGAACCCCTATGCAGACCCTGTAATGAGGAGGAGAGAATTAGAGATTGCCCTGCCTTGATAGCAATCAAATCAATCAAATCAACCTGAGACTGTCTGCTCGACGCGAAACTGCAAGACAATTGGCGTCTTGCAAAAAAAAAGGTATGGTCTCACCGAAAGCTATTGGAAGTGGAAAAATTTACAAAAAAATCTCATGCTGGATTAACATCACAAAACTAAGGTGATCAAAACAGTTTATTACTTTTTCATCAGGTCTAAATCTCTGCTGGAGCTCAACAGAAGAGGCCTCACCACCATCACGCCTTTACTCATTGGTCACGGACCTCTGAGGTATCACCTGGAGAAGATGGGCAAGGTAGACTGGATCTGATAAATGCCGATTCTGTTCGGAACATAGCAAGATGATGGAACACAATAGGCTACACTACCTCGAAAAAAAAAATCCTAAATAAAAATGTTAGATATCAGATATCAAAAGAATTAGAAGAAACATTGTTTAAAAACGTTGAAAATCGTGTTGTTTAATCCAATAACTATTACATAACCATTAGATAGGTACAAGGAAATGTGCATCATCGCTTGCATAATTTCCCTTAACTTAAGATCACTCCTACCTTCTTCTTTTATATGCCGAACAAAAATAAGCAAGGCAACATTTGCTTTTACACCGTTATCCACCGTCGGCGTCGTAAAATCTAAATTTTGCCTGTTGTAGGAAGTCGTAAATATGACATTCAGAAATACCTATACAATTCTACAGTATTAAATATTATTTCACCGCCATCTATCGCTGTGTAACCTACAACTGAAATAAGCTGGTGATCAAATTTTATGCTATAACCGTGTTGGAAATTCTATTGGAAATTAATTCAAATCGAAACTGTTAGTGTATTAAATAAATGTTTACGATCGGTACGTGCGATGACTGAATCGGCCGTAGAACGAACTCCATAGTCTATAGTTTGCGATATTAAATGCGTGCGGGTTCGCCACTAACTGAAGTCATACTTTATAATTAGAATTATTCTGTAATATAATTGTAAGAAGTATTAAATTTTATTTTATTAGTGTATTGAGCTGTATTGTTCTATTCTTGTATTAATGAATAATCTTTGGGAAATATCATCATATTATCATCAAATATTAAGGACTATTTAATTAACATCATTAATAATAATAAAAAAATTATTACAAAACTATATACATAACGAGATCGAAAAGATTAATTACGTGGGCAACAGATTTTCCAAGTGTTTGGCAAGTCTCTGTGTGCACTTTCGTTTGAACGTCTGTTACATATATGCTGTAAACATTAAACATTCGCTTCAAAAATGTAATTGTACATGTGTACAACAACGTTATTTATACGTTTCACCGAAAAAAAAAAGTCGTGTGCGAACAAGAAAGAAAAGAACATTGTGTATTTATGTATCTCGTAAAGCAGCTGACAATTGAGCGCAGGAAATTATGTAATTTTTAGGCGTCTTAGAAATCACTGTCAGATTACGTGTTAACGTTTTTAATTTCTGTGATTTATTAGGAAATATTCGGATGGAAACAACGTCGAACGTTCATTCATTATATTATTTTTGTCGTGTACATAGAACGGATATTCATCTTTTATTAAAATTTAGTATTCTATAAGAGCATTTATATTGACAGATTATAGATCGATACTTATGTTATCTCAACAAAAACTTCAGTGAGACTTGAGTGTTTTCTTTCTTTTTACTATTAGAATTTATTTCATATCAAGCTGGTTCTCGCTTTTGTTAAACTCTATCAAAAACATTTCTTTGTAATCAATCAGGCGTCTTCACCAGGCTGGCGCAAATTAACTTGCAGCATGCGAGGGGAGCCTCGGCTGTGGCTGCAAGGATGTGTGCAAAACACAACAACCTGGGACTCGTGTTGATCCAAGAACCTTGGACCAATCGAGGGCAGATCAAGGGTCTGTCATGTAAAGACTCACAGGTAATATGGGATTACAGGCAGGAGCAACCTAGGGCCCGCATCCTAATTAGAAACAACATTAACTATATATGTGTTGCGGAATTTATGACTCGGGACCTGACGACGATCATGGTACACCTCGACATCGAGGGAAGCAACCGAGCCATTGTAATTGCCTCCGCATACTTCGCCAACGACGGGATAACAACATCACCGCCTTTGGAAGTGAAGGAGCTAGTGAGGTATTGCAGCAGGAAGAACCTGCCGTTGATAGTCGGATGTGATGCCAATGCACGCCGCGACATGTGGGGAGCACTGACGTCAACGAAAGAGGTAAGTCACTTTTAAAATTTCTATTAGCTTGGGATCTTCAAATTGCAAATGTAGGCAGAGAACCTACGTTCGTAACAAGGGTAAGGATAATAATAAGGGAAGGTAATAGAGTTCACCTTGGAGAGACTAGATCCTATAATGCACCAGTGCAGAAACCCCAGGAAAACAAACTGGGACCTGTACAAAACGTATTTAAAGGACAACCTTAGCTAGCTAAACACAGGCGGGAGAAGACACCACCTCAAACTGGAGCAGGATGTAGAGCTGCTTTGTGGGGCGATATCCAAGGCCTTTGAAGCCAGTTGTCCACTATCCCCAAGAAGACCAGCCAAGTATGCCCCTTAGTGGAACAGATCTCAGAGCTGAAGTCCGTCACCTGTTTAATAAAGCAAAGGTTGACGGGAACTGGCAAAGTTACAAAGAGAAGCTGACTACGTACAACAAGGAGATAAGGAAGGCAAAAACAAAAAATTTTAGAAATTTTCGCGAAAACATCACTTCCACTCCTGTAGCAGCAAGGCTTCACAGAGCCATGGCAAAAGGCGGGACTAAACCTGTGATGGCCTTGAGAAAACCAGATGGCAGCTACAGGGAAGGGGAAATGGAGCGGGCTGACCTGCTCCTTCAAACACACTTCCCTGGCAGCAAGCAAGCAGATCCGGCAGAGACAACCCCTAGCACCAGGAGACCCAAACGGGAGGAATGGGAAATCGCTAGGCGAATCTGCACGAGACAACGCATGGAGTGGGCAATAAACACCTTCCAGCCCTACAAATCACCAGGAGCGGATGGGATTTTTCCCGTGCTCCTGCAGAAAGGACAGGAAGAGGTACTACAGCATCTCGTAAACATAACGAGAAGCAGTCTCGCGTTGGGATATGTCCCCAAAAACTGGAGAAGGGCGAAAGTCACCTTCATACCAAAAATAGGGAAGGAAGATGGGACTGACCCCAAATCCTTCAGAACTATTTGCCTGACATCTTTTCTATTGAAAGCAATGGAAAAAGTAATAGATAACTATATAAGAATGGAGGTTATGGAGAAAGCTCCACTTCACACAAGTCAGCACGCATACAGGGCAGGCAGATCGACAGAGACTGCCTTGGAAGAGCTAACAAGGACCATTTAGAAATCGTTGGGATGTGGCGACCCCATCGGCAGGACTTGTCCTGAAGACAGCCTCGGTAAGGGCAGCGTATTTACGCTGAAATGGGGAACACAGAGAGGCGTCCCCTTCCGACCCCAGCCTTAGGGGAAGGCAGAATGCCTTAGATCCCCAGAGGGCTTGCCTTAAGCGGCAGGCCCGTGGATACTGATACGCCACAACCCGAAGTCACAGTGGGACTGCACGCGCCAAGGACTGCAAGGCTGGGGGGATAAACCCAGCCACTAGCGTGTGGAACTCTGGATATTGGGCGACCTCCAGTTTAACATAGCCTTCCCGCAGTGAATGCAGGGCTCTGCTACGGGCGACTACCCAGTCCCTAGCTACTCGTGGGAGCGATATGAGTGTGAATTTAAAAAAAGAACGGAACCAGGACGGACACAGTCAAGACGACAATCAGGCCATGGATAAGGAAATTTTCAAAAAGAAACTTGAGGAAGCATTAGTTTTCGGCAGGAGGAGCTCCTTAGCCAGGACACCCCCGAATACCACACCGCCGTTAAGTGGAAGTATGGAAGGGGTTACCAGAGACACAGTCACGACAGATGCGGTAAAGGGAAATCTCTTCAAAGGCAGCACCTCAACACGAAGCCCCCTATCAAGGGGAAGGTACATTAGTCAAAAAAGCGGCGACGGCCTAGAGGACGAAGTATTCGCAGAGGAAAAAACGGACGCGGAAACCGTTTCACAAGAGGTGACCAAGGTATCGAGGGGAGTGGAAGGTACAGCCAAGTCCGATGGGGAAAACGACCCATGGAATTATGAGGATATCGATGTTAGCCCCATATTCCAATTATTTAAAGCTGTGAGTACAGGCAGCGGCTCTCATGGGAAGGGAAATAGTCCCAAGACAAAGAAAAGGAAGAGAGAAGAAGAACAAAGCAAACCCGAACTTAGCGATGAAGTGGTAGCAGTACTGAAAGCCCTGGAAAAAGTATCACAAGTCCTCTTTGAACACATCAAAGGAAGCTCCAAGACAAAGACAGAAATCAAGACGGCGTCCAAGGAACTCGGCCATGTAGTAAAAATTCTGAATAAAAGAGCGAATGAGTTAAAACGGGTGCAGGAAAAATCAACGCCTGCAGCGAGTGAATCCACAATTACGAGAGACACGTCTGCTGGATCAGCACATAAGGAGGACAGAAGTAAAAGCAGAAATATAGGAACCCAAGCGAACCCAGAGGACATAGAGAGAGAAACGCGTCTGAAAGAGGAAGAGAGGCATGGGGAAATAGAAACCCAAATTGAAAGCAAAGCAGGATGGACTGGACTTTCAAAGATTATAGATTATGACTGGCCAAAAAGTTCCTTCATGAATACAAGCATAGTCCACGTGCAGACCTATGCCAACCTAAAAGGTGACGTAGCAGTTATAGTAGATCCTAATAAAACACTGGAAGACGAAAGCGCCGAGGGTTTCTCAACACTTTTTCCGGATATGGTCCCACTGATGGATGGGACTCTAGACGAAGGAAACATTGACTTCGTCAGAACATTCATAGAAACCTGTACAAGGAGTGGTAAAAGGGGAACTACGTCAAAAACCTCGTATGTACGAGTTAATGAATAATTTAGACAAGTTAGTGGAGACACACGGGATAAAGAAACTTAAGCTTGCCTCGCTCGGGTATATAGACATAAACTACCTGGAAAAGTGCGCGGAATATGTCACACGAGGTACAGATAGAGCCATAGAGATTCTTGTCACAGAACCTAGAGATAACGAAAAACGGAACTCAAGAGCAAGGAAACCGACACTGAAGAAAAAGCAAGTAGAGCCAGTGGACAAAATTAGCCGAGGCAAGGACTACGCAGAAGTACTACGCACCATAAAAAGCCAGGTGAAGCTAGAAGAGATCGGGGCCCAAGTCAAAAGTATTTAAAAAAAACAGCAGAGGCGACGTCTTACTTGAAGTCGGTGGGGGAAAAGACAAGACGGAAGCGATGCGAATGGCCATACAAGCATCAAACCAGGACGTGCAGGTCAAAACTAAAAGCAACGAAGATATTATACACATCAGAAATATAGATGGGGATATAAACAAGGACGAAATAAGAGATGCCATCGCGAAGAGAGTAGGAAGCGCGAAGGTCGACAGCATCAAAGTTTTGTCCACCAGGCCAAATCAGAGTGGTTGTATTAATGCCACGGTCGCCTTACCGAAGGAATGGGCCAGGAGCTTAATTAAGAAGGAAGCAGTCAAAATAGGCTGGGTGCCATGTAGAGTACGCGCACGGATCAATGTGAGTAGGTTTAATAGATGTCTTGATTTTGGCCATCATAGCAGTGAATCTAAGGGAGTGGACAAAAGAAACATCTGCCTAAACTGCGGAAAGGAGAATCATAGGGCAAAGGACTGTAAAAATACAAGCTTTTGTCTCACCTGTAATACCGAGGGCCACAGAGCCGGTCAAACTAAGTGTCCCCATTTCAGAAAGAGATTTTATTCATATCCTTAACCAGATAAGATTTATAATTTATTTGTAATTTAATTTGTTTCGTTGCATCGCGATGATAGATCCTGTCAGCCTTTATTATTACATCTTTATATTTTAAGGAACTCAAGTTGTAAGTTTTCCTTTTTTAAACAATTGTTATTATTTTAATTGACATATTGTATCTTTGTAGTAATTTCTCCTGAAGAAGGCCACAAATGTTGGTTGAAACATAGAGATTTTGAACAAAAGAGTTTCTCTTTGATTTACAATACAGACCGAAGTCCCGTTTTTTACGAAATTTGATTCTTCCTAACGTAGTACGGTCGAAGTACTTCCTCTCGATTATTAATTATTATTATTATTCTTATTCTCTTCTCTTCTAAACAAACATTCCAATAACAACAAGAACCATGTCAAATTAGGATACAATCTTCAGCTGCAACTATACAATAACCATTCATCATCATCCAACCTCTACAATTAACACCAATTAATCTCAATTTTCGGAATTAGGTCAGCTGGATACACGCATGGCGTCACTAATTAATTAAGTCGTGAATTTCAATTTTAATCTTCATATACATATATAAATATCATGTAGATACACGCGAATTCCAATAGAGCTTATTTACATTATCTATTCCTTCAATTGGACATATATACGCATATCTCTGCAGCGAGATGTTAATAAACGCTTACCAGAAAGAAAACAAAAAAAAAATTAGTTACCACATATGTTGCGTCACGTTCATAGACTCTATTTGCATAACCGGCATTATTATTGTTTATTTTACTTCGGATTATACGCATCTGAGAGTCTTGCATATCAGTATGTGATGCATTCGATGCTTCTGTACATTACATGTTTGTCCGCTGACATAAAGATAACAACACGCTGGCGGTGACGCATCCGAGCGGGGAATATGTAGCGCGAGGAGGTCTGGACGCGCTCTGAATATCAAAAACATATGTTTTCACACGCTACTATAGTTATCGTATTGATTCCGTTGAGTGTGTACCGGTTTTTATCGTATTCTATTGTATCTCGTGTTTGATGTAGATTGATCGAAATTTGACAAATAACTGGTGTAAATTTAAATATTTCTATCTCAAGATATGTATACAAGAAAGTTATTGTTTCGTCTATTGAATTCGAAAATTCGTTTCCCACAATCACGTAGGGCTTTATCAGAAAACGTCATCTCATGTTGCTTTCGTTGTTAAATCATTCATGGTACGTTCAAAAATCTTTAAAGAGCTTTGTAATTTGTGGACCAACAAATATTCCTTCAAACTGCGTAGCCAATCCTAAACTAAATTCTATATGTCAGGCAATACTTCGTTTGTTAAGCAAAATGTCTAAACCTGAACAGGATCCCCGATATTTTGGTCTAACTTGACTCACTATACTCACGAAACTTTGTAGTAGTTCAAACAAGAAAGCATCCATTTCGTAGCAAAAGACGTGAATCCGGCAAATCGTCTGGAGTTTCGACCTATTGAACAGTATTGGGCAGACACCAACAGGGTGTTGCACAAGACTGGTGCAGTTGCAAAGGGCGTGAATGATTTCGAATCATTTTGGAGCGCAATCTTCCATTCAAACACAAAAAAATCGCCATCATGAATTTTGATTTTTTTTCCTGCTGCAATTCTGATTAATAATAGAAGCTTTAAGCTTTTCCTCCGTTATATCCTCTTCTATGGTAGTCACTTTTATACAAAGATTTCTCTACTCGAATATTATACGAGGACAAGGTTAAAAATATGACGTTTTCCAGTCACAAATTTCTTTAGATTCGGCAGTAGGTGATAGTCAAAGGGAGACAAATCTGGCGAGTAAGATGGCTGTTCCAACAAGTCCTGCTTCACTTGCCAAAGCATTTTTGTGGGCATTGTGTGCATTGTGTGCATTGTACTGATGGAACAAGATTTTCTTATTTTGCAATCCAGGCCTAATCTCACGATTTTTTTCATCAAACTGGGTCAAGAAGATGTGTGCAGTATTCGCCAGTTATTGTTTTACCCTTTGCGAGTTCCTTTTACATCCCAGGAAACACTAGCCATGACCTTTCCGACAGATGAAGTTCGCTTCTTTTGGGGGGCAGAACTACCAACTCCCACCCGCTGCTTTGACTGCTGTTTCATCTTAGGCGTGAGGTGGTAGACCCACGTTTTATCCGTGGTAATAAACCAGCCCATGGACTCGTTTTAAAACTATCCGCAATCTAAAAAATAAGCTGAAGCCACATTTGTTGCGTTTGATCAAAAAGAATGTAGTCTGAAAGATCATCACTTGTTAACCTGTTTGGTAAAACAAGAGAACCTACAAACAACTTAATTTTGTGTGAAACCGATTTTAATTTTTTTTCCTTAACACCCTCTAGCGGTAATGGACAAAATAATATTAAACAGTTTGAATCTTAAAACATAGTATAATGAAAATTCTTTCTAATAAGACCAAATCTGCTAAATTTCGTTCATGAGAAGCAGAATAATTTAAATTTATAAAAGAAATTTTTACCATCCACACGTTTCTGAAGATATCTTCGGTTTGGTAAAAGATAGCGATACCCGGTTTTCGCTCATTTGTTGGTAATTTAGCCTACTTTTTTAATTTATCGTCAAAAATATATGTTTCACTTTAATATTTCCGAGAAAAAACAAAATTCCCGCAAAAAATTAGATTGGTTCGAATTTGTAAGCATCAGATTGGAGGAGTAATGCTCTTTTCAATGAAACTAAGTTTGCAAAATTCGATTCAAAAAAACCAGAGTAATAGGCCCTCCTCCTTTAATACAAAGTCCCTCCTCCCCTCCCCTCCTCTCCTGAACCCTTATTTGGCAAAATACAAAAAAGTTGTCCGATGAAAATATGCAAAATGTTGAGTAGATTCCGATTTTCATATTTATGATAGACCTTAAGTTGGTAAATTTTGCGTAAAATGAGAATTAACATTTTTGGTGATTAGTTACGCCCTCTAGCGGTCATCCTACACTTTTCTAAATAATTTCTAGATATTTCTCGTGGTCACTTTAGTCAATAATATTTTTAGTTGGCCAGCCCGTCTTATCCTATCTTCTTCTTCTTAATCTTGTAGCTTCCTACCGTGAGGTGTAAGGGAGTTTGAGTTGAGGTTATTCATTCCTTCTCATGTTTTTCTCTCTACACAGTTTTTTGTTTCTTCCTTTATTTCTTCCCATTGAATACCTCGTCTTTTGGCTTCTTCCCTTACTCTCTCTTGCCATGTTTTTCTAGATCTTCCTTTTGGCATTTTACCTGTTGTCTTTGTTTCATATAGTCTTCTTGGAAGTCTTCCCTCTGGCATTCGGCAAACGTGTCCAAACCATCTTAACTGGTTTTCTCCTATTTTGTCGTTTACGGGCTCTATTCGTAGTTGTTGTCATTTCTTATTTTGTCTCTTCTTGTTTTGTTTTTAATCTTCCTGAGGAATCGCATCTCCATTGCGTTTATTCTTGATTTCTGTTTTTCTGTTAACGTCCACGTTTCGCTACTGTGTTATTGTGGGTCTGAATATTTTCTTTACTACCTCGGCTTTTATTTCCTCGTCAATTTCGTCGTTTTCATTGTGTTGAATATTGTTCCTGCTTTTGTCATTCTTTCGTTTATTTCATTGCCTATTTTTCCATTTTTCTCTATGATCGTTCCCAAATATTTATGGTTTTCTACTTGTTCTATGCTTTGTCTGTGTGTTTCGATATAATCATACTTTTTTTCTTATTTATGTTTATTTTCATATTTATCTTATCCAGTTCGTTTTGTAGTGTATTTAGGTTATGCTGTAGATGTTTTTCTGATTTCGCCAGGACTGCCATATCATCAGCAAACATGAGTACTGCTATTTTTGTTTCTTCTATTTTCCATTTTCCTAGCCTTAGCTTCTTCATTTCCTTTTTTACTTCTTTTATTGCGTCATCAATCACTGCCGCAAACAGTAATGGGCTCAGCACACATCCTTGTCTAACACCCAGTTCCGTTTTAAATTTTCCAGATATTTCATTATTTGTTCTTACGTAGTTCGCGTCTTTCCTTTGATATTCGGCAAACATGTCCGAACCATCTTAGCTGGTTTTCTCGTATTTTGTCGTTTACGGGCTCTATTCGTAGTTGTTGTCATTTCTTATTTTGTCTCTTCTTGTTTTGTTTTTAATCTTCCTGAGGAATCTCATCTCCATTGCGTTTATTCTTGATTTCTGTTTTTCTGTTAACGTCCACGTTTCGCTACTGTGTTATTGTGGGTCTGACTATTTTCTTTACTACCTCGGCTTTGTTGAATATTTTTCCTGCCTTTTTCATTCTTTCGTTTAATTCACTATTTTTCCATTTTTCTCTATGATTTATTTATGGTTTTCTACTTGTTCTATGCTTTGTCCGTTTATTTTAATGTCATGTGTTTTGTTTCCTCTTGAAATAATCATACTTTTTGTCTTGTTTATGTTTATTTTCATATTTACCTTATTTAGTGCGTTTTGTAGTGTATTTAGGTTGTGTTGTAATTGTTTTTCTGATTCCGCCATTCCACTTCCATTTTCCATTTTTCCAGCCTTAGTTTCTTCATATCCTTCTTTGCTTCCTTTATTGCGTCATCAATCACTGCCGCAAACAGTAATGGGCCCAGCACACATTCCTGTTTAACACCCAGTTCCGTTTTAAATTTTTCCGATATTTCATTATTTGTTCTTACGTAGTTCGCGTCATCTTTGTACATTTCCTATAGTATATCAATTGTTTCTCTGTCTATTCCCCTTTTTTCAAGTGTTTCCCAAATGTCTTCTGTTTTTATTCTGTCGAACGCTTTTTCGAGATGTGAATATCTTTGTTTTTCCTCAATATTTTTTCACTTGCCTGTCGTATTATGAATATGGGGTCTTGGGTGCTTCTGTCTGTTCTGAAGCCACATTGCGTTTCTTCTATTGTATTTTCTATGGTTCCCCTTATCCTTTTCTCCAAAATTTTTGTTAATATTTTTCTTGTTGTACTTAAGAGGGTGATTCCTCTATAATTCTTGCAATCTCTTCTGTCTCCATTTTTATATATCGGTAGTGTTATGTTTACCAATCATTCGGTATTTTCTTTGTTCTTATTACCGTATTTAATATTTATAATATAATAATAATTCTAAGTACATATTAGCATTGACAGTTTTGAACTACACATTACCAATTTCAAAAGTTAGAATGTCCTATAACAGGGATGCCAACTCAATCACTCTTTTTTATTCAGTGAACGATAACATTCCATAACTCCTAAACGGTTACTTTGCGGACCCATGTTTATTAAGACTTTTTCGTTTATTTTAGTTCATACTATTACCTCTATAAATATTTGACATTACTTTTTTAACACCCTGTATATTTCCTATAGGTAAATATTATAATTTTACAAAATCTGTATTAATTTTTGTTGCAATTATTATTGAATACATATTTTATAAAATTATTTTTCTTTGTTGGTTTTAATTTGTGAAGATAATCTTCACAAATCACCAGACGATAAAAGCGAAAATGATGGCGAAAAATTTATTTATATTTCTAAAATCGCTGTATCCTGGTTTCTATTTAAAACGCACCCATGTTATTCCGCTAAATTCCGAACTTTGTTTAAACACGTATTCATTTGTGTATAAAATAGATACATTCGAGATGAGACTGGTTGCTTTTGTGGTAGGTTGTAAAATAAACCGGTGATGAATCAAAAGTTGAATAACCAAGGTCTACATCCGAAGATCGTATATAACTCTATTAAACATTAAGAAATGCTTAAAACTTGATACAAGATCAAACTTAAACTCTAATTATAATAGTAATGAAAGAGTAAGAAAAAAAAACATGTGAAAAAAGCAGACGTAGACACACACACACACACACCAGCGGTAAACGTAACATGTGCCCGCGAGTTTAATTTTCTTCTGAACATATACATACATAGAGGCTTAATTTTAGCAATTTCAGAGCGGAAGTTCCCGCATAAACATGCCTGTAAACTTCCCATTGAACCGGCTTAATGTTATGCACTGCGATGTGGCTCCCAAACGTACTAACTACATTATTACTCCTCTGAACGGCACAATCGAAACGTCCTACACGCAGGGAAAACGTACACACAGTTTATATGAACTTCCTTTCTACAACGGCGAAGATCACCAACGTCGGTAAGCTTTCCTGGAAGTCTTCTGTTTAAATTGGTGAAGTAAGTTGTGTTGACGGTTTATATTGTGCGATGATTGATTTTCAACTTAACTGTTATGTAAAATTTACCTTGCACGTGTTAAACATTTTTGCTCCTTTTTCCTCTTTAATCTAGAATGCCCGAATGAACCCAATAGAACCGAAAAAAAATGCCAATATGTTAATTAAAGGGCTAACTTCCTAAAAGAGTCTTAAAACAACTTAACAATTTTGTGCAATTATTTCATAGTTTCTTAGGAGTTAATCTCTAATAGTCGTTTTGTTTTAATCGTTTTTGTCCCGGTATAAAACACGGACGCAGGTTATACGAGGCGTGTTTTCTCTGTCAAGGTAAAATCGTTACGGTCGTAGCCTCGGGGCGATTGCATGTTTGGCGGGAGTTTACTCTCTTAAGAGCACTAACATCCAACAATAACACATTATAACCGGCCATTATACGATGCATTTATGTACAGGATTTTAAATAACTCTAAAACACGTCTACCTCTTCTATAGTGTGTGTATCTTTGTATAACGTTATTATCGCGTCTTTACTCCTACGTGATGGCCGGATTAATAACGTGCTAGAGAGTGCAAGTTCGAAAGTGTAGCGAATTAAACGTCGGTCGTAATAATATCGAAACGAAAAAAAGGTCGATCAGTTCCTAATCGTATAGGATACCGGTTTTACTGCATCCGTAAAATGTGTCTTAAATAATAATAATAAATAATAAAATGCTTACTTTCCGAATTATTATGACAGATGTCAAATCAACAAACAAAATGTTTCTGACAGCTGTCAGTTTCTACAAGCAGTATTTTTTTCATGTTTGCTATAAAATTACAAAGCTGTTATTTTCCTATAATGTAATGATATTTTATGATTTGAACTGTCAAACCATTTCCGACAGTTACCAGATTTTAATGATGGTGTAATGTAAAAAACAGATATCAAATTCTAAACACACAAAAATAAGTTTTTATGGTTATAACAGGATTAACTGTCAAAATCTTGTCGCAACCATCGGCAAATTCTGACATGTGTCAAATTTTAAAATCAATCACAACAGCTGTCAAATTGTTAAGACATGACAAGACTGTTAAAATGTCATTTTACGACTTAATAAAGATTCAGAAAGCTGAATCCTGATACATGGAGACATGTTTCGGACTTCTTCGTCCTCATCAGTATGTGATACGGGCCGTGCGGAACTGTTTTTCAGTTCAAACTCTCGTAATTGTACACTGTCGAGTATAAAAAGTGTCCGAAACACGGATCCGTGTGTCAAAATTGTAATTCAAATTGTAAAAACAATCAGAACAGATGTCAAACTATTATATAATTGACAGTTACTTTTTTATGGTTTTCTTTTTAAGAAGTGTATAATCGTGAACACATTTGAGAGTCAAGAACAGCTGTCAATTTAATAATAAAATGTCTGTTTAAATTTCATAATTATTACTTATTGACACCTGTCAAACAGTGTTGTTAATTACATATTCCAAATTTTAATATATACGGTATCGATCCAGTAGTTTTCTCAAGATCTACAAACCTAAAATATTTCATATAACAATGACAGGAATTACGAGATTTGTTGGCTATTTTTTTGCTTTCGATCGTAACTATCAAACTATCTGATTTCTTTTTAGATTGAGTATTGTAGCTGTCAAAATACATACATCTGTGAGCTGTATAATTGTTAAATCCCTCCTACAAAAAGATGATTTCATAATCATCAAATAACGTCTGCCAGCTGTCAAACTATAAACTCGCTTCTGATAACTGCTCAATTGTAAATACTGTCAAACTTATGATTATTACGAGGTTAGCCGTCAAAATTTTTCTGGTACAGTCGTGAGTGTCGAAAGTATCATGGTTTAGTGAGCGCAATAGCCAAAATCTTTTGACAGCCGTCAAACTATGAAACAAGGATTTCGTTGTGGTTTAAACAAGTGCAACTGTCAAAATATCTGTCATAGGTACTACTATAACATAAAAATAATGTTTACTTTTTAAATTTGACAAACGTATTATTTTTATAATTTTGAGTGACCTAACCATCGAAAAATTCTGACAGGCTAAAAGTATAATTTTGTAGTTTTGAGTGTTATATCTGACAGGTGTCAGATTATAAACAGTCAAGTTATTTTTCGACAATTTCAACACTTGCAGGTGTGGTAGTAATGGTTAATGAATGGTTCTAGCAAATGCAACTGACAAAATACCGCTAATAACTGTCAAATTGTAAATATGTGCTTTCTTTCCAGATTTGACAATTGTAGTTGTCAAAACACATCGGAGACACACTGTAGAGTTGAAAAATCGATTGTTTCTTACAATCCTGAGTGACGTCATCATAAAATAAATAATTTCACATCTGAAAGGTTTTTAAATTTTAATTTTATTCGAAAAAAAAAAATGAAATGAATAATCAAGAAACAAAATAGAAATTCAACTGGTGTAACCTCTTGGCAAGCTTGGATTTTTCTTTCACGAAGTTCTTGAAAAATTTCTGGCTTGGTTTTGTACTCCTTTGGGTTTTATAAGTTCGCTTAAGTAAATAGAAATTGAGCTTCCTAGAATTTTTGTGCGTTTTCATTCAAACTTTAAATATGACAGTTTATATATAGATATATGTTTGTGTTAACTGTTTAAATGTGATTTATCCATTTAATAAACATTCAGAATAAAATATACGTGAACAGAACAGTGCGTTAATAAATGTTTGAAAACTCTATCCTGACAATAATGCATTGACATTTTGACATTTTTTTTTGGCCAAACGAACCCTTTAACCTGAAATCTGACACTGTCATCGTATTCAGCAGGTTCAATTACATATCTATCCAAAATTTGAACGAAATCAAAAATTCACATTTTTCCATGACCCACCCCTTGCAATTTTGAAGAAAATCGCGACCTCTTCGATTTCCCTGAAAAATTTTGCATATATATGTAATTGGTCATGCTGAATACAATGACAGTGTCAGATTTGGGCTAAAGGGCATCGTTTGGCAAACAATATAAAAATATAACGCTCCAAAATAGGAGTACTTTGACCACGGTTTTTTGTAGTAAAAGGCGCCAAAACCCGCGACTATTTCTTTTTTCCGATGGGAAATTTTCTCAGCTTTCATAATATATATAGGTTGTATTTACAAAAGTGGCTACGTCATCTCGAAAAATGAGAAAAATTCAAAGGATGCATTTTTTGACACTCCAATGCAAGCATTTCCGCACCCCTTTCTAGGGGGTTGGCTTCATTTCCATGGTAGATTCGGATTGTCCTGGGTCAGTATACACCCTGTATAAAGTTTGGCGAAGATCCGCAGACTATTTGGAATAATTCTATTCTCTAGTCAAACAAATCCATATTGTTCGTTTTAGGTAGCACCTACTTGGAGCTTTAAACGGTTTTGACATTGCAAAATGTTATTAGCGCTTTTGTATAGAAGGAAACAGTTACCAATGCATAGACGGCAAACGTTTCGAAGGTCACTTCTTAATTGTTTAAAGAAAGATCTGGTAAGGAACGAAATATAGCCTGTCGATGCATTTCTGTTGATGACATGTTTCAGACTTCTTCATCCTCATCAGTTTGTGATACGGTTCATCGGAAAATGTTTTTCAATTCAATCTCTTGTATTATACACTGATGAAGACAACGATGTCCGAATTATACCCAATTATACACACAAAACTACACAGCGAGAGTTCTTAAGAATTCACTGCAACTAAGCCCCCACAACACATTAAAAAACAAATCGCCCAGCCTGTTCTTGATGGACGCCTAATAGATGTCATGTACTTCCATGTATTGATTTCTAGTGAATAATAATTTCTAGACAAAACGGACTGTCAGAGAACGTTTGACAGTTCAAACTCTTGTATCACACACACTGATGAGGACAAAAGAAGTCTGAAACATGTTTCTGTGTATCAAGATCAAACATTTATACATGCTTTATGCAGATCGGTTTATATCTGCTGCATTATAAAGATTCGGAATTATTTTTTATGGTTATAATAAATTTAACTGTCAAAAAACTAAAAATATTCGAAAAAATCCATCGATTTCTAAAAGCAATCAGAACAGCTGTCAAACTTTACTTTTTTTAAGAGGTGTATAATTGTGAACACATCTGAGAGTTATAGAATTCGATTGTCAATAATAGCGCTGTCAAGGTGCAAAAGCTATTATGGTTTCCTATTTTGACAATGTAACTATCAAATTGTAATATCTCATATTGGATGTGCAAGTATATTTTAAAGGAGTTGACTTTGAGACTTTATTTTATCTTTTGAGGCCAAG
Source organism: Holotrichia oblita (assembly GCA_023690525.1). Classification (NCBI taxonomy): domain Eukaryota; kingdom Metazoa; phylum Arthropoda; class Insecta; order Coleoptera; family Scarabaeidae; genus Holotrichia; species Holotrichia oblita. The sequence goes on along the minus strand of CM043015.1, from coordinate 227,721,330 downwards.
AAGCGTATTTCGGACAAGGCATTCTGCAATTGATCGAAACAAATGGTGGTAGTCAGAAGAAACAACGTCTACGGTGGGTTGAATAAAGGTTGCCGCACATTAATAATAATCATGTTTTATTTGCTTCTGGTTCAAGGGAACATGAGCAATTGTCAAGTGTGGATAGCTAGAACAGCACGGCACGACCCGATGGTGTCCAAATTTTTGATAGGTACATCATATCGAATAGCAATAGCTCAGATGATGAAGTAATTGCCACATTATTGGCTGAAGAAGAAGAGCAGAAAAAGAACAACAAGAGAAATATGTGGATTCATCCCATTAATCTAGAAAGAACAAATCTGGGAGAAGTTCATCATTTGTTTAACGATCTAAAAGTTGAAATGAAATTTTTCCAGTATTTTAGAATGACTCATAGTAAGTTTGTAGAACTTCTTCATCATCCATCTTTAGTAAAGACCAGCGTGCTGTGAACTTTAAACAAATGTCTAAATACTGCAAAATAGATTTTGACCCGACAAGTTTCGACGAGTTGGGGTTATCCGATGCAAAAAAGACTTCTCTTTGTACTGTTCAGACATGTAAAATCGCCTTTCGATGTCTCATGGTTTCAGTTCATATGGAATCCAATTTCTCATTTTCTGGATCATACCTATTTCCTTTACAAGCAACAAAATGGCTTTTCGAGTCAATTTCAAAGATTGAGGTCCGCGAAGTTGGCACCACAAAGTGGTCAAAAATCGATAAAAATGCTAAAAAGGATTGATGACCACTTATTGACCATCAGCGATTTCGACTTTTTGTGGTCTAGAGACACGAGACAATAAGTCCTATTATCTTCAGCCAGTTTGACCACCTCTCAAAGTTTGTGAAAAATACGATGCAAGAGATTGTGACATCATCTGGGTTTGATGTCATTTCATTGGAGATATGATCTTTTTCTCGACTATTGGTAAGTTTTCAAAAAAAGTCTTTGGTGGTCAATCATGGTCAATCCTTTCTAGCATGTGGTGCCAACTTCGCGGACCTGGCAGCAAAGCAAGCTCCTTTTGAGTTTGACACGGGTCTTCATCCAATAAAGCCTCAAATCTCACGCTCATTGTTGCTTGTATCAAAATTATGACTTTTGAACCGTCTAAATCAAAATTTACAAGTGATGGAACCTGTTAGTCGTAAGCGCAAAAAGCAAAGCCTCCCGCGAATGGGATTTTGTAGGCACAATAATTGATATAAACGAAGCTCAAAAAATTATGTTGTTTACACTTCAAAAGGATGACACATACGGACATTATATAAAGCAGATCGTGACCATTTTAGATTTAAGATTAAGGTCATGTACATATTTCTATAATACATTACCCAGCAGGAATTTGATGAACAAGACGAAGGAAATACGATATTGGGTACAGTTTAACTGCATTTTATCCTGCTCTGTTCAACGGAAATTTAATACTTGAGTATGTGCATGTACAAGATGATTATTCCCACTCTGGAATGCTGATGAAACACAATTTACCATTGAAGTATCAGTTGACGTTTAGCGTTAAAAATGCTGAACGCGATTATTATTAAAGAAGCTCCTTTTTTAAAACAAAAAAGCATATGCTTGCGATATGTTTCACGCACATATTAGATTTCTAAGTAGAACTTAATCTCTGTCACAGTTTCCTTGCTTATTTAACTTCAGATCAAATGTAAACAAACGCGGAATAAATTAGGACATCCATTTCAAAACTGCTCCTTTCCAAACAATACCGTTGATTAAACTCCTAGATAAGCTTTCGGCGTCGTCGTTTTTCACTCCTTCTTTTTTTATTATCGCATTTGTTTAAAGTTTACGACGGTATTTATTCGTCATTCAGTTTCGGTTAAATGAAAGACGAGAAAGTGGAATTACGTTATTTAACGGTTTCCTTATCAATTCGGCGACTTGTTAGATTAAAAGGGAAAAAAACAAGAGAAATCAATAGTAAAATGTAAATGTCGTGTCGTTTAAATTATGAAGTCATAAACATAAGATACTAAGTTTATTTATATACATACATATACATATACAGTGAGAGAGAATAGGAATGTCGCTCAAATCGTCTAAAATGAGTCCCCAATTGGTAAGGAAAGGCTTAGCAAGTCTCGTCGGTTACCATCATCTAAACGCGGCCAATTAAAGGTCATTAACCCAATTCAATTCTACTCGTTAAATTTAATGAAAGGCATCATGATTTCCTTAAGTTAACAACACCAACCGACTTCGTAGCGGAGAGATGATATTCCGATGCAATATTTTGATTTTCGAGCGTAACATGATAAACAAGGAGGATGACTTGCGACTTATTGCATTATTTTAGGTTGTTTGTTTTCGTGTTTATACTGTTACAGGAATATGTGTCAGAATGTCACGTGTAAACGTTAGCTATAGCTGTTAAAAATCTACGTGTGTACAATATAAAATATTCTTAAAGGATTCCGGCAAGCATGTGTTTTTAGTACGAGTCGAAATCAAAACGTCAGAGTGCGGCTTGGAAGTCACCAGAACAGCCAAAGGAAATCAAGATAACGCTCCCTCTAGCGGAATAAAAAACGGTTACTTATTCCAAAGTGTGTGCATTTGAAAGCTAATTTTATTAGCAATTAAGTACCGTCAACTGGGGTTGCTTGAGACAAGCAGGATAACTTGGGACAGCAGGCATTATTATTTTGAAATGACAGCTGGTGCAATCTCTTTACGAATTTTCTAAATCAAACGGTCATACTGGCTTGACAAGTCGGTAAAATAGGTATCCTTTGTGTCGTTGTTTTGTTTTAATGTGCTGTCTTTTGTAAGTAGACGATCTTCGCTTGTTTCAAATTGCTAAAAGTGTGTTATGTGCCCCTCAAAAACTAATCAAGTTACCAGGAAATCGAAAATCCCGATTCTTCCCTGAAATCTCCTTAACAGAACCATGCTATAAGCTAACCTCAAAAACATCACATCAAAGAGGGAGGGGCTATAATGTAAAAATGCATGTTTTTACGGGTTAAATTGGGACATACCCAGAGTACACCGCAGACAGCTGGGTTACCGGCGATATAGGGATTATTCCCAAGAAACGATGGAAAGAGCGCTACGAGAGCATACCGACGGTAACTTGTCACTCAGACAAGCAGAGGAGAGCTATGGGATTCCCCGTTCTACTTTAAATCGAAAATTCCATGGGAAAAATCCATATAAACCCGGAAAACAATCAGTTTTTGGTCCAACTGAAGAGGACAACATTGTTAAGGCGATTACAACCGCCGCCGAGTGGGGTTTCCCCATGAAGACGATCGAAATCCGAGAACTAGTCAAAAATTATCTTGATCGAAAAGGTGCAGTTGAAAGGCGCTTCAAGGAAAACCACTCTGGTCCTGATTGGATGCAAAATTTTCCAAACGTCTTGCGCAAAACATTAAGTGGTACAGGAGCGAGGTTACCGAGCTAGAGGTATACAAAGCCAGAAATTTGTATCCAGAGTGGATGGAAGGAGGTGAATTGGATTTTCAGTATAATAATAATAATAATAATAATTCATGCCTTAGCATCCCCCAACAGCTTGCGCCAATTATAGGGGGCATCGGCTGGCCATGAGTTATTATTACGCCTGCGGCTGTAGACCGACTTAAGATGTAACCTTTCCGCATTTGCCGTGGAATTTGGAAAACTACAGAAAACCAAACTCAGAAAGGAAGCACCGGGGTTCGAACCCGGTACTGCCGGACTACGAGGCAAGTGTGCAAGCCACTAGACCACTAGTCCGACTAATAGAACAAAATCTGGCTGGTTTGATAGTATTATATTCGAAGATTGGTTTTGTAAGGTTGTGATACCTTATTTCAGACATCGAGAGGGCAAACAGGCTGTAATCGGAGATAATCTGGCTTCACACCTATCAGTCAAAATCATAGAAGAATGCGAGCGGCAGAGAATAATATTTCTATTTCTATGTTTAAATTCTATTTTTGCGTTTAAAAAAAAATTCTCCTTCGGGTTATTCAATCTGTTTCGTTTTTGATGCCGCACCCTGTATATACATATATGTATAATGACGTATAATGACGTAAATTAAAAATCAACCTATTTTTGCGTTATTTCAAAAAAAAAATCTCCGTCGGGTTATTCAATCTGTTTCGTTTTTGATGCCGCACCTTGTATATACATATATGTATAATGACGTATAATGACGTAAATTAAAAATCAACCTATTTTTGCGTTTTTTCAAAAAAAATTCCCCTACGGGTTATTCAATCTGTTTCGTTTTTGATGCCGCACCCTGTGTATACATATATGTATAATGACGTATAATGACGTAAATTAAAAATCAACCTATTTTTGCGTTTTTTCAAAAAAAAATTCCCCTTCGGGTTATTCAATCTGTTTCGTTTTTGATGCCGCACCCTGTATATACATATATGTATAATGACGTATAATGACGTAAATTAAAAATCAACCTATTTTTGCGTTTAAAAAAATTCTCCTTCGGGTTATTCAATCTGTTTCGTTTTTGATGCCGCACCCTGTATATACATATATGTATAATGACGTATAATGACGTAAATTAAAAATCAACCTATTTTTGCGTTAAAAAAAAATTCTCCTTGGGGTTATTCAATCTGTTTCGTTTTTGATGCCGCACCCTGTATATACATATATGTATAATGACGTATAATGACGTAAATTAAAAATCAACCTATTTTTGCGTTTAAAAAAAAATTCGTTGGGTTATTCAATCTGTTTCGTTTTTGATGCCGCACCCTGTATATACATATATGTATAATGACGTATAATGACGTAAATTAAAAATCAACCTATTTTTGCGTTTTTTCAAAAAAAAATTCTTCTTCGGGTTATCCAATCTGTTTCGTTTTTGATGCCGCACCCTGTATATACATGTATGTATAATGACGTATAATGACGTAAATTAAAAATCAACCTATTTTTGCGTTTTTTCAAAAAAAAAATTCTTCTTCGGGTTATCCAATCTGTTTCGTTTTTGATGCCGCACCCTGTATATACATATATGTATATACATATGTAGATAAATTTTTCTTATCCATAATAAACAACATCATGAATAGAATCAATTATACATCTCGAGAGACAGCAAGTGCTTCTCCAGACCAATGCGTTTTTTATTGATCTCATCAGAGAAGCTGTGGATGTCCATTAACGCCTGGAGAGGCACCATACATTACGCGCACGTCATTACTTAAGGCTATAACGCACACTATGGTTTCCTTTTAATCAAGCATATTGCTTCCATCTCTGTTTATTGGATTCGATTGAATTAATTAGGGCCACCATAACTATATACGAGGTTAGTCTGATAGATGCTTGTTAGAGTTTTCCTTTTGCGTTGCTTTTGAAATAATAAAATAGTTTGTTCTCGAGCTAATCATGCTTTGAAATTATTAAGAGTAAAAAAAAAAATAAGGAAGAAAATCATAAATCAAAAGTTCACAAATTCTTCAGGCGTTCCTCAAGGATCGAACCTTGGACCACTTTTATTCTATATTTATATTAATGATCTATTAACTAGTTCTAATTACCGAATTATTGCGTACGCCGAAGATTTCAAAATTTATGCGAAGATTTCTTGCAAAATCTTTGCAAAGAGATTTGGACAATACGAGATCTGGATGATTTATTTGACCAACAACTCTGCAACAAATCTGCAACTGGAAGAGAAGAAGAAGAACTGTTCTCTTTCACCTTTTCGTCAACTTCGGCACTCCACTATTCTTATGCTACAATTGGCACTACCCTCTATGTAAATGAAGCTTTACACGTCAAGTCATCGCGATCTTCTGGCGATCCCTACCGACTTCCTACTCCCGAAGAAGCCGCTGTGCACGGTCAAAAAACTTGGAAAAGGTGGTAGTATGGTACTTGGACGCATTAGAGGGACACCTGTACAAATATCGTACATCGGTACAACGGTTGCTCGGAGGAAGGTGGGAATAGGCACAGTCGAAAGAGTGGGTCGTAAAGTTTTATCCCGCTGAATTTACGCAACGCGCGTTTGCTGTCGAGGCGTATTTTAATAACGGTCACTCAATCATCGCCACGTAACGTGCATTTTGTGTCCATTTCAATATTGCGCCTCTAGGCCGTGTTTCTGGTCGGCAGTCGATTGTTTCATGGGTAAACAACTTCAGGGAAACTGATAATGCGAAAAAGAAAGAACCTGGACTTCCACGAACTGCAAGGATACTGCAAAACATTAACTTGCTAAGACAGTCTGTTTTGCGATGCCCTAGGCGCTCTACTCGAAAACATGCTGCTGCTGTTAGGTTTTCTGCTCGTTCTGTGAGACGGATTCTCCATGAAGAATTGCAGTTCCATCCGTACAAATTAGCTATAGTACAGAAACTTAATCCACGTGATTTTGTTGCTCGAGAAAATGCATGTGAAACGCTTCTTGCAATACCTGACGACGTTTTAATTTTCTTCAGTAATGAGGCTCCCTTTCATCTTTCAGAAACTATAAACAAGCAGAACATGCGCTATTGGAGCCATCATAACCTCGGACAACTTCGTCAGCGTCCCTTAAATTCACAAAAGTGTGACTGCTTGGTGTGCAATATCGCGAATTGGAATAATTGGTCCATGGTTTTTTGAAGAAAACCATTGGGCTGTTTCAGTGACGTCCGACCGTTATGTCCACATGATTGAGGAGTTCTTCCTGCCAACACTCAACGAGATGGATTTGGGAAATGTGTGGTTCCAGCAGGACGGTGCCACAGCACACACATCTCGTGTGTCAATGACTGTTTTGCGGCAACACTTTCCAGGACGTCTAATCTCCTTGAGAGGCGATCTATGTACACTGGCCGCCACGGTCACCTAATTTAATCCCCTGCGATTATTTTCTATGGGGCTACCTAAAATCAATTGTTTACAACAATCGTCCTAGGACCCTGGATCACCTTAACAACAACATGTTGTACTTGATATTGCTCAAAGCATTAAATGTACATCTGCATTACTTTTTCTTTTATTGAATTTCAAACTAAGCAAGCTGCTCTGCCCCCCTCTGTACCACATTTCAAATAAATTTGACCACACAGTTAGAAGTTGAATTAAAAAGAAACGCCAAAACACGTGTTTCATTAATTATTGTGTCAAAGAGTATTAATGACAAGTTTCGTTAGTTCGTCGTTTGTTCTACGGCTGAACTCCAATTTCTAGAGCGCTTTGAACTCTTCTACGAGCCCTTCCAATTTTCGGTGTATGGGTATGGTGAAGACATGGTTATTAATCGCGCTGTATTGGGTCGCTTTGATGTTAGATAGATTAATGTTAGATGACGCTGCTGATGTTGGTGCTAATCGGAGGCTATGTTGAGCACTCTTGAGATCTCCATCTTCGGTGGCGATCTATCTGGGTCTAAATCCATCAGATGGGTTATCAGCGGATTGCTAGAGCTGGTAGTGGTGCGGAATTGTACATTTCTGACGAACCATGGTGCGACAACGATCATTTTACTCCGAAGAACTTCTAATCTTTTGAAGTGAGATTTGGCTAGGCTTGACCATGATAAACGCTACATGTGTGATCATACAGCGGAGGAAGTCCATGTAGATTAAAATTTTTTGTTTGATCGACAGAAGATCAAAGAAGCAGCATCGATCTGGCAGCGAGGAATTTTCCCTCATATAGATGTTATCGTGTGCAGGTCTTCGAAAGCGATACATTTGGTCCCGTTAACTGTCACTCTCCATCTCGACCTCCAACGTTCAATGGCATCGACCTAGTCCTCTGAAGATATGGCGACATAGAATTTCTTCGCTTCTTCAAGAGGTGTTGGTATAATAGCCGTATTATCTACATAGATTGCCGCAACGGGCTTTTTTCAAGTTTCACAAACAGCATGAGGTACAAATTAGAGCATTGTGGGAGCTCAAAAGTTCTAATTTTTTGCATCATAAAATGGTTCTCGATCTGTCATATGAATTGACAGTCATCGCTGTCACGTTGACAGATTAAAGATTGGAGCACAAAATTTAGTCAAATTTTCGATAAATTTAAACTTAAACAGATAAATTCCAGTTTGTTCAGCATACAAATTGATCAAATTAAATCTGCGTTGCTTCAATGTATATAGAAATTATCAAGATTTAAATTAACATAATAATAAATTTAACTAAAATCTAATCAAGTCTAAACAAGCGTATTCCTCTCGATCAAACAGATATTTATGCCGGTATTTAAATGGTTAAATTTTTCATAAATACCGTACAAAGTTAGTATTCACGAGAAGATATGTTTACGCAATACAAATTCGTTTAACATAAACGTTTCAATATGCAAAATCTCTCCGGTTCGTAACGTTTTATTAAAACACCTGGACTCTAAAATAATAACTCACCTTCCACGGCGTTTCTTTTTTAGATGTTTCGGCGATGTTAAGTCGACCAACACAACAAAAAAATTAATAACCAAAGAGACGCGAAAGTGTCCCACGAAATCTCACATTTTTACGGGAAAAAATCCGAAACCGACTTAACTGATAAAAAAGAAAACGTAAATTATTCAAAGTAAAGGAACGGAAAAGAACGACGACAACCAATACACATCACCGAAAGACGTTCTAGCGCCAACTGAAAATGTGTAAACAGAAAAAGTAAACTTGCGGTAGCCGGGAACGCTTTGTTTTCCTCACATAATCGTACATTGCGTCCTTTTTTTTCGTAGGATAATTGAAGAGAGAAAGGAAATTTTGACGTAAGATCATCTCGAATGTTAAGTGCGTTCAGCTAAATTTTCGAATGTTGAAGTAACGAGCAATTCAAACTTTCAACGTTACCTAATAGAGGTCGCCGTATTGTTTATCAATTTTGTTGTCAAGTTGAAGAACATAACCTCAATTAAATTCGTTTATTTTTAAATTAGATTTCTATAATTATTATTAATAAAAACTTGTAATGGGACGCAGATATTATTGTGATTATTGTGACAAAACATTCATTGACGATATAGACGCGAGAAAAAAGCACCTATCCAGCTCACATCATATCAAACTCAGAAAATTGCATTACGAAACATGTAGAGGTAAACTTTAACATTAATAATAACCCCTAAATACTAATAAAATCATATTATTCAGATTTAAGATCGATTTTAACCGAGGAATCTGCCAAATTACCATGTCGAAGGTTTATGCGAACCGGCAGCTGTCAATTTACAGGGAATTGTAAATACACGCATTACACTCCTGAAGAATTATGGAATATAAAACAGCAAAGTATGTTTTGAGATAATATCGATTGATTAATTAATCTTGTTATGTTATATTTTAAAGTCGAATATGAAGAGTACGAGAAACGTAGGGCTCAATTGCAAGTACCGAATTACCATCTTTAGAATCGTGGCTCGAGAATTATAATAAATTGCATAATAAACAGGAGGAAAATGATGGTGCCGATTGTTTTTGGAGTTATCCCGATGTGTTGGAAAGCAGAACGGATCTACCTCCATCGGTTCGGAAATTTCAACCTGAGCATTTCGTTGATGATAATTTCGAAGAATGGGGTGCCTGAAGTGTTGAAACGTGTGATATTATTTGATAATTGTAATGAAATAAGAATTAAAGTTTTTTATTGTATAAAAATATTTATTTATTTATCTAATAATGTTATTTCGTAGGTTTCTTAAAAATGAAATAAAAATTTGTTTGATGTTTATTTGATTCCTAATTTTAAGTTTTTACTCCTGAGCATCTTAAATTCGTTTCAAAATTCCCGCTCTCTAGTAGAACCATATTATGGTATTACAGGAATCATTTTTTACTTTTCGGTATTAGTTCGACTATTCTCGAACAGATGGCATGCCTAGTTTATACTTAATAGATAAAAGCTTGTAGGGTGGCCGGTTTTATTTCAAACTTCAAATAAAATAGCGGTTTCGTTTGTTTAAAAAAATATGTTTAATATTCTTACTATGTTTTCTTCAGTTTCTCATCATGAGCTCTCCATAAGTTTTTTTTACATAAGTTTCATAAGCTACACATAAATATCACCGTGATGTAACTTTTAGATTGCCGCGAAATTCAAAAATACTTAAAATATCCTACTACAAGCTAAAGAACACGACTGTAAATATGCTATGATTATTTGATTTTCTATACAAAAGGTACTGTTGGTCATGAGCTCTAAAGTTGACCGTTTTCGAGAAAAATCAACTTTTATGTTGAAAAACATGGTCAATTTTTTGAAATAAAAATTTTATTTTACTAAAACGTTAGGACAAATAGGAAAAGCAAACGTTAACTACATAATTGCATAATTCAAAAATATTAAAAATGATACAAAAGTTGTTGAAAATTGGTGCATTTTAGAGGATAAGTTGATAGAATCTTTTTTTTTAATTTTTGGACAAGCTATCATATCCTGAAGTCCTGCTCATATATTATGAAACACCCTGTATATATGTGAACTTATGGTTTCTATAGTCAAGGTTATTCAAACAGAAACAACCTATGGTTTAGCAACTTTCCAACTATCAAAATATATTTTGACAGCTACAATTGTCAAACCCGAAATAAATTACTGTTTTCACAATTTGACAGCTGCCAAGTCATTTTTTGAAGTTTAGTAAAAATCATAAAAAAAATAATTCACTTAACAATTTTATAATAAAATTGTCATGTATTTTTGACAGCCACACTGAAATGAATTCCTGACAGACATTTTTCGTATGGTTACTATAAGTACTCAAAATGATGAGAAACAAACATATTAACAATTAATTTCGAATGCGAGAAATGAATTTTATTTTCAATCAGTCATTTTCAATAATCAGTAATTCCTTTGAAAATGCATTAAAATAATTATTTTTGTAAACATTTGTACCAGATTTTATCCATAAATTTACAGTCACAATTTTGCTCGTTCACAAGCTAAAATTATATAAAAAATTGACATTATTTAATCGTCACCAAATTGTGCACGAATATAAGCATTCCATATTCTCTGTTAATTTACGAGGGAGCGTTTTTATATTCGCGGAATGGGGGATAAGGGGTGGAAATAAAAAAACCAAATTATTTTTCTTTTTCAATATATTCACCTGCAAGACGGATACATTTTTCACATCTTCCAATTAATTTATTTATACCCTCATAAAAAAATGATTTCTCTTTATCTGCAAAATACGCCGAAACTGCCTCCTTGACTTCATCATCGGCAGTAAATTTTTTACCCTGCAGCTCTTTTTTCATTTTCGGAAACAGGTAATAATCTCACTCGGGGCCAGGTCTGAGCTGTAGGGTGGGTGATTCACAATTTCGAAGCCCACCTTATGCGGGGTAGCTAACGCAACACGGCTCTTGTGGACGGGCGCGTTGTCGTGCAAAAGCAGCACACCTTTCGTCAATTTTCCCCGTCTTTTCTCTTTAATGGCTTCTTTTAGTCGCTCTAATATTGAAGCGTAATATTCTCCGGCTATAGAAACACCTTTATCTTTATAATCAATCAACAATATTCCTTCCGAGTCCCAAAATACCGTTGCCATGAGTTTCCCAGCTGATTGTGACACTTTAAATTCCTTGGGAGGTGCTGTGCCCTTTTTATGCCACTGCATGGAGTCGTGTTTGGACTCATGCTCATAATGATGAACCCAAGTTTCGTCTCCAGTAACAATTCGACTCAATACACCATCCTTGTCTTCATTACAGAGGTCCAAAAATGCACGCGAACACTCTACGCGCTGTTGTTTTTGCGGCGGCGTGAGCATTCTCGGCACCCATCTTGCGCTGACCTTAGACATGCCGAGATGGTCGTGTAGGATTTTAAAAATTGTTGTATCGGATACTCCAACCATTTCTGCGAGTTGTTTCTTCTTTAGTCGAGCATGTTCGAGTACAATTTTTTCAACTTTTTGGATAAGTGCTGGCGTGGTCACCTCAATGCTCTTGCCCGGCCTCGGGTCGTCTTCAAGGGATTCCCTTCCTTGTTTAAATAAACTATGCCACTTGTACACTCTGCTGGTGTTTCGTGGACAAGAGTCGCCGTAAACCAATGACATCTCATTCATTATGGTCACGACTGATTGTCCTTGCCTGGTAAGGAACTTTATAACGGCACGATATTCGATTTTTTCCATATTTCACTTTTCACTCCTGATTATGTTACTTGGTTGACGATAGCTCAAAGACGAACTGTCTAATAACAATGAAACTTCGTATTCATACTAATTATGAGTCGCTGCACAGGCCACGCCACCAATGCGCCTAATCACCCCCTACAACCCGCTCATTCCGCGAATATAAAAACGCTCCCTCGTACAATAATTTTTTGTTGTAAAATGCATTCTCATATTGGGTACGATAGTTATTGTACAGTGCAGGTCTATTTCTCTCGGTGTATGCGAGAACGATTAACAGAAATGACAGATGTCAAAATAAATAGTAAGTAAGTATGAAAAACAAACAAGCTAAGCACCCTTGCTTCCGTAAATTGACGTATCTGAGCATGTTAGGTACAGAGGGTAATTAAATCGTTTATAACTTATTCACGTTACATTTTAGGTATAGGGACACCTAATACGGATTAAAAGAGAATCTTTTATAGAATCAGAATATCTAAGAAAATATATACCTTTCCATTTAAAAAAATATACTTTCCGAAGATTGAACTTATTTATAAGCAACTAAGATTTTAAACACCCTGTATAATGTTACAGAGAAGAACTTCAAATTTTGTGTAACTGCACAATATCAGCTGCGCGTATGCAAAATTTCATTCGTCTCTTTTACTCCTACGTGACGTAGTATTACTATAAAGTAAGATCGGTATCTGTCGCTTTTTTCCTTTAACTGCGAATAACTCAGAAATAATGGTATTTAGGTATAGAGTATGGTACATGAAATATGTGTAAAATTTGTCGTAGAAGCCGAATCTGTAATTTATTTTATAGCATGCTATTTAAAAAATCAAAGTTGATGCCCACTTCCGGTTAACCGGAAGTGATATTCACTTAAGAATATTTTCACGTGATAGTTCATATTCAACCATATCCAAGTGCAAAATTTTGTTTTAAAATTCCGTTCCGTTTGTATAATACTCTTAATAGGCCATTCTCACCAATCACCCTGTATATTGCTTTAAACATATACTTTTGGAAACCCCAACTATTGTCAGTAGCAAACTAGTTAATTTATACCTCTTTAGTGATATTTGTATATTTAGGAATGTATAAATATTGTAAGAATTCAAATATACAGTTATTATTAGTTTTGAGTTTAGACAAGAAACGTTGCTGTTATTAGTTTTCGTCGGTTACTGTGATAAAAACAACTACGAATTTTTGTATCTTTTTGTGCACACAAAAATAATGGAAAGATACGAGAGATACAAGAAATATAAACTTCGTAAGTGTTTAAACGCAAGTACGACTTCGATAAGGTTTGAACACTTGCATGCAAGCGTCAATAATGCGCCAATTGAAAGTGTGTTTATAGTGATTTATAGAGAAGACCGACGTGGATGTATTCATAATTACAATACACCAGTTGGATTTACAATATGTACGAATCTAGCCAATATTGATACAGATACACATAACGAACTTACAATAACGCTTGAGGGGCAGAGTGTGAGAATTATTTTCTCTGGCCCAAACGAACGTTTGCTTTTCCTAAATGAAATATGTATTAATATAATTATTACATTAGTGCTTATAGTATACATAAAATAACTTGTTACAGCTCCGATTTCAGTTCAGTGGAAGTGACCAATCTGCAGATTCAAGAAATTTGTCACATTAAATAAATTATAAATTAATTTAAATTGTATAATAAATGTTTATTTAAAAAAAATCTTATAATTTTATTGAAGTCTTAGTTAAGAACGAAAATTTAAAAAAAGGATATTTTTGGAAATGATTACATTTTTTTTTGTTAATTACGTGATATTTATTTTATTTCTACTGAAGACGTTTTTCAAAAGTATACTTGGTAAATTGGAAATTGGTGGAAATTTCTCGTGAATGTAATCCTTTGGTGCAGGAAGATCCCTACCATCCTGCACTTCGGGTTCATATCAATTTATCAATTTCAACTACACAACGTAATTTTCCATCAAATTCCAATACTAGATATTCCTTTCGCAGGGCTAATTTTCCAGTACTATATAATGATCTAGTTGACGTTGATTGGACATTTTTAAACAGTTTTAAGTGTGTTAATGAAGCAGTTGCTGCTTTTTATGACGTTCTTTATAAAATTTTACAACGTTCAGTACCATTACATAAACCTTCTACAAGAAGCTTTCCACTTTAGTTCGATTACAATATTAAAAGCAATATTAAACTTAAAGAATATTACTTTAAAAAGTGGCGGAAGTCGAAATCGGAGTTTTACTACATTCAATTTAAAAGATTGCGCTCATTAATTAAAGATCAAACAAGACTTGCATACGAAAGATATATATCAAGAATGGAAATTGATATTGCAAGGAATGAATGCATTCGCTGATATTTTTTCAAACGAGAGGGAGACGTATCTGACATAAAAAATTATAGGCCCATAAATATATTATCTAACTTTGGCAAGGTATTTGAGAATGTTTTACATAAGCAACTATCGTTTATGGCCAAACCTTTCCTGTCTATTCATCAGCATGGATTTGTGTCCGGACGGTCTACGTTAACTAACCTAGCTGAGGTAACACAATTTATTAGTGAATCGCTGGAGCATCGTCAACAAGTTGACATATTGTATACAGACTTTTCTAAGGCTTTCGACATTAGACCATGTATGTTTGCTTCAAAAATTGTCTCACTTTAGCTTTACCACTAAAGTTACTGACCTAGTTTCGTCTTACTTAAGCAATCTCGTTTGTTACGTTTCCTATAATGGTATTAACTCCGATTCGTTCATTGCTAGACTGGGGTTCCGCAAGGGTCACATTTAGGTCCCCTACTCTTTAATATCTACTTAAACGATTTACTATCTAAATTGGAATGTAAAGTTGCAGCTTATGCCGATGACCTTAAAATTTATTCTAATATTTCCAGCGTATCCGATTGTGTCGTACTTCAGAAGAACCTTAATATTATTTGTGTAACAGGGGTTACTGGGAAGACGCTGAAAAAATTGAAACAACCTGTATCCTTTTTCACATATGCCAAGCTTTCCTGAGAAATTTATTCACTTCATCAGGGCCAGTGCTACAAATATTATCACAATTGTACAATTGTAGAAAATTATAACAATATACTCACGTTGGAGTTTGATCAAAGTCACAAATCGTATGAAAACATGTATAAGGTGATATTACTTCAAGTTATAAAGCCAAAAGTTGAAATATAACAGTCAAATTCAGAAGTTAAACAAAAACGGTAAACGTTAATGAACAACACTCTCAAAACTTACAATTTAAAATCATAAAAAACATTTATAGTGCTAATACATTTTAAAATTACACGTGTAGTAAAGTTGTAGGTTAAAATGACATTTCAGGCGGGAAAAATAATGACAACTGGATTTAAGTTGGTAAACCGATAAACAGTGGTGCCACTCTTTTAACATTAATAATGAATTGTACAGGCGACCAAACAAAATTAAGGATAACAATTCAGAACTAGTTCTGAAGTTGGTCACCTGTACAATTCATTATTAATGTTAAAAGAGTGGCACCACTGTTTATCGGTCTACCAACTTAAATCCAGTTGTCATTATTTTTCCCGCCTGAAATGTCATTTTAACCTACAACTACTACACGTGTAATTTTAAAATGTATTAGCACTATAAATGTTTTTTATGATTTTAAATTGTAAGTTTTGAGAGTGTTGTTTATTAACGTTTACCGTTTTTGTTTTTAACTTCTAAAATTTACTGTTATATTTCAACCTTTGGCTTTATAACTTGACGTATTATCACCTTATACATGTTTTCATACGATTTGTGACTTTCATCAAACTCCAACGTGAGTATATTGTTATAATTTTCTACAATTGTGATAATATTTGTAGCACTGGCCCTGATGAAGTATGAATAAAATTTTCACGAAAGCTTGGCATATGTGAAAAAGGATACAGCTTGTTTCAATTTGTTAGCGTCTTCCCAGTAACCCCTGTTACACACCTAACGTAGTACGCTAGTACTTCCCTTCGTATATTATTATTATTATTATTTATTGTAAAAACGACTATACGCTACTGTTTTAAAGCGTAAAGGACAATTAAGCTTTAGTTTTCACGTCCACAATTTACAAAATTACAACTTATTTTTTTATTACTAAATCTTACTTGCCTGTTTTCGGAGGAAATAGTACGATTTTGAATAAATAAAACGCAATTGTATTTACTTCAATATGTTAAGTTAGTATATAATATATTTTAATGAACGTTATAAATAAATATAATATAAGCGGTATAATATAACAAATATACACTTTTACATGCTTTACATTTCAATAAATACATACAGGTGTACAATTTATTGTTACAAAAATAAATAACAATATACATACAATAAATACACGATAATAATATTCGAGTTAAACGATGCAAAACGAACAATTTCGCTCGTTTAACCCTCAATAATTTTTACACAAAGTATAATAGTCAATTATAGCTACATATATGTACTTATATATTGTTTTTTTATTATTATTGTATATTATGTTTATATAAGGTATCTTTGTTCGAGAAAAAAATTTAATAATTTAATTATAGATAGGTTGCACCTAAATAGAGAGGAAAATATTACAGATCCTTTTCATATTATAATGTGACAGGTGACGTATACGTACATAACCTAAAAATTGAAGCGTTTTGGGAGGGGGGATGAAAATATTTGTCAAAGTATTGCTTCATTTAAAAATGAATCTGATCACAACTGCAGCATCTAACAATATATCCTTATTACTTTCGAATAATACAATTTAATAATTATTAGAATAGCTTACTATAAATATTCGGCTTCAATTAATCAGCCATATATATATACTTCCTTTTTTTTATTATTTTTGTAACCAACGAACGAATTAAAATATAAATTTATTCAATTGTAGGTAATTAATTTATCAGTGCATAATATATTCTGATCCTAAATTTGTGTGCTTCAATAGATAATAATAATAATTATTAATAATAATTGTATATAAGATTAATTTTAATTATATACCTTAAACTTACGTTATATTTATGTTTTTTTTAATTCCGTATTTATGCTTGGCAATACTTTGTTATATTGCAATTCCTTAAGATATCAAATTATTTTTTTTTATATTGTAAGATAGTGATTAAATATCGATAGCGTTATGGAATATATTAATTTAAAAAAAATTGTTTAAATCTCATATAATATATGTATATACATTTCGCTTAAATATTCATCATATGATGTATATACAGGGTGTTCAAACCAGAGCGAAAATCTCGAATATTAAAATTGACTTTTAGAGAGAGAGAAATCTCCCTCTGTATACAAAGACGTTCGTACAGTTCGAACGCCCTGTATTGCGTGTTACACATAATCTCGTCTTCCCTTAAAATAAAAAAAATTGAATATAATACAGAAAAGGGTTCTTGATTTTGTCGGGTTCGTAGGTACATACATATTTATTATTATTGATATATTACGTCAGGCAGGAATGTTAATTGATAGGTTATTATTATTATTTTTGTTGTTGTTGTTGTTGCTTGATTTAATCGGTGGTGGTATCGTTATTATGTAACGTTATTGTAGGTGTCGGTACTAACTGAAAAAAGTGTGTTTATTAGGAACCGGACGTCACCTTATTCATCCTTGTGTTTCATGTGGGTCCTGAAGGTTGCCTGGATTTTAGTGGCGGCTTTGTTCAAATCTGGGTCGCTCAGGTCGATATCGAAATCTTCATCCTGTTGAGCCTGTTTAACAGAAATATTAAATATATTAACGGAAGTATTAGTCTATATTTCGCCGGTTTCGGACCATATAATTTTGAACGAACAAATTTAGAGATATTTATCGATTTGACAACACATTTTATATGAAATATAGTCATCATTATCATTATTTTAATACATTTATATCAATATATATCAACGCGTTCAACCGGGCTTTCCTGGAAGAGAACTATCGCAGCAATGAAGAAAATGGGAGTATCGGGATACATTGTAAATATTGTCGAAGATTACTTTAACCAACGAGCGATAGTTATTAATAGGAAAACGAAGCTGATGTTGAGTGCCGGGGTACCACAGGGATCAGTCTTGGGTCCGGTACTGTGGAATATACTATATAACGGAGTTCTAGAGGTCGACCTATTGGACGGTGGAATGAGCATCGCATATGCTGACGACTTTGTCCTGATAGTGGAAGCGGTAAATGCCAGGAACCTAGTATTTAAAACCAATGAATCCCTAGAGGCAATCGCAAAGTGGTTGGATAGTAATGAACTAAAAATCGCTCCCCAGAAGTCGGAGGCGGTGATAGTTAAAGGGCCCCGTAAGAGAGAGAATGTGCTGTTTAACATCCTAGGAACAAACATTATTCCGAATACCTCGGTGTGATAATCGATGAAAGACTGTCTTTTGGAGCACATGTCAAGTACGTGGTAGGCAAGGCGGAAGCTACACTGTCGTCTTTGGTAAAGATATTGCCAAATATAGGAGGTCCGGGGAAGCAACAAGAGAATGGCCCTAGGTGGAATCATCCAGTCCCAGGTCTTGTACGCAGCCCCCGCTTGTTGATGGAAGTATGGAGCATAACAAAGTACAGAGACATGCTAGAGAGACTCCAAAGAAGGACTCTGTTGCGGGTGGCAAGCGGGTATAGAACGATCTCGAAACCAGCTATACAAGTCATAACGGGAAACCCGCCGTTCTCCTTGCTTGCGGAGGAGCGGTTGACACTGCACAACATGACATCTGGAAGCTCTACAATAGCAAAGACGAGGGAAAGGCTAAGGACATTATCCAAGTGGCAAAGGTCCTGGAGCGTGTTGACAGCGAAAGCGGAATGGACCAGAGTGCTTATCCCTGACATAACACAGTGGGTACAGTATCAGCACAAGAAGTCCGATTATTACCTGACGCAGTTCCTGTCAGGACATGGTAACTTCAGAAGCTATCTAAAAAGAATGGAGAAAGTGAGCGATGACAGCTGCCCATACTGCCAAGGGACCGATACTCCTGGACATGCAATTCTGGAATGCGTCAGATGGAGTAGTAGAAGATGCATGCTAAACACACAACTGGGAGAGAGAATATCACAGGAGAACATCGTAGAATTGATGACAGAGAGCGAGCAGAATTGGATAAGGATACATGCGTTCATCAGAGAAATCCTTCGCGAAAACGAAAAAGGCGAGCGCGAGATAGCGGCAAGAAATAGATAACAGAAGGGAATGAGACAACCTGGTGCTGCCGATGTATACCGTTTGGTGATTCCAGCGCGCGGTCGTTTATGACCTTCACAAGTAATAAAAATCGAAAAACCGCGGATGGGATAATTAAAACGTCGTGATGCTCTTATTAATTCGAGTGCCTCGACACCGACCATAGGTCATATTTTGGCACGATGGTCTCATACCATACCAACCATCGAATTCATTTGGCATTTTGACTGGAGCTTAGAAACGCATGCATTAGAAACGATCGACGTGGTTTCGACCTTTTCGGTCTCATCAGCGTTCCTCCACATGCAAGATAACTTCTGACAATGGATTAACTCTAACCTTATTCCATCTAGTGAGCAAGGTCGGAACCATTTCCAGCTGTAATTCAGAAATCGTAAAGTTGAATTCGGAATCCGTCACATGTAATTCAGATTAGCTAGTTTAGTTTTAGAAAGCGTCAATTGTAAATCGGATCAGTAAATATAATTTTAGAAGGCATCAATTATTGTAATTGAGATTTCTTACTTTTAATTTCAGAATATATCAGATGTAATTCAGAACATAATAATTACAGTTCAGATGTATACATATATTAAACTATTTCAAGTAGGTTTATAAAATATAATTATTTTAAAACAGAAATTATAATTATTATTTTTTTAATTTTAAAACAGAATTATTTTATTTACATATTAACAGTTATGACGCAGCGCGTCTACTTTAGGTTTGGTGTAAGTAGAGGTGGTAAAAAGCTTAGGTTATTAACTGAAAACCAAATTTATCAAATTGTTTCATGGTTAGAAAGAGACTGTACATTAACGTTGAAACAAATCCGAAACAAAGTATTAAGAGAATTTCATGAAAATGTGTCTATTTCTACTGTAGGAAATTACTTAGAAGGAAGGTTGCTAACTTTAAAAAGTGTAGGTACATAATGTGCCACTGAATATGAACAACAATGATAATAAGGTAAAACGCTCAGAATATGTAAGAACCTTAAACCAATATATTCAAGTTTACTCTGTTTTGCCGTAGAAGACGTGGTCGTTCGAAAGTTGGTGATAGAGCAGTACAACGCCTTCCTGCATCGAGAGGTCCAAGTGTACATCTTATAGGAGCAATTTCTGCAGTTCGAATCATTTCTATGGGGCGTCGTCTGAGCTCTATTACAGCAGAATTGGCTAATAATTGGTTAACAACAATTTTACAGTAGTAGAAAGACATGGGCAATCAACTAACAGACTTAGTAATCGTTTGCGATAATGCCCCATGTCATTCAATTTTCGAAATAGTTATAAATGATATTAATAATAATGGAACAGCAACTTTACTAAGATGACCTCCTTATTCACCCATGCTGAATCCTATTGAAATTATATGGTCAAAAATAAAACCAAATGTTAAATCAACACTGTCAAAACAGAATTGTGCCGCATCTTTCCAAAGCACAACGTCGGCAACTGAGCCGCATCCTCTCGATGATAATAGTAGATTGGAAAACGAAATCAAGTGAAGGTGAGGAAGGTGGAAATTAAACACAAATCAAGACGATAGCTATATTAATACAAGACATGGATAACAACGAAGCGAAATAAATTTACACATCTTGAATCATTTTTGAAGGTTTGGAGGTTATTGCGATGAAAATATAAATGTAAATTATTTGTCAAATCTGACAGCGATAATTAACGATCTGTATTACAGATCGAGAGGATAAAATCACTTTTTCTATTTTGCGTTCATAAAAACGCTATTGTAACACGCTTTTGCGTATCGAAAAGTGCTTCATTGTGATACGCATTTTTTCATTTCTATAGGTTGGCTGTATTGAATACATTATGACAGAAAGCAAAGTTGACGTTTAATGCATTTTTCATATACTGCTTTTGATTTTTTCGGTAATAAATTTATGACGGCGTTGTCCGCAATTTCACGCAGTTGTGGTGGCGTACAAGATAAATTTGTCTCAGTATCACTCATTTTTTACAGTTTACAGAGACTATATAATGAAATATATTGTTTAAACAATTTAAATAGCTGAATTTGAATTTGAACTTCATATAAAAATAAAACTCAACATTTTTAATGAGATTTTTATTAAGTATTTATTATCAATTTATAATGCAAAATAGAAAAAATAGTATAAAGGACTCGTTTCATAAGGCTTTTTGTCGCACTCGTTCATTAGAAAACTCGCCTGCGGCTCGTTTTCTAAACTTGAACTCGTGCGACAAAATCATGCCTTATGAAACTCGTTCTTTAATATACTATTATAAATGCTAAAAATGGGATCGCGAATTTTTATTTATTTCACGTAAAACAGGGTTGCTACCTTCTGAGGTAAAAAAATCGGAACACCGACACAACAGAAGGGAGGGGGGAGGGGTAAAAATTTTAAACTTTTTTCCAATTTTTTTACAAATAAAATTTAAATGCCTGCACTCCTTATTTATGTTGCTTCCAAGTGCATTTCTTATTGTTGTTTGCTGATGCCAAAAAGCTTCTTATCGTTTTTCAAAAGTTGGCAAAATTCCAAACACGTTATCTTCATATTAACACTAATTAAGAGTTCCGCTTTGATCAAATTTACACTGAATCTGTTTCTAACGTTCGTCCAAACGTAAATGCTCCTTATGTCGGGGAACAAAGATTACAATATCTGGAACAAATTATTAACCAAGCCAAAACAACGATAGTTGGAGGAGATTGTGTTCGTGCTGTTCAGCACTCTACCACATTTCATGCTGCTGCTTTAACATTGGAAGATATGACCGTGGGGCAATAACTTTCTATGTACATGCATACATATGTACACGTTTATATATTTAACCATATAATTATAATTATATTTGTTTCTGTTTTGTTAAAGCTTGTGTTTATATAAACAAAAATAAACCTTTTCGGAATTACAAAATTGATAATTTCTTAATTTCAACTGACACTTTCGGAACTAAAGTTTATTAATCTCAATTACAATTCACACATTCTGAAATTAAACTCGTTAATCTGAATTACATCTGATAGATTCTGAATTACAGCTGGAAATGGTGTAGTTTGGATACTTCATAAATTGTTAGTCCCGCTGGATGTCTCGATATTCTAGCTTCGTCATGATGGAGCAGGCCGCAGGTTCTTCATCGATTTTATAATTGGTATTGTTCTGTCTATTACTTAGCTGTGGCCGTCTTTTGTGTGTCTCGGACGACTCATCATTTTCTTCTTTACAGATCGGGATCTTTTGACAGCTAAGGGAGTATCCTCATCATCAAAGACCTGTGTTTTGAGTCTTGGTCAGCGCATCACGATAGTACAACCAAATCTCATCATTTTTAGCATCTTCTGGCACTAAGTCACACGTCGTGTCATCCGCGCTTTAGTTCAGTCTATAAGGCACCCGAAGACAATAAAGTTTCTCCACATGATCACACAATGATCATGCAGAATCGAACGAATTGCGGATACATTTAGACTTCTATCTGCTTGTAAATGCACAATTAACTTAGAACAATCTCTCGTGATTGTATTAGAAGCAAAATAATAATATAACATACCTCATTCTTAGGATCTGAACCGTTTTCTGCCTTGACAGTTTCCACCTTTTTCTAGCCATGTGACCCCTGAAGGATGCCTGAATTTTGGTAGCGGCGTTACATAATTCTGAAAAACATAAAACAAATTTTTCAATACAACTACACAAAGGAGATCTAAAAACGTGTAATTTCCCAAAGGAGGAGCCGTCACGGCTTTTGTGAGCTTCCCTTACAAAATCCACCCATTCATAATTATACAATCAATCAAAAGCATTGTTAGATCTTTGACGGCTCTTCCTGTATAGAATTTTCTCTCTGACGAAGCGGAGGAAATTATTTTTGCATGACCTTCTCCACTGCGAAAATCGATTCTAAGTGAATGGAATAAGCGGCCTACAGCGTGCTATAAGTACGAGGATAAGATTGGGGAGAAAGAAGCAAACGAGGTCGTTGTCGTTTTTTCTTTTTTATTTGACGAGGCTAAGACAAAAAAAAATGTTTCAATTATGTCGTCTCGAAAGATACGCTGCCTTCTAGGATATTTCAAAAGGAGCCCGTCAATTTCCAGCTGATAAATGGAAGCACTTCCTTTTCATTTTCTCTCTTGTTAAGCTGGTGTAATAATGTTCTTAATTTATCTCGGCACAAACAGATGGTTGGACATCTACAGGAGTATTAGTATATACGAAGGGAACGAGGAAAGTTTTGTATTTGTTGGTGCTTTGTGATCATTCCATTAGAAACATTGAAAGTTGAGTGAGAAATGTTAATGCAAGTTATGTGTTCGTGGTTTTGGTTTTGTGAAAAGTTGGCAAATTTTGAGTCGAAATTGAAGGTTCTTTTGTGCCCTGCTAATACCTCAGTATCATTTTCACATATCTTCAATGATCCTGATTGTAACAATTATTAAATTAATTTAGAAGGCTAATAAAACTGAAAGCTGTTTCGGTACCTGTTAAAATAGTTAAGTATCAAATTTTTAGCATTCCATTCTTTATGTTTCCCCTCAAAAATGTCGAAAAAAAAACAAAAAAATTGCCCTGGAAAGCGAGTGTAATGAAAAAGGATCAAGCATTAGTGGTTTCGACCTTTTTGGTGTCGTCAGCGTTCCTCCAAATGCAAGATAACTTCCGACAAGACTAATTCTAACCTTATTCCATCTAGTGGACAAGGTCGGAAGAAAATGCCTATTTATAGAACCAAAACTATAGAAATATAAAAGTTTCATTACAGTTCTTAAACAAAAGTAAGTAATAATAAAAATTATAATACAAAGTATAAAAAAAAACTTAAACATGTTCCGCACCACTGCTGTTATCTTCGTCTTCTGTTTCTGTAAAACCGTCCTCTTCTGGACTGACCTCTGCTTGGAAATTGAGATAATATTGTTGGTTTTCGGGTTTCTCAACAAAATTAGCCAATTTTCGCAAAAAAGCTATTTTTTTAGACTTGATAGTCAGTTCATATATATAAAGTTGTTGTAAATTCAACTCTGACGGTAGTTTTCTTTTATTGCGGACGCTAATCTTCTCCCATAATCCTGCATAACAGATTCAGCGTCAGAGGATATCTTAAGAGAATGAATTCCCTTTAATTTCATTGGTGGTTTGGTGAAAGCGATAAAGTATGGCTTTAGCCCTTCCGCAATGTTGAAGAAATCTGCCTGCTTCATCTTTACCAGGTGAAAAGAAGATGGGTTCTCTCTTGAAGACAAGATAAGACGGACCCAATCAGATTGAATTTCAGTGCTAGTACTGACAAAAACCGCCAATGTCCAAGACTATGGTTGTTCTTGTCGGAATCGCCCAAGGACTATGGTTGTTTTTGAAGAATCACTGATACTTTACAATGGAATAACTTGTGACTAAAACTCTTTTTGAGGAAACCGATTTTACCAACATATTCAGCGACCCCGGAAATAGATGTCGCCATATATAACTCTAATTTGAATTTTTCGATTATGGTTGTTTTTACGAGAAGCTCCTCAATTGATTTTTCTGCCACCCCATCCCACACGACAAGCGAGCTTCAACCCCCTCGATCAAGGTTACATGAGGAGGGTGGTCCAACAATATGTGTCACTGATGGATATCAAGAAGGAGACAATTGCCAACTGATTCAAGACATTTTACAAGAGAGCAAGAAACCGAAGAGATCATTTTTTATTTTCCCTTTTTCGCATTCTCATTTAGTTTTGACATTTGCGGATGAAGGATTTGATGTCTTCGACAATGATCTCGTGACCAATCAAGTTTGAGATCGTGAGGCACTAATCAACGATCAGTATAAGAGGGAAAACAATGAAGAAGAGCTGCAAATATCTAACGTTTTGGACGCTTTAAAGACAACCCGGATTTAATGTTATTGTCCGAAGAAATATGAGATTCCAATGTTTTAAATGAGGTGACTTGGTTACCGGCGGCGTTGTCAATAGCTAAGCCATTTGGATAATCATATCATCGGCATACATTTTACCGACTAGGAAGTTGACGTATACCCTCCAGTTCAAGCCCGAGACTAAGAATGGAGCCACTTCTGTAGTTATAAGTACATCACCATTATGTTCTACTGAACTGTAAGATGTTAGTTTTGTTAATATTAATTTTTAAATTGTGTGCTGTAAACCACTTTTCTTGCTTTTCCCTTTTTTGGCCTTTACAATCGACGAAGAATCATCAGCGAACATAATTGTTAGATTATTAGTTGCATTTGGAAGGTCATTGACATATAAAAGGAACAGCATTGGTCCTAATATCGAACCTTGCGGAATCGCAAAAGTTACTTCTTGCCATTCAGATTTTATCTCTCTTTCATTTACGTCTTGGATGACAACACACTGGTGTCTCCCTGAGAAGTATGATTCCATCGATTCTTATGAAACTTTCTTTAAAACTAATGGCTTCAAGCTTGTCTAAAAGAACAGAATGGTGCACACTGTCGAATGGCTTGGACAAGTCCATGAATAAACCAACTACTTCTCTCTGGTTGAGCACGGGTTGTTGATCTTACCTTTGTATATCCATTCTGATTAATATTTAATAAATATATAGTTTTTGGTAAAATTGGAATAAGTTTTTCAAAAATCAGAGCAATTGGTCTATAATTTTCAAAGTCATTCTTTTCTCCTTCCTTAAAAATTGGTTTCACGATAGTGCGCTTCAATCTAGTCGGGAACTTTCCACTTTTAAATGATAAATTTATTATATGTTCCAAAGGGATCACTAAGCTATCTACACAGTCCTTAAGGAGAGAGAGAGACCTGCATTTAGTCTTCTCCCACAGCAATTGTATTATTCAATTCACATATAGCAGTTTTCAATTCCTGGGAATCTGTCGGATATAATGAAAATATATGCGATAGATTTCTGTTTGTGGTATCTGCTTCATTCTGATTATTTGTCAGGTTATCACAGATTCTCGTAAAATACTTGTTCATTTCATTTATTGTTTTGGAACCACAAGTAAGGGAAATCAGAAATTATTTTTCAGGGTAGTTAAAGCTTTAAAGAACGAAAAAAGTAGTGATAGTAGAGTGATAAAAAATAAAAAAGGTGATATAATCATAGATGATGACCAGATTGGGGATAGATGGAAGGAATATTTCATGGAATTACGAAGTTCTTTACTGGATCTCTTGGTGCAGAAGTATAACACTAAACACTTTAACCCACTAAACACCAAACAAGTTTTAACTTAAACACCGACGCGTTTCAACAGCAATGCTGTCATTATCAAGGCGATAATAAAACTAAATTAAAATAAAATCTACAAATAACAGGTAACCTAAAATGTTATGCACGCTCAATCCGATGTACATCATTAATTTCCGATTAACGAAAACAATGACGAATGCGGGATAGGTCCGCATGACTTATTTTTATTAATTTCTAAACTTTCGAAAACATTTAGAAACTTACAATTGTTTATTTGTCTAATTAATTTAACATTCGTACGATCGATATTGTGATCTGTTTCAAAAATGTGTTGAGCAACGCTCGATTTCTCAATTCTATTAAATCTAAGATTAGCCATATACTCTTTGAATCTAGTTGAGACTGCTCTCCTGGTTTGCCCAATATATTTTTGAATACAATCTTTACAATTGATTTCGTAAATCCCTGACTTTTCTAAAGGTTGTATTTTATCTTTAGGGTTACCGATGAGACTTCGTAAACTAGTTCCAGAACTGTAAACTATTCTGAGATCTAGCTCTTTGAAGATTTTACTCAAACCTTTAGTGATAAAGGGAGTGTAAGGGAGGGTCACAACGGGTGAGGCTTTAATATCCTCTCGAAAAGTCGTAGATTCTTTCACAGTTTTCTTATAATTAAACTTCCTAATTAACTTATAGATATGCTGAGGCTGGAAACCATTACACTTGGCCGCATCTTTTATAATTTTAAGCTCTTTCTCATACCTCGCCTTGTTCAAGGGAAAATTGAGGAGTCTGTGGACCAAAAAGTTCAGACTTGCCATTTTGTGTTAAACAATGATGGGAACAATGATTTCCTTTCTATACACGTCAAATTCTAATCTATTGATATTTCTAATTACTAAAGTATCTAGAAAGGGTAGCTGACCGTTTTCTTCTCTTTCACAAGTGAACTTTATGGTTTCGAACCGATTATTTAATCTATTGAGAAAATCATCAATATTACATTTTTTAATATCAAATATAGCGAAAATGTCATCCACATACCTCAACCAAACCCTAGGAAAGTATTCGCTCTCAGATTCTAAGTCCTTTTCAAAACGGCTCATGAAAATGTTAGCCAAAAAGGGCGACAAGGAGTTATCCATTGCCGTTCCTTCCAGCTGTTCATAAAAACACCCGTTGAATTGAAAGATGTTCTGTTTTACAGATGTCAGTTAAGTGAATATATTCCTAGACACATTGTTGACTCACTACTTCTGCACCAAGAGATCCAGTGAAGAACTTCGCAATATGGCTACCAGGTCCAAGGATCAGAACTTATATCATAAGGTTAGTGCTAAAATTAGGTGTATTAGCCAAGATATTAACTAGATTTCTGAAAACTTGTAAACGTTTTTCTGTTTCTCCAAACTTTATTAATGTTACTGTTTCGAATAATTGCAAAAGTAGTGATAAAGTCATTCGTTACGCGAAAGAAAAATGGTTGCGTTCAGAAATCGAATATCTTTTTGTCAAACGCAGTAAACTTGAGATTCAAGCTTACCAACTTTGGAAATTTTTAACATTAAATCTTAATGATGTTGAATATCAACTATGGTGTGATTTTCAACAGAACATGTTTATTTCAATCGATAGGAAAGTTCAGAATAAGAAATTCTCTCATGATAGAGAATTAAGAAAGTTAGGTTGTTTTTTAAAGAATAAACATCATGTTCCGATGAATACCATTAACATAGTAGAAAATCATTCCTCTCAAATTTTTTGTGAACGGGAACTTAATCTTTTGAATAAACGATTGAAATTTGGTTTGCAAACTCGTGAATCGAATGTTGAATGAGTTATTGCCGGGATAGAATCCTCTATCCAGCGGTTTCCTGAGCCCACAAAACAGTTCGTTAGGGAGGCCTGCAAACATACTATTTCAAAAAAATTGAAATCCTATAAATCATCTCAGACATCCGAAAACATTAAAATTATTAAAACTTTGCGGGAAAAAGATGTTTTTATTTGAAAGCTGATAAAGGGAACAAGGTTGTTATTTTAGATAAAGAGGAGTACTATGATCGGGTTAATGACCTGTTGAGTAGTGGTCCTTATAAGTCAATTTCAAAAAATCCTTTACCGAAAATGATTAGAGACGTCAACAATGTGTTTAAAACTTGCAACAACCTTGTTACTGCCGATGTTAAACGTAAGCTACATGTTTCCAATCCGGTTATCCCCAAATTATATTGTTTACCTAAAATTCATAAACCTGGCAAATCGATAAGGCCAATTGTTTCGGCAATTGACGCACCGACTTATAAGGTTTCCAAATGGTTGACCAATGAATTTAATAATTTGCCAATACAGCAACCTAGTTTTGCAGTAAAAAAATCGTTAGAATTTATTAAAGAAATTCAAAATATTCAGTTGCTGGAGGGTGAACTATTGATTTTATTTGATGTTAGTTCTCTCTTTCCTAGTGTACCGATTCCAGACACACCTTGACATACCTCGAGGACTTGTTGCTTCAAAATAGTTTGAGTCAACAATGTGACCAGGAATATATTCGCTCAACTGACATCTGTATGAAACAGAACATTTTTCAATTCAACGGGAGTTTTTATGAACAGCTGGAATGTACGGCAATGGTAACTCCTTGTCGCCCTTTTTGGATAACCTTTTCATAAGCCGTTTTGAAAAGGACTTAGAATCTGAGAACGAATATTTTCCTAGGGTTTGGTTGAGGTATGTAGGTGACATTTCCACTATTTTTGATACTAAAAAATGTAATATTGAAGAGTTTCTCAATAGATTAAATAATCGGTTCGAAACCATAAAGTCCACTTGTGAAAGAGAAGAGAAAAGTCAGCTACTCTTTCTAGATACTTTAGTAATTAGAAATAACAATAGATTAGAATTTGACGTGTATAGAAAGGAAACCAGTACACTTCTTCAGGTTCCTATCATTGTGTTTAACACAAAATGGCAAGTCTGAACTTTTTGGTCCACAGACTCCTCACTTTTCCCTTGAACAAGGCGAGGTATGAGAAAGAGCTTAAAATTATAAAAGATGCGGCCAAGTGTAATGGTTTCCAGCCTCAGCATATCTATAAGTTAATTAGGAAGTTTAATTATAAGAAAACTGTGAAAAAATCTACGACTTTTCGAGAGGATATTAAAGTCTCACCCGTTGTGACCCTTCCTTACGCTCCCTTTATCACTAAAGGTTTGAGTAAAATCTTCAAAGAGCTAGATCTCAGAATAGTTTACAGTTCTGGGACTAGTTTACGAAGTCTCATCGGTAACCCTAAATATAAAATCCAACCTTTAGAAAAGTCAGGGATTTACGAAATCAATTGTAAAGATTGTAATCAAAAATATATTGGGCAAACCAGGAGAGCAGTCTCAACTAGATTTAAAGAGCATATGGCTAATCTTAGATTTAATAGAATTGAGAAATCGAGCGTTGCCCAACACATTTTTGAAACAGATCACAACATCGATCATACGAATGTTAAATTAATTAGACAAATAAACAATTGTAAGTTTCTAAATGTTTTCGAAAGTTTAGAAATATCTAAAAATAAGTCATGTGTAATGAACTGTGACAATGGACCTATCCCGTATTCGTCATTGTTTTCGTTAATCGGAAATTAATGATGCGTATCGGATTGAGCGTGCATAACATTTTAGGTTACCTGTTTTTTGTGGATTTTATTTTAATTTAGTTTTATTATCGCCTTGATAATGACAGCATTGCTGTTGAAACGTGTCGGTGTTTTAGTTAAAACTTGTTTGGTGTTTAGTGGGTTAAAGTGTTTAGTGTTATTAATGGAATTACTTGATGCAGATACAAATTCGGATGCAAAAGTAGAAAGCACGAATCAAGAAATGGAACGGGAGAAAGAAGAACTACAACAGGACAACGAGATAACGAAAGAAGAAGTAATCGTGGCAATTAATAAGCTGAAAACGGGCAAAGCAGGAGGCTTAGATAACATCAAACCGGAAATGTTAAAGAATATGGGTGAGGAGGGAATAAAAATTGTGTTAGAACTGTTTAGGAAAATATGGGAAGTTGGTAAAATACCTTGTGATTAGGAAGTTATAAAACTTAAAAAGGGTGACAGAAATTGTGAAAACTACAGAGAAGTGACTTTAATCAGTGTAGTAGCAAAAGTGTTCGAGAGGATTCTAGAATGCAAACTGATGGAGAAAACTATAAACTTAATGAAATCGCAGAGTGGATTTAGGAGGGAAATAATATTCAAGATCATATATTTAGTATAAAACAAGCGCAATTGAAAGTATGTATGTAGAATGTAGAAATATAGTAAGGAGAAATGTGGAGTGTTCAAAACTAACCAAGGGTTGAGACAGGGTAGCTGCTTGAGTCCTACGTTATTCATCATAATGTTGAATGAAGTTTTGAGAGAAATAACAGCAAAAGTGGGTAAACTACAGATTGGGTATTGGAATCTAGCACCGGTAACGATAGCAGAGTGTGCTTTTGCAGACGATTTGGCAATCTTTGTCAAGTTCAGAGAAAAAAAAGAACTACAAAAGAATCTGGAAATAGAACAAGTCAATGGAATGCTGCTCTGATTCTCAAAGTAGGAAATAAAAGAGAATAAAAGCTGCAGCAAAAGTGTATGGATTACTCAATAAGAGTTTTATTGGTAGGAAGGAAGTGTCCAGGAAAACAAAGCTTAAAATTTTCAAATCTATTTACCTTCTGACGCTGACATTCGGGGCAGAAACATGGGTACTAACAAAGAGGCAAGCCAGGTTATGGAAATGAAGTACTTGAGGCGTGTAAAAGGTTTGACATGGCAGGACAGAGTTAGAAATGATGTAATCAGAGAGAGATTTGGGAGTTGAACCAGCGCCACAACTTATAGAACAGAAATAACTAAGTTGGTTTGACCACTTGAGTAGACTGGGGGAAAATAGGCAAGTAAGAAGAATATGTCTCAACCTTTTGGTATCTATTACTTAATTATTATTTCACTAATTGGTATTGTTGCAGCAATAATTGTTGCTCTATTACGCTCGTTATTTACCTACATGATTGACAGCTAATAAAGAGAGGTTATAGGTTCGCTACTTCTTCTTTTACTAAGCAGAAATGTATACCTACTCAAAAACATTACAAAACCTTAATACTCCTTTTGAATTAATCGATCGTTAAGTTGCAAAATCCTAGTCCCTATTCCTATTCTAGTCCCCTATTTTTTCGCAGTCTTAACATTGAAGTGCGTTTATGGTATAGTAAACTATCCCCAGTCAGGCCAAGTAATACATAATGTTGTCAGTCAGATGAGATCCTACAGATATGAATAAAGAATAAAAAACATTCATTGAACACGCGAGAAACCACCCGGCAAGAAAGATTCGTTCGGAGAATAGATGGCGCCACGTTTGATTGATTGCTAAATAATGATGACGTTGCGATGCCCGCTTATCTCTGTTTAAAACGCTAGTTTTTTTTTTTCGTTCCCTTTGCGGTTTGATTAATTGCTTTCTATTCTCGACTCACCTGGATCGTCGGCCCTAAACTCGTTCGCCAGATCTTCAGTGGCGTCGGCGGCTTGCGTGTCGGGTTTGTCGGCTTGTTTCATGCTTTTCCTCGACTTGTGTCCCCTGAAGGCCGCTTGGATTTTAGTCGCCGCCTGTTCCAACTCCTCGTCGTCGCCGATACCGTTCACCGCCTCGTTGATCGGCCCCGTTGACGTCCTGACTTTGTTATTTTGAAGTCCCGATGTCGGACGACTGTGTGAGGATGATGATTTCTTTGTTGATGTGGTTTTGGCTGAATCCGCTTTGTCTTCTATCGTTTCTGCAACGAAAGATATTGTTTAGAATGTTTTAAAAATTACGCGATCTCGTTTTTGAATCACTCTGTATAGCTAGCGTGCATTTCATCGTTGAGTATCTTACTCTTGAGATATTATTTAGAGATATCGTATGTTATGATATGATATGTTAATTCATTTATCTACATTTGGATTGATAAACTTAATCTACAAAATTATATTCATTCTAGAAAAAATTCGAACCATAATTAACTGTTTGTGTTTACCTGCTAGATTATTGCATCGTTGAAGACAAAGGTAAATATACAATCATTATTAAATACAATGTACAGTCGTGGCCAGATAAATGTAGTACAACGTTAAATTTCATATATGTAAAAAATTTGAAATTTCATTATTGTAAGACGAGCTTTAGCTTAAGAGTGCGCCGACGAGGTAAAATATATATAACTACCACGAGATGGCGCGAGCGGTAACGATTCGAAATAATTTGTATAAATTGGTTTCTAGTGCAAACGAATGATTTGAATCTGCATTCAAAGGTGGCGCTTAGTTTCATAGAAATTGTTTCCAGAATATGGCGGTAATGTCATTAAAATTTGAATAAAGGTACATATTAACAGCGAAGCCGGAGCGCTTGAAATGTAGCAAGTGTTTTAATGACAAGTTATCCATACTTTAATATAATACTTTATACTATTTATCTTATTGGTCTATTTTAACATCATGTTTTATTGGCTTCAATACTACAAATAGAGATGCATCGAAATCCGAGGCATGTCTGTAATTCATATAATCAACGAAAGAGGAAATCGACGGAACCGAAGCGTCGAAAACCGAACTATGCCTGTACTTTTTCTCCTAATTCAAAAATTAATTGAATATCTATTATTAATAATTATTTATTATTACTTCTTTAACTTTATTACACACCGTCGTTTTCTACACAAATACGACCTATTTTTGGTGAATAAAGGCGGGTTCTGACAGGCGCGTCGTCGCTGTGAGCTGTGGCGTAGTGTGAAAAAAAAATGAAAATGTGACATTTTATGATGAGTTACTATAGAAACACCTCGTAACCCTCGTAACATCTATTCAACGGTCTAAACGTCCAAACCGCCTTGCGAACCTGCTTATTTTCAATTGTAAATTTATCACAACAAGTGATGCGCTATTAATCTGCTTCACATTCACCTGAAGCACTTCAGTAAAGTGCATCGTAAAAGTGCATTTCCATACCACTTGATTTTTAAAAAGAACGCGGTTGGTAACTGAAGTGAAGCAAAACTTCAGAAGCGCATGTAAAACGAAAGCACCTAATGTGTGAAGAAAAAATAGCATATTTTATTTGGAGGAAAAATTACTTCTCATGGCTTGCTCTCTATAACACGAGCACGCCATGAAAAGTATTAGTTTCCCTCCGTCTAAAATACATAAGATACTATTCCGGCTGAAGCAAGCAGCTTCAGATGAGGCCTTTTCCTTTGCTTTTCAGTGTAGTGCAATTTACACTATAATTTTTACAGTCCTGCAATGAAGCCAAAAATACAAAGGAACGAATTGAGTGTAGATGAATTTATAACATAATCTCAACCATCAACTCATCATAATCTGACTTGACAAAAACCGAATAGCACTTTCTGAATTCAGACATTATGTGGTTACTAACTAATTCTTTATAAAAGTGACCTCCAGAACTATATTACATAATGTGAACATTGTTGCTACAGACCCGCAATATTATTCTCTTTCTACTTATTACAACTTGCACCTTGCAGTGTTAAACAAATTTAGTTAAGATAAACTCCTTTGGCAGTCTCGTTGCATATATTTATAAAAAGAACTGTCAATTCCCATTATTATAAATTATATCTACGCTGAAAGCATGAAAATGCCTCAATTTGGACTAAACGTCAAAGATATTTTTCATTAATTTATTTACAAATCGTACTTTATTCCTAATAATACTAATAACCTATTCGATGGCATTTTTTAAAGAAAATTGCATTTGAATGATCAAAAATTGTAATAATAATGGCGTCTGTAATTTAACTCAAAGATATGTAAAAACAATTTTTTACATTATATTTAATACATAACCTCTTTTTGCCTCTCCTTTGCATGCGTTTCATAAATACTTAACGTTACTTTATCAATTATACTGCATAAATTCCAATGTATACATTCGTAGTACGTGTACAGTCTGTTCCAAAATTAATGTCACCCCCGCAATAAAAATTTTGTTCCCTATAACTCGACACAATTTTTGATTGATGAATATCAATATTGTAATTGCGCTCTAAAATAAATGTCGGTCAAACCTAGTGCATTCGTTTTGCAACAGAAGTTATAATGTATCTTCCATCACATCAAGCGACATTAATTTTGGAACAGACTGTACATACTACTAACCTAATAGCGAATAATTGCCACGTATGTATTGTGTTATATTGTGTATTGATCTGGGTTTTGTATTCGTTTCGTATTAATATGTGGACTCATGACAACACGGAAGTTTTAATCCAACTGTACGAACAACACGAGTGTTTGTACTTGGTTAGCCATAATAATTATAAAAATAAGACTAAACGTAGGAGGGCATTATTTATTAAATTCATAATTCCTTTTTTGTTACGTCTTGCTATCCGTGGACGAACCCATCACTTTCTGTTACGTCTTTTTTTTGGATTTCAAAAGGTATGCTGGTATAGCGGTAGTCACATTTATAACTAAAACTGTTGACAAAGTCTGTCGATTCATTTCTATTTGCACTTTGTTATACGTTACTTCACAGCCAATAATAAGATTGTGACAATAACAAATAACAACCAGAAGACTGATGACAATTCGTATAATAACATGGAATTTAGCCACAATTAGCGAATAATTCCGGTAACATTTGGTTTTTGTAGTTAGTACCAACATACTCAATATAGGTATTCCACATTTATTTGTGAATTTATTGAAACATGTATTGTGGCCACTTTTACATCAATTTTTGCATACATTTCTGCGTCAATTTTACATGTAAATATTTGATCGTCTACTGTCCGCTTAAAAGAGAAAGCTTGTTAATTTTCGCGCTTCAAAAAAAAAGAAATACTCGCTATACTAGACAAGGATGCAACTACAAAAATACGACGCCCTACAGCAAAAAAGATAAAGTTGGGTCAATTTTCAGCGGTGCCGCTCTCTCTGATCGCCAACGCTTTAAAGTTTTGAATTGGCCAATGACAGCACACCGCGCCACAGCTTTTTTTTTCTGCAATTAGTACTGCTCGAAGCGCCATCTTTGAGGCAATACCTGAAACATATTTCGGTCGGAATCCAATAGAAATCTTAACGTGGGTTATAAGAACATTTTATTTAGCAGAGTTTTCTCATTTTCTCAATAAATATTGCTCAGATTCTTATGAAATTTTAAAGAATTGCTGTCTCTAATTTGTTAACGCCATGAGAAGGATCATGGCGTTAACAAATTAGAATCTGAATCGGTTACAATTTTTTTTGTTTTTCTGTCACATTACAGCGTTAATTTATATGATTAAATCAATACATATCGTCTTCATAATTTCTTATTGCCGACACAGATGTTTTTTCTATCCATAATTGATTGTTTCAACGCGAAATATTAAGCTATATTTGATATAATGAGATTTACGCACAGGTCTACATTTTACCTCATGGCGCCATCTGTTGTCGCTGATACTTGGCGGCGCCCTCTTAAGCTGCTTGTCATAAAAATCAAATGTCGGATCATACCCGAACATACTTTATTGTTTCTTAACCTTCATCACAATGGTTTTATTTAACCGCATTTCTTGTGCAATTTCTCTCCTGCTTGTATATGGATTAATATACGAACTGTGAGCTTTCGTGCTATCGTAAAAATGCATCTGAACATTTAAAATAATTTGACGTTTAATGTCAAAATACTAACTTACCTACACCATACAATTTCTTAAAAAAACGCTTGTACTACATTTATCTGGCCACGACTGTATATCGATGACTTTAGTATAGTACCAAAACTTCAGATTATTTCTACCTACAGCTTTTCCGCAATCGATCAATCAATCCATAATATTATTTCAGCTAAAATGGTAATAAATTTGTTGGACAGCAACGACCTGTTAGAGTTATCTTTACTGACATGTAAAATATGCAATGGAAGACTCCAAAGTCCGGTTATGCATTTTGGCATTTCGGGTAATGTGTGCGGAAGCTGTTGCGACACGGACGCAGTTCAAAACGTCGACCTGGAAGCTCTCCTTGAAAAGCTATGCTTTCCGTGTCGCTACGCTAAGAATGGTTGTCATTTTGAAGGGCGTTTCGGTTACGTTTGCAATCATGAGAAACGATGCGTTTTCCGTAAGAAACAATGTCCACTAACTAATTATGGAGAATGCGAAAGCGACTCTAGACAGATAGACGATATAATCGATCATATAAAAATTAAACATCGCGGCAACGTTTTAAGAGTTGTTGGTAATCAAGTTTCTGTAAAGAATCCGATCACGTCAAATCAAGATGTATTTTATTTATTGGTAGTGAAAGATATACACTTTATATTAACAGCACGATTCAGCACTAATCAGCAATGTATTCTATACAGGTTCTACTGCTTAAATTATGATGTGGATACAAAGTGTGATAAAATTTCAATTGTGTTAAAATCGGGTGATACAATTTGTAACATAGACAATGTTCATATTGAAGTATTACGGAAACATGAGTTTCCATATTTATTTAATGAGATAGATACTACGAAATTGAAATTAGCTCTGCTAGAAAATTTCGACAGCTTGGATAACATCATTATTAAATTTGACAGTAACACATATACGAAAAAGGACTATTACAAGTGCTGGGAATGTACAGAGCGTTCGCGATTTGTCGACTGGTGCCAGAAGTGCGGAAGGATTATACGTGGCTGGCGATGTGATATTCGATGTAAATCAATATGTATATGCAGTTTTTTGTTTGTTTCAAAAGTCAACGACATTGTCCCTATCTACTACGAGAAGTACCGACTTAGGAAATGCTACTGTCAAATTACGACAAACAACACCTATTGTACATGGTACGGCACTTACATAGATTTAATTAATCATATAACGAAAGAACATACGAACCGTGTGAACCAAAATAACATCGAAATAACTGCCGGTACTCCTTCACCATTCTGTTTTATTAAGGGTAACAATGCTTTTCTACAAACATATCAAATAAATTATTCACAGCTCGTTGTCACAACAATGCTAGTCAATAAATCCGGAAATGATGACAGGTATATGTGGCAGATTTATCTCAAACATCCGAAAAAAGGCTGTGAAACTTTCATCTCTGATTTATGTCTCATTGGTACATATACGAAGACTATCGATATTACAGATTACCCAAGTAAAGACCCCTTTAAGGTAAGAATTGTGTTTTCGCAAATTAAGACTGTTCGCTAATAAAGAACACAGTAGGTCGCTGTCAAGAAACGTATCCAAATATTCTGACGTTTAACGAAATGTTGATTAAAGTCTTTAAGATTTAGAGGTTATTCTGATGCAAATGTCAACTGTCAATGTGACAGCGATGATTGATAATCCATTTGACAGATCCAGAACCATATTATGATATGCATATGATTAAAACTTATTATTAGGATAATAATTGTGTGTAATATTGTTAAAAAAAATACTGTTAAAAATGTAACAATTAAAGGCTAAAGGTAAAACGAGTATGTCTACTTGCTTTCTTACTCCCGAATTATGATCCTTAATAACTTCAAGGTCGACTGATTTCTACTGTGTATACTAACCATCTTTCCTCCCATTTGTATATCATCAGCGTAAGAATGACTTTAACAGTATTTTAAACGAGACAAGCGATAGGAACACGAAAGAAGAATCTTTTTTTTTTAATTTGCTAGCTGTCATATTCTCGAGAAATAACTATTTCTAGCAAATGGTAGGGGAGACCGGAGATGTATTGGACAATTTTGCAATAAAATGCTGTAAAATTTTCATTATGGTGTTGCTTGATGGGCTAGAATCAAGAATGATATTTAGCCTTCAGAATTAATTTTGGTGACTTCTTAAGCTAAATAGTTTCTTCAAATTAGGAACAATTATCCCCAGGTACAGGGTTAATTTGGACATTACTCGGGGATACAGTAGACATACAGGGTGATTGGTGAGAATGGGCTATTAAAAGTATTATACAAACGGAACGGAATTTTAAAACAAAATTTTGCAGTTGGATATGGTTGAATATGAACTATTACGTGAAAATATTTTCGAATCAATATCACTTCCGGTTAACCGGAAGTGGGCATCAACTTCGATTTTTTAAATAGGATGCTACAAAATAAATTACAGATTCAGTTTCTATGCTAAGAACACCGTAAAGGTCGCTGTCAAGAAACGTATCCAAGTATTTTCACCTTTAACGACATGTTGACTAAATTTACATATCGTGAACCGGACTTTCAGATTTAGAGGTTATTCTGATGCAAATGTCGATGTATATTAACTGTCAATGTGTCAGCGATGATTGATAATCTATGTGACAGATCTAGGACCATATGATTAAATCTTACTATTAGGATATTAATTGTATGTAAAAATGTATCAATTAAAGAAGGTAAAACGAGTATGTCTACTTTCTTTCCTACTCGTTGAACTTCAAGGTCGACTGATTTCTACTGTATATACTAACCACTACTACTGTATTTAATCGAGTAATTGTACAGGGTGGGCCAATAAGCGAGGTACATATGTCAACGCCTTCATTATTTGTGAGAGGCATTTTGATTAAAAAGTACTCAAATTATACGCAATCAACAATATTGGGCTGCGTGTGACGTTAATTGGCAATATTTTTGTTAGGCGATTGTCGTGTCCATGGCCTACTACTTACCTTCTTATCGAAAGCAAGCGATGCATTTTTAAATGGCGATATATGAATTTTCCTGGTTTAGTATTTTTTTTAATAATTTGAGTTAGGAAAAAGATATTAAGATGCGGCTTGCGCAGGCTTATTGGTTGGTCATTTATCTATTTACTAGTCTAAAAAAAGTCATATCATCGTATTTAAATTTTTTGAGAAAATCCAATATTTTGGTTATAATATCGAATAGCGCCCTCCATTGGCGACCGTGTAGGTCACAACTGTCATGATTACGAGAAACCTAAAAGCCCAAGAAATGCTCTTTCCAATGATACCAAATTTATCCAAATCCATTAAGCCGTTTCGAAGTTACAGGCATTTATTTAAAACAACATTCAAATACGCCTCACCGCTTTATTTCGAAAGATAGAGAAACATTGTTTTTACAAAAAATGTTTGACTTTAAGTTAACATTAAAACGCAAATACTTTTTTGTTATATTGATTGGAGAAAATCGCGAGAAACGTAACTTTATGTAATTCAAGATGGTGGAAACCCCCACTAGCGGCCATCTTGGAAACTTGAAAATATTTTCCAGCTTTTTTCCTTGCCCACTTTACCTATAAAATTTTTTACGGTAACTCTACGATCATTAGTTTCTGAGATACAGCGCGCTTACCTCGCTTATTTGCCCACCCTGTACAACCTTTTCCTCCCATTTGTATATCATCAGCGTAAGAATGACTTTAACAGTATTTTAAACAAGACAAGAGATAAAAAGTGCATATTTTATGCTTACAAAAGAAGAATCTTATGGTACACCAACTAGTAGAACTAAAGCAATGTCATATTATGAACACCATAGAATACTAAACATTGTACGAGCAGGGAAAATGCCTTCTCATAATTCTTTATTCTATGAAGAGTCTATAGAAATAAAAATGAATCTGGCAAAAAGTAGGCTGTACATATGTACAGTCCCTTCCAAAATTAATGTCGCTTGATGTGATGGAAGATACATTATAACTTCTGTTGCGAAACGAATGCACTAGGTTTGACCGACGTTTATTTTAGAGCGCAATTACAATATTGATATTCATCAATAAAAAATTGTGTCGAGTTATAGGGAAGATGATTTTTATTGGATCTTTTAATGGCGGGGGTGACATTAATTTTGGAACAGACTGTACGTGGATATTACACCTACCGTAAGTGTAAGTGAAATGTAATAACTATAAAAAACATCCTTGTAAAGTTTTTAAGATACGTAATTTTGAAATTCGAAATCATTTGCAAGCCTTTTTTTTTGTAATATTATACACTAAATAACTACTAATGTTACGAAACAAAACTATTCCCATTTACTGAAGATAGATGAAGACAACTTAAACTTGAAAATTCATACACTTCGACAATAATGCATACTTGAGAATTGTTAGTTCTTTATAATAAAACAAAGGATATTTATGTAACATATTTATTACAACAATCTGAAAACATTATAATTGCTGTAATAGGTACAGTCTCATGCGTCTCTACAATATACATACCTATGACTCTGTAGGTGATGCATCCATTGTAATATTTTACAATAAATTGGTATACTTTCATCGCTCACTAACATTATGCATAAATTGCTCAAAAGTTTATATAAATATTTATAATTCGCACCTAATTTTATAGCTATTAATGATCTGTTGGCAATGTATACAATTTGAAATAATAGGTTAAGTAGTGCGCATGCACAGTATGTAAAAAAGAGTGTGTACGTTTTTTAAGAAGCTATTATATAAATGTGAGATTAATGTTTCGTTGTTATTGAAAATCATCCACCTCATCTCACACAAAACATGGTCCTTCGAAAAAAGCAATAACATACAGTTAATGTCGTATTGTTTTTGCACGACCGAACACTATATCACCGGCGATAAGACTTTATCGAAATTTAGAATAAATTAAAAATAACTGTAGCCTTAGTAAACACACGATACGTAAACATAAACACTGTGAGTTTTCAACATGGCGATTTACGGTCATGCGCATAAATTCCATGATCGGGTCGTGTCCCTTCTGGATATTCTGTGGTCTTAGCGAACTTTTTAGCACAGCTCATTTAGCTTAGCTCGGCTATTAGGAAATGAACGATAAACCTATCACACCACGTCAAATAATCACGTGTTCAGCGTAGCGTAGCCCAACGTATTGTGAAAAAGTGCACAAGTTGATGTAAACTCAAGGATCTCAAGGAATTGAGGACTAGTTCCTATAAAATTATAACTACATATTTTAGATGAAAATTTGATACCAACTTAAATTAAAATTTTCAGTTTGTGCCTTCTTTCTTATAGAACTCTTTTAAGAGGTTGAAAAAGTTACTAAAACCGTATATTTGCGAAGATTTGGTGCGCAGCTAATCGATTAGTTAATGATAAAGATGAGACTGTACGGGCTAAAGTCTACTACTCCCATTTGTTTGTGTTTACCTACAGTCACTGACTCTCACAATTTTCTCTCCAACATAGCCTGTTCATAACGTTTTTAATCACTCTCTATAACAAGTGTGCATTACATCGTTGGCACTATCTTGCTATTTATTATTTAGAGATGTCGTATTTTATGATATGATATGTTAATTCATTTATCTACATTTGTATTGATAAAGTTAATCCACAAATTATAGGTACCTATTCATTATAGAAAAATACGAACCACAATTAACTGTTTATGTTTACCTGATACATTATTGCATCGTTGAAGACAAAGGTAAATATACAATCATTATTAAATACAATCTATGTATATCGACTTTAGTATAGTACCAATACTTCAGATTATTTCTACCTACAGCTTTTCCGCAATCGATCAATCAATCGATAATATTATTACAGCTAAAATGGTAATAAATTTGTTGGACAGCAACGACCTGTTAGAGTTATCTTTACTGAAATGTAAAGTATGCAGTGCAAGACTCCAAAGTCCGGTCATGCAAGCGGGCGTTTTCGGTAACGTGTGCGGAAGCTGCTGCGACAGAAGTGTCTACACGGACGCAGTTCGAAACTTCGACCTGGAAGCTCTTCTTCAAAAGCTATGCTTGCCGTGTCGCTACGCTGAGAATGGTTGTCATTTTGAAGGACGTTTCGATGACGTTTGCAATCATGAGGAACGATGCGTTTTCCGTAAGAAACAATGTCCACTAATTGATTATGGAGAATGCGAGAGCGGCTCTAGACCGATAGACGATATAATCGATCATATGAAATCTAAACATCCCGGCAACGTTTTAAAAGTTGTTGATAATCAGGTTTCTGTAAAGAATCCCACTACTTCAAATGAGGATGTATTTTATCTACTGGTAGTGAATGAAATACATTTCATATTAAGAGCACGATTCAGCACTAGTCAGCAGTGTATTCTATACAAGTTCCATTGCTTGAATTACGATATGCCTAAAGATCAGGTTAAAATTTCAATTCTGTTAAAATCTGATAATACCATTTTCAGCGTAGATAATGTGCATATTGAACGATTACCGAAGGGTGAGTTTCCATACGTATTTAACGAGGTAAATGTTACGAAGTTGAAATTAGGTCAACTAGAAAGTTTGAATAGTTTAGATAATGTCATTATTAAATTTTGCATTACAAAATTTAAGAAACAGATCTTTTCCGCTTCGTACCAGTGCTGGAGATGTTCAAAAGTTTCGGAAACTATCTTCTTCTGTTATAGGTGCGGAAAAGTAATGCATAGCGATGACTGTTATAGTAATTGTAAAAGAAGTTGTGATTGCTTTTTTGAGCATGGGCGATTCTGGGGTAGTACCACTGACTACTACGCGATGTACCCACTTAAAAAGTGCTATTGTCAAATTCCGACAAATAACACCTATTGTAAATGGTACGGCACTTACATAGATTTAATTAGCCATTTAAGAAGCGAACATGCAAACCGTGTGAATCAAAATAACTTCAAAATAACTGCCGATACTCCTTCGACCTTCTGCTTTATTAAAGCCAACAATACTTTTCTACAAACAATTCAAATGCGCTATTCACAGCTTGTTGTCACAACAATACAATTACACGCGTCTAAAAATGA
Organism: Holotrichia oblita; assembly: GCA_023690525.1. Lineage (NCBI taxonomy): Eukaryota > Metazoa > Arthropoda > Insecta > Coleoptera > Scarabaeidae > Holotrichia > Holotrichia oblita. The sequence continues at coordinate 227,678,026 of CM043015.1, read as the reverse complement.
TGACAAGTATATGTGGCAGATTTATCTCAAACATCCGATAAAAGACTGTGAAACTGTCATCTCTGATTTATGTCTCCTTGGTATACATACGAAAACTATCGATATTAACGATTACCGAGATAAGGACCCCTGTAAGGTTAAAATTGTGTTTACTCGGATTAACACTGTTGTTCGCGAATGAAGAAGACATCGCGTTTTCTACTGGCTACACTTTTATGTTTTGTTCCACTCGCAATGTTCAGGCACTGTTTTTTTTTTAAATTCGGCATTCCACTGGCAACTGGTACCGAAAAAGTTTGCACTAAGTTCAAATCTTCATCTGCATTCATCTTGATAGTCAGCTTCTTTCAGTTGAAATATGATGTCTAGTAGAATAATCTCATCTTGACAGTCACATAGAAGTCATTTCCTCGTGAAAATTAACAAGCTATGAAAGTAGCTATCGAAACGAAAGCGATTAAATTATTATTGAAAAATTCTTAGCCTTCTATAGAAGCAAACAAAATTTAAATGTTAACATATTTTATTATTCAACATGCTTTCTTTTTAATTCGATACATTTATTATCACTTTAACGAAATTTTGATTTCAAGATTGTGCTGACGCAAATGTCAATCTATATCATCTGTCAATGTGACAGCGATGATTGACAATCCATAGTGATAGATTTAGAATCAGTTTACAGTCCAAAAAATGAGACGAATTATACTTTTTTTTTACCGTGACTTTACCATATTATTGAAATCTACTAAGATATTAATTGTATGTAATATTGTTAAAAAAATGCTGTTAAAAATTAATTAATTAAAGAAGGTAAAACGGATATAGCTGCTTTCTTTCCTACTCCCTCCTTATAATCCATAATAACCTCAAGATCGATTGATTTCTGTGAGCGTTGCTAGGTAACCAATAACACTGTGTTATTATGGTTATTATGTTTAACTGGCGTCCTCTGTATTATAAATGTCGAAATTCTAGAAAACACTGTTAATATTTATTGTATTTCACTACAGATGGTGCTAGTTGTACAACTGGACCTATGAACTGGACTTAAATCTCTCATAATATAAGTAAGCGTTGCATTTTAGTGTTGTTTCGCCAGAGATTTGTTACGACGGTATTTTTTTATTTTTATTACTTTATACATTCTTATCTTCCTCTATTTGTTATTTTTAACCTCCAAACTACATTTTTATCAATATTCTAGGGAAAAATGGTAATAAATTTGCTAGACTCGAACGATTTACTCGAACTATCATTATTGAAATGTAAAGTATGCAGTTTGAGACTCCAAAGTCCGGTGTTACAAGTCGGCGTTTTCGGTAACGTGTGCGGAAGCTGTTGCGACAGAAGCGTCTACACGGACGTAATTCGAAACGTCGACCTTGAAGCTCTTCTTCGAAAGCTGTACTTACCGTGTAACTACGCTGGGAGAGGTTGCGAATTTGAAGGGAGTTTCGATGACGTTTGCAACCATGAAAAACGATGCTTTTTCTTCAGGGAAGAATGTCCTCTAGCCGATTCAGAAGAATGCGCAAACGACGTTGATGATATTGACGATATAATAGATCATATCAAGTTTGAACATCCCGATAGCGTTTTAACAGTTGTTGATAATCAAGTTTCTGTAAGGAATCCGATTATATCAAATCAAGATTTATTTTATCTACTGGAGGTAGATGATATGAATTTCGTATTAAAAACACGATTCAGCACTGATAAGAAATCTATCCTATACAAGTTTTATTGCTTAAATTATTTCATGGATGTTGAACATGTTAAAATGTCGATTGTGTTGGATTGTGACGATACAATTTTTAACGTAGGCAACATTCATATCGAACGGTTACGAAAAGGCGAAATCCCATACGAGTTTGACGATATAAATGCTACTAAATTGAAATTAGCTCTGCTTGAGAATTTAAATTGCTCAAACAACATCGTTATTAGAGTTCATACGGAGAGATGTACGGAATTGACCCCGATCAAAGATCAATTTTGGTATCAATGTTTCCAATGTTCGAAATTTTCACCGGAAATCTTCGGCTGTAATTATTGCAACAGACCAATTCACGGCACTTATTGCGATGCTGATTTCTGTAAACCAACGTGCCGTTGCGCAAGTGCAAACACACTAGTCTGCTTGAGCGCAGCTAAAATTAGAACAAAATCCGTAATCCCCTGTCAAAATATCGGTTGCGACCGGAAAATAAATAGCGCTAACTACATCCTCCATACCGATTCGCAATGTCGATTTAGGGAATGTGGCTGTCCGTTTCCTTGTAAATGGCGGGGTATCTCTCTAAGTTTAAACACCCATATCATAGAAGAGCACGCGGATCACGTGAACCAAAATAATTTTCGGATAACTACCGGTACTTCCCCGCCGTTCTGTTTCATCAAGAATAAAAACGTTTTCGTACAAACGTATGAAATGTGGTATCCGCACCTTAGTGTCACAACGAAGCAACTTTACACCCCCGACAACGGTGATAGTTACATGTGGCAGATTTATTTTAAACATCCAATTAAAAGGTACGAAACTGTTATCTCCGACGTATGTGTCGAGGACGAACGCAGTAAAACTATCGATATTTCTGATTACGCTAACAACGACTCTTTCACTGTTAAAGTTCTGTTCACCCGCATTGACGCCACCCACAAATGAAGAAGATAGTGTAATGTGTTACCTCGTGTCTTGTTCAAGTTTGATTTGATATTGTTAAAAATTAATTAATAAAGAAGTTGCAATGTACAGGTTGTTTCAAAATCACTACACTATATACGTTTAAATTTGACACAGTTATGACAAAGAAATACGTATTCCTCCGCCAGACAGCACGAAGACATCTTATAGACATCCTTAAGATGTCTTATGGATGTCTTGTTTATTAACCATTCTTTAAAAACTTTATCGTAAGCAAGCATTGCGTTTTGCAAATTTGTCACCAACTGAAGTAGTGCTTCAAGTCAGAATTACTCATATATCTCGACGATTTAGTAGTTTTTGGAAATAATTTCAAACAACATAATGCAAATTTAGTTAAAATTCTTGAAAGATTAAGAAAAGTAAATTTAAAATTAAATCCGTTAAAATGTGAATTTTTCAAGAAAGAATTGTTATACTTATACGAGGGAGCGTTTTTATATTCGCGGAATGGGGGATAAGGGGTGGAAATAAAAAAACCAAATTATTTTTCTTTTTCAATATATTCACCTGCAAGACGGATACATTTTTCACATCTTTCAATTAATTTATTTATACCCTCATAAAAAAATGATTTCTCTTTATCTGCAAAATACGCCGAAACTGCCTCCTTCACTTCATCATCGGCAGTAAATTTTTTACCCCTCAGCTCTTTTTTCATTTTCGGAAACAGATAATAATCACTCGGGGCCAGTTCTGGGCTGTAGGGTGGGTGATTCACAATTTCGAAGCCCACCTTATGCAGGGCAGCTAACGCAACGCGGCTCTTGTGGACGGGCGCGTTGTCGTGCAAAAGCAGCACACCTTTCGTCAATTTTCCCCGTCTTTTCTCTTTAATGGCTACTTTTAGTCGCTCTAATATTGAAGCGTAATATTCTCCGGTTATAGAAACACCTTTATCTTTATAATCAATCAACAATATTCCTTCCGAGTCCCAAAATACCGTTGCCATGAGTTTCCCAGCTGATTGTGACACTTTAAATTTCTAAGGAGGTGCTGTGCCCTTTTTATGCCACTGCATGGAGTCTTGTTTGGACTCACCTTCATAATGATGAACCCAAGTTTCGTCTCCGAACGATTCGACTCAATACACCATCCTTGTCTTCATTACAGAGGTCCAAAAATGCACGCGAACACGCGATTTTTCCATATTTCACTTTTCACTCCTGATTATGTTACTTGGTTGACGATAGCTCAAAGACTAACTGTCTAATATCAATGAAACTTCGTATTTATGCTAATTATGAGTCGCTGCACAGGCCACGCCCCCAATGCGCCTAATCACCCCCCTACAACCCGCTCATTCCGCGAATATAAAAACGTTCCCTCATATATAGATATGTGTATTATATATTATATTATTAATGAATACTTCTATTCTTGTGAAAGGAAGGAGGATGTTATGTAGTGATATCCATATTTATATGAGTTGTGAGGTTGGCACGATTGCGGCGCGGGTGCGCGAGTGGTCGCGCGGCCATCGACAGTCTGATCGTCTGATCCTCCCCTGTCCAGAGTTAAGATGTATTAAATGTAATGTAATTAAGAAATGCAGTTTAATTTATAACTTATCCCGATATATAACACATTTTACCCGGACCCGGGTGGGCAAGATGGTTTTTTGTCAAAGAACAAGTTTTGGTTATTTATAATAAAGTTTTTAATGAAAATGGTGGTTTTTTTGCAAAATATCTGAGAAAACATTGTTGACCATCAGTATCGATCAAAGATTTTGCTTTAACACTTTATTACTTTAAATAATCTGGAAAACAAACAAAGTGTGTCATCTTACCCTCCTCACCCCCTATATAAATTTGAATTTACCGCCAGTTTGTAAAACAGAAAAGTAAGGTTGGTAATAGTTGAGAGGGAAAAGAGTAGTAGTAGCGTAGTGTGACAGTAAAAGATAAATTGCTATAAATGTCCACCAGATTGCTTTGCCCACCATCAATTTGTATAGTTTATTTAATCTGTTGAATTATCCTCTTCGCTAACTACATTGGGGTTAGAAAATGATCGAAGTTACTTCCATTAATTATTCATTCGCTACTGTTAATAAATTAATCCTTGGATTCTTTAAAACTGTAACGTGTCATACATTGGGATAAATTTATAACTTTTTAATTACGCATATCATCTACGTGTGCGTACAAAACAATCTTGAACGATTTCTAAGACTTATAATTTCGAATTGCTATTAAACATATCCAAAATCACAAACATATAGCTAGTAAAATATAAACACAAAAGCCAATATTTCTTAATTTTATTTTTAATATATTGAATTTAATGAAGCAATAATGATAATACATATCTATATATTATATTATATAAGCAACAAGACCATAATTGTAATAGCCAAAAATTGTATTAAATTTGCGCAATATATAAAGTAAATTTCAAACCATTTTCAGATATAAAATCGCTAACATCGATTTCTTTCAAGCTTCCATCCATCGTACAATCACTGGTCTTCGTAAGCGAATCAGATTTGCTTCCTTCCTTCCAGATATTAATCTTCCAGATACAATTATCATCCCAATTAGGCGCGGTAACTTTTATTATCGTTACGGAGAGCTTGTTAGTCGCCGAAGAAAGGCTAAATTCCGCTACGAAAGCGTCGACATCATTGATGAAAACGTGCTTGACAGGCTGGTCTGCCAAGACGACACAAACCGCCGGATTGACGACATCCTTATGCGCATCCAGCATGTGCCCGACCATCTGTTTAACGCTATAGGTGTCTTCGCAAAATAGACATTGATGTGTTATAAAAGGACAAAGATAGGTCTTATGTATGAGGTGTTTATCGCCGCGTATCACCTGGTTACAACCCGTTGTTTCGCAAACGAACGCGAAACTAACTTGGCGATCTTCTGATATTTTAAAAGCGTATTTATCGCGGCTGCAACAATGACCCTTGCATTCGCCGCATTCTTTGATAGATACGCTACAACCGTAACAATAAGATGTCGTAGTGTATACCTTGAAGCACTTCCTACACTGCCACCATACTTTATTCGTAAGCATTCCTGATACGTTTAGGACACCTTTGAACTCGCTCCGGAAGGAAATCTTCAATTTTTCGACGGATTCCAAATTCTCCAGCGCACTTAGATTAGCCCTGAAAGCATTTTCGACGTCGAATTCGCAGTTTAATTTGAATTCATCCATTAGACGACCTTTCTGGTCGAAAGTATTAAAACCAACTGAATAAAACTTTATATTTTTCGCTGAATAATCCTCGGTTAATCTGTAAAATGTGTACAAAATCTTTTGTCCCTCTTTATCGAATAAGGATCTTATTAAGAAATAATTATCGTCGATCTTAAACGCGTAAAGAGATCGAGGATGATTACGCGAAGGATTTCCAGCTATAATATAACCATTTTCAGCATCTAAAATATTATCGCTGTGGTCCTCATCGATGTGGTTGGCGATATCGATCGTCCTCACCTTCTTATCGCATTTCTTTTCGTATGCGAACGGACATGGTTTCGTCTTGAAGCGGCAGTTCTTCTCGTGTTCGTATGTCTTGTTAAAAGACCCGTAAAACGTGCAGCCATCTTCGACGTAATAACAGGAGAAATACAATTTTCTCATTTGCGAACACAGTTCTTCGTTTTGAACGGCGTCGGGGTGAAGCGTCCTGTCGAAGCATAATCCGCAAGCGTTGCTGATTTCCCCGATTGTCATGATAGGATATCGTAACCTGCGGTTACATAATTGGCAGCGAAATATTGGTAAATCCATTAGATCCGCAGTTGTCAATACATTCATATTCTACAATATAAAAAGTGTTGTGGTAATAAATTTTATAATTGAGCCTGTTAAATGCATATACTTACAATGATACGATCTATAATTCGTATTAATTGTATAACGCGAGAAGATTCTAAATAGAGCTTTTACGTTCGACACTGATATTTAAACTGATCGGGAACTCGAAAATAAAACTGCACATCTCGCAGGTTATCTCGTTGATTTCTATGAGTCGATATAATTTGGTTATCGATAATTGTGTAAATATTTTTTTGGATTTTCCAGGTTGTTCTGCGAATAATATAATAATAATCTGTGCCGTAAAGGAAATTGTCGTTATTTAACTGTTTTATCAATGTAAATAGGGCATCTTATACCTGCGTGATTTTTAGTGAAATTAGTCATTGGAAATTTGCAATACCTAATAAAATAAGGTTTTTTTTTTGCAATCAAAATATTGACACTTATATTTCTCGTTAGTTTAAACATTTTCGGGCAAATAAAAATAATCTTGATGATTCTGTATTTGACAGTGAATGCCCATATAGAAACCACCACGTAGACGAAAAAAGGACGACCTTCAAATTCGGTTAATCCGAAATTGTTAAAAGCCATCACCGACTACGTATCTGGTGATGAATCTTAAAACATCACTGGTCCCACTTTCTACTAAACTCGGCGATTCAAAGAGATGTCTACAACACAGTATCAAAACGTTCTTCAGTTCAGAAACGTTTTGGCAAAGTGGGTGCCCAATTTGCTGTCTAACAAACAAAATAAGAAATTATCGATTGGGATAATTTATTGGACAATCAATGAGATTTGATTTATGAAGATTCTATCGTTATATAAAGGTTACCAGTTGCATAAAATCTTAATGTTAATAAAAGCTGTTGTAAACAGGACAAAGCAGTTCTTACTTCAACACATGAAACATGTTTACTAACACTAAACACTTTAACCCACTAAACACCAAACAAGTTTTAACTAAAACACCGACGCGTTTCAACAGCAATGCTCTCATTATCAAGGCGATAATAAAACTAAATTAAAATAAAACCTACAAATAACAGGTAACCTAAAATGTTATGCACGGTCAACCCGATACGCATCATTAATTTCCGATTAACGAAAACAATGACGAATACGGGATAGCCCCATTGTCACAATTCATTACACACGACTTATTTTTATATATTTCTAAATTTTCGAAGACATTTAGAAACTTACAATTGTTTATTTGTCTAATTCATTTAACATTCGTATGATCGATGTTGTGATCTGTTTCAAAAATGTGTTGGGCAACGCTCGATTTCTCAATTCTATTAAATCTAAGATTCGCCATATGCTCTTTAAGTCTAGTTGAGACTGCTCTCCTGGTTTGCCCAATATATTTTTGATTACAATCTTTACAATTGATTTCGTAAATCCCTGACTTTTCTAAAGGCTGTGTTTTATCTTTAGGCTTACCGATGAGACTTCGTAAACTAGTCCCATAACTGTAAACTATTCTGAGATCTAGCTCTTTGAAGATTTTACTCAAACCTTTAGTGATAAAGGGAGCGTAAGGGAGGGTCACAACGGGTGAGGGTTTAATATCCTCTCGAAAAGTCGTAGATTCTTTCACAGTTTTCTTATAATTAAACTTCCTAATTAACTTATAAATATGCTGAGGCTGGAAACCATTACACTTGGCCGCATCTTTTATAATTTTAAGCTCTTTCTCATACCTCGCCTTGTTCAAGGGAAAAGTGAGGAGTCTGTGGACCAAAAAGTTCAGGCTTGCCATTTTGTGTTGAACACAATGATGGGAATCTGAAGGAATGTAGCGAAGTGTACTGGTTTCCTTTCTATACACGTCAAATTCTAATCTATTGATATTTCTAATTACTAAAGTATCTAGAAAGGGTAGCTGACCGTTTTCTTCTCTTTCACAAGTGAACTTTTTGATTTCGAACCGATTATTTAATCTCTTTAATTTTTTAGTATCAAATATAGCGAAAATGTAATCCACATACCTCAACCAACCCTTAGGAAAGTATTCGCTCTCAGATTCTAAGTCCTTTTCAAAACGGCTCATGAAAAGGTTAGCCAAAAAGGGCGACAAGGAGTTACCCATTGCCGTTCCTTCCAGCTGTTCATAAAAACTCCCGTTGAATTTAAAGATGTTCTGTTTCATACAGATGTCAGTTAAGTGAATATATTCCTGGACACATTGTTGACTCAAACTGTTTTGAAGGAACAAGTCCTCAAGGTATGTTAAGTTGTCTGGAATCGGTACACTAGGAAAAAGAGAACTAACATCAAATGAAATCAATACTTCACCCTCCAGCAACTGAATATTTTGAATTTCTTTAATAAATTCTAACGAATTTTTAACTGCAAAACTAGGTTGCTGTATTGGCAAATTATTAAATTCATTGGTCAGCCATTTGGAAACCTTGTAAGTCGTAGCGTCAATTGCCGAAACAATTGGCCTTACCGACTTGCCACGTTTGTGAATTTTAGGTAAACAATATATAACTATAGCTAGAAACAGATATTAGCAAATTCTCCAATATCTACATGTTAATGATAACAGTTTATTGATCAATGAAAATAAACATAAACTACCCCCTTTTATCAACACTCTAAATCAAGAATTTGAGTTTCATTATTATGGTACAAGAGCACTCTCTGTTGATGAATCTGTCATCAAATTTAAAGGAAGAAGCTGCTTGAAGCAGTACAATTCAATGAAACCACTGAAAAGAGGCTACAAGATCTCATGTTTATCAGATCAAGATAGATTCGTCAAACAGTACCAAGGGAAAAACCAAGTAATTGACAAAAAAATTGCGATTATAATCTTGGAGAAAGAATAGTATTGTTCTTAACAGAAAAAGAATGGGGCAAAGAAAGGCTAATATATTTTGACAACTTTTTCACCTCAGCAAAATTATTAGAAAAATTAAAACTCGAAAAAACCTTAGTATGTGGAACCATACGTAGCAATAGAGTAGGAAATCCCAAAAAAAGTAAAAGAGGTGACTTCGACTGGAGAGTGTCAAATACTGATATCAGTTATTTTAAGTGGAAGGACAATAAGGCAATCACAATAGCTCTCTAATCTCTCATGGTACAGTTCCCAGTTTTGAGGCAGTTTGATCAGGGTGTCGGACCTAAAAGTGTACAGGGCAAGTCGATACCTTGTGAATTTTTCCAGTGCTTCTTTGATGACCAGATGTGGAATGATATCGTATCCCTGCAGATGCTGTCTCTTTGTTGTCCCACAGTTCTTCCGATTTTGACGCACATTTTTAATATTTGCCTACAAGACCATGTATTCCCCTCTCCTTGGAAATTAGCTCGTGTCATTTCTATATCTAAGAATAGAAATCCCAGCAGTTATAATGACTTCCGTCCTATTAGCATCTTATCTGTATTGTCGAAGATCCTGGAAAAGATAGTCCACAGGCAGTTGCGTGGCCACCTCTCCAGATTCCACATTTTGCCCAGTTTTCAGTCAGAATTTCGACCAGGCTTCAGTTGTGCGTCGGCTCTGGCTAGCATAATAATATCATCTCAGTTAACGACATGGGTCTTGCTACAGTTCTTGTATTGCTTGATTTTTCAAAGGCCTTTGATAAAATTAACCATAATCTACTACTATCTATTCTTCACTACATCGGCCTTGATGACAATGCAGTGCGGTTCTTCAACAGTTACTTACTTGACAGGTGGCAGAGAGTGGTGGTTGATGGTTTCGAGTGTGCATCTACACTCATGCGTGCGGGAGTTCCACAAGGATCTATTCTGGGACCATTACTGTTCTGAATTTATATATCCAACTTATTCTTTTTCATAACTTCACTTGTACTTTTTATCTTTATGCTGATGACTCGCAGTTGTACAGATCTTTTCCCATTGACGACACCTACAGAGCTATTGATGACAAATTGTGATCTTGATAAATTATTTACTATAGCGAGAAAGCACTGCTTACATTTGAATATTGACATATCGTATTTTTTGGTTTTTGGTGGTCCTAAAACTAGATCGCGGATTCCGCGTGATATCAAACTTAGAATTAACAACACATATTTGAGTTCTCAAACCAACGTTAGAAATTTAGGCCTGGATATGGACCGTGAACTCAGATTTAAACATCACGTTAGCACTTGCATAAGGCGTGTTTGTTTCTTGGATTTTTCTTTTTTTTTGGATTCACCGTTAATAACAGGTAGCCGTTTGGCGAACTGGTGGTGATCCCTTTGGGCACTTAATGCTTTTTAATGCATATTATTCCTTTGTATTCTGTTATTGTAATAGTATTGAGTATTGCCAATAAATCTTTATTATTATTATTATTATTCATTTATTTTCTCTACATAGGTACAGTGATCATACACGGCCTAGAAGGCAAGTAGTATAATACATGAGGTAAGATTTTATGCTCTTAGGTAAGTACATTTCATGGATATTACAATACGTGTATTTTAACTGTCCTTTTCATAGCTGCTGCGTCCGTCCTCAGTCCAGGGTTTACGTTGGGAGGTCCACTTCAGGTGAGTTGTTGAGGGTTTTACGCACTATGTTGGCTGTGCCCAGTACTACAGCCTTCTGTAATTCCAGGTATAAGTTCGGTGGGAGGTCAATGGAAGCGAGTTCTTCATGTAAGGATTTTGGTATTTCTCCCAGTGAACCAAGGATTATGGGTACTATTCGGACACTGGTAACATCCCATATCTGCTTAATCTCCGCCGCAAGAGGTAAATATTTTGATATTTTTTCTTTACGCTTTTCTATGATGTTAGTTGCCGTTGGTATTGCTACATCGATTATTGTGCATCTTTTATCAGTTTTGTTGAGAAGTAGTATCTCAGGCCTGTTATTGGTGACTTGATGGTCTGTTTGAATGGTTCGATCCCAATATAGTAAAGCTGTTTCTGTTTCGCAGACATGTTCGGGCTGGTAGTTATAATATGGTACTCCGTGTTCCAGGTGTCCAATTTTGTAAGCAATCCAGTTGTGTAATATTTTGGCCACAGAGTTGTGTCTGTCTGTATATTCTTTGGCAGCCATAATTTGACAAGCATTGGTGAGGTGTTCCACGGTCTCCGGTTTGATTTTGCATAACCTACATCTATCGTCTTGTACTTGGGAATCCCTTGTTATGTATTTTCTATAATTCAGTGTGGGGACTACACGGTCTTGTATGGACATCATAAAGCCCTCTGTTTCGGGGAATAACCCTCCATGTGTCAGCCAGCCGTTGGATGCTTTCAGATCTATATGGTCCTGTTGTAAGTTGTTTAAATGCCGCCCGTGCAATTGTTTGGCGTCCCATTGTTGTACTATATCTTGAATTACTATTTTCCTTCCTATCTGCTCTCTATCCCTCAAGTTGAGGGTGGTATAACGCTTATCGTTGCGAATCAGTGCTCTATATAGGGGTTGGGCAGGTTATCCTCCATTTTGGCGTAGAAATACTCCCTCATCCCGTTTACCAGCTTAAAATGCAATCTTCGTATGTCTGTCACTCCTCTGCCTCCAATAGATCTTGGTAAATGGAAGCGTTCAACACTGCTATGCGGGTGGTGTGCCCTGTGGATCGTAAATGTCTTTCTTGTTATTCTATTCAAATTATCTAGATCTGTAGGTGTCCAATTGATAATGCCGAAAGAGTAGCTAATCACCGGTATTGCATATGTGTTTACGGCTTTGACTGAGTTTCTAGCTGACAATTTGGTCTTTAATAGTTGAGTTAGTCTTTGCTTGTATGTATTCGTTAGCCGGTTTCTTATCTCCTTATGTTCAATACCTTTAGATTGGAGTACTCCTAGGTACTTGTAAGTTTCACCTTCATCCATTGCTTCAATAACTTTAGGTTCTTCTTCTTTGTCACTGGCTATAGTATGTCCTTCCTGTTTATGCCATTTTCCCTTACAGATTCCGTTAGTTCTGCATTTGTTTAGGCCAAATTCCATTCTGGTGTCTTTGGTGAAGATTTCTACCTGTTGTAGTAGGTGTTCGGTTTCTTCTTTTGTTTTGCCTATGACCTTGATGTCGTCCATATATATGAGGTGGCTTATCTTTTGGCCGCTATCTCCTATTTCATAACCTGCTTTCGTCTTATTTAGTGTGGTAGAGAGTGGGTTTAGTGCTAAGCAGAACCAGAGCGGGCTCAATGAGTCCCCTGGAAAATTCCTCTTTTGATCTTGACATTGCCAGCAGGTTTTCCATGTACAAGTAGTTTTGTCTCCCATTTATCCATTAGTGTTACTAATGCTGAGGTTAATTCAGGCGTTATTTTATAAATGTTGAGTATATCTTTGAGATAGCTGTGTGGAATTGAGTCAAATGCTTTCTTATAATCGATATAGCCCCAATATAAGTCTTTTTTCTTGCGTTTCGCCTCTTCAGTTATTAGAGTATCTATAACTATATGTTCCTTACTTCCATATGTATTTCTTTGACATCCTTTCTGTTCAATGGCCATTAAACAATTCTCTTCGATATGCTTATATATTTTGTTCGTTATAATAGATGTAAATAATTTGTAAATAGTTGGAAGACATGTTATGGGCCTATATTGAGCGGGGTCAGCGCTGGGTGGTTGCGTCTTGGGAAGTAGATACGTAATACCTTGGGTCATAAATTCTGGTACGCTTTCTGGATTCCGTATCGCGTTATTTAGGATCTCGGCCTTCAGCCAGAAATTATGGACTCCTCTACGACCAGAAACTTTAGAACACCAGCGGGGCATTAGCGGGTCTTTGGTATATTAAATGAGAATCTTTAATACAGCTGACAAACTACTTAACTTAAAACAATTTTTAAAAAAGTAAGGTCGTAATTATTTCTTATTATAATTTTTATTCTTAATACATCAATAACGATTATAAAACAATAAACTATAATAACGAAAATATTTAATTTAGTCAAAATTATTCTATACTCGTATGAGCTGAACAGTAAATTCTAAACTGTCTCGAACCATAAACTCAGAAACATTTATCTCCTTGTGATATCTACTCGTACTGCAATCACCTGATACAACCAACTCTAACATATTTCCTCTTGATCTCACGTGTATTTTCCATGTATAAGAATTATCCCAACAAGGTTCCATTAACTTTATAAAAGTCACATGAAACATCTTGTTAGAGGAGACCCGACATTTCAAAATGAAAACATCCATATCGTTCACGAACGCATAGGTCGTAATCGTATCGAATTCGATTATCGTACAAATTGTAGGATTTAGAACGAATTGATGCGTTATTAAAATATGTTCAATCATATCTCGCACTGTATACTCTTCCTTGCAAAACACGCATCCATGCTTTTTAAAGCCACATTGGAAGTTCTTATGCAAGTCGTAAATATCACCCGGTACAACTTGATTACAACCAGCTGATTGGCAAACAAATGCATAACTCAAATTCGATTTTGACAAATTTATTTCGCATACGTTAGCGCTATCGTTGCATTTAACACAAAATTTCTGACAGGTCTCGCAAGTAACGACGTTGACGCGACATTTTGTGCAGAAACGTAGTCGGTCGAAGATTTTCGAACAGCTCCGGCATTGGAACCACACGTTCCAAGCTCGTTCCACGTCGATAGTTTTCGAAACCGCATTCCGAATTAAAATCCTAACCTCTCGATCGAAATTCAAACACTTCAACCTGCATAAGCTTGCGCTGAAAGCGTTCGCTTCGTCGAATTTAAACTTCAATTCCGACACGTGTTTCACGCGATATCTCCCCGGCTCTTCGGCGAAAGCGTCCGAATAAAATTTTAAATTTTCAGCGAAGATACTATCGCTTAATCGGTAAAATGTAAACAAGATTTTTTCCGCTTCTTTCTTGAATAAAGATCTGATCAAGAACCAATTCTCATCGATTCGAAATAGATGGATAAAATCGGTGTTAGTTTCCGAAGGATTTGGAACCATAACCTGCGCCCCGTCTTCGGCGATTAAGATGTTATCTTTGTGGTTCTCATCGATGTGGTTGGCGATGTCGACCATACATAATAGAGTGTCGCAATTGTAGTTGAAGATAAATGGGCAGAATTCTTTCCGCATAACACAACGCTTTTCGTGCTCGCAAGTTTTGCGAAATGGGCCGAAGAATGTGCAACCATCCTCGGTATAATTGCAAGGAAAATGTAACTTTTCCATTAGCAAAGATAACTCTTCGTTTTGGACAGCGTCGGCGTAAGGGGCCTGTTCGAAACAACCTGTACAAACGTTGCCTAATTGTTCGATTTCCATAATGGGATATTGTAATCGTTTAGTACATACTCCACATTGAAATACTGATAAATTGAGCATGTTGTTTCCGGTCAAACTATTCATCTTTTTCCTACAATTAAATAATTGAATTAATATGGTGGTATTTATAAAGAATGTTTTAATATGTACTTACAATAATTAATATAATTTATAATTTAAAAAATGATGCATCTAACTCAATTCGAAGATGTAACCATATAGCGTTATCTCGTGAAAATAAAAATGATAAGAGAATGTATCACTCTACACTTGTATTTATCCGTTATCAATTCATATCGTGCCTGTATAGCTGATTACTAACTTGTTAGCAGATTTAAATGTAACGTTTTTATACAAAATTACGACTTGAAAAAATGGAATTTTTTAATTTGCAACATAGTCCCTTAAGACATTGCCACACTTAATACACAATTAATATAACTCCTTTTTCGTCGATGGAATCACGTACTTTTAAAATTAAACCAGCATAATACTGCTCTGTTATAGTCTGACCACATGATAAAAAGTCTAAGGATAATTCTTTCGTCATGGCAAATCCAAGTTTCATCAGCAGTAACGATTGTTTCTATGAAACACTTGAGATCTCTTGTAATGATGGTCCATGGTAATTCTTTATGTAAAATTTTTTCTAAGCTACCTGTTGGGTAGCTGCAAGTCTGAACTATGAATTTCACAGTGATTCGTCTATACCAGTGGTTCTCAACCTTTTCACTATTGAGGACCACTTCGTACCCGTCAGAATCTGAGGCGGACCACATCCGATAGAATTAAGATTTCCACAACAGTTACATAGGACAAAGGTTGGTTTTAAATGAGGTTTTAAATGATTCATGAGAATATTGTTTTTTTTGCAGCCATTCATAGTTCATATACAGGGTGATTGGTGAGAATGGCCTATTAAAAGTATTATACAAACGGATAGGAATTTGAAAACAAAATCTTGCAGTTGGATATGGTAAAATATGAACTATCACGTGAAAATATTTTTGAATAAATATCACTTCCGGTTAACCGGAAGTGGGCATCAACTTCGATTTTTTAAATAGCATGCTATAAAATAAATTACAAATTCAGCTTCTATGATAAATTTTACACATATTTCATGTATCATACCCTATACCTAAAAACCATTCCTTCTGAGTTATTCGCAATTAAAGAAAAAAAGTGACAGATACCGATCTTACTTTATAGTGATATTACTTCACGTAGGAGTAAATGAGGCGAATGAAATTTTGCATACGCGCAGCTGATATTATGTAGTTATACAGCATTTGAGGTTTTTTTCTGTAACATTATACAGGGTGTTTAAAAACTTAGTTGCTTATAAATAAGTTCAATCCGCGGAAAGTACATTTTCTTAAATGGAAAGGTATATATTTTATTAGATATTATGATTCTACAAAATATTCTCTTTAAATCCATATTAGGTGTTCCTATACCTAAAATGTAAAGTTAATAAGTTATAACGATTTAATTAACCTCCGTACCTAAAATGCTCAAATATGTCAATTTACAGAAGCAAGTGTGCTTAGCTCATTTGTTTTACATACTTACTTGCCACTTATTTTGACGTCTGTCATTTTAGTTAGTTGTTCTCGTGGACACTGTGGGAAATAGATCTGGACCAGTACAATAATTAGGGTAAACAATGCGAGGATTTACTTTACAACAACAAAAAGTTATTTTATTTGTTACAAAACATATTGTTATCTTAGTATTTTTTACAATTTTTATTTTACCTCTGTAATAACATTGTTTTCGTTTCTGTGCAATACATTTTTCTCAGTATATTGTGTAAGAATGGATTAGCATTGAGAATAGACCAAATCAGGTAATCATGAATTTATTTATGTAAAGTGAATGTAATCAAATAGTGAAATAAACGTATCAAACGTTTAGTGAAAGATACTAACATTTACAACCAATGATCAGCAAAAATTTCTAAGAATTTTTAAGATATAAAAAGATTTAGCGACCGATATGTTCGTAGAACACTGATGAGAGAACAATACCTGTTAAGTAATAATAACAGTTATAATTATTTAAGAAGGCAGATATTTAAAAAACAGTTGAAGTAGTGTGTCCAAAAGAAAATATTTTGTTAAACGTTTTTTTACTCAATGAAATATTAGTTGATTGAAGAGTCTTTTGTGTATCTAAAATAAAAGTAAAATCCAAAGTGTGAAGTAAAACCCAACGTGTAACAATATCAGTAAAAAATTTAGATTATCTAAGAATTCTCCTAGATACTCCCAACAATTGGTATTTGAATAATCAACATAAAGTAAATCTACATCAAAGGTCTAAATAATTAGTAATAACAAATTAGGTAAAATAAAAAAAATAAAAAAGATAATATAAAAGATACAGTAGAAAAATTATAAGAACAACCATAATAATAACACAAATAAATAAGTTATCTAAATGGTTCGACATGGCAACCATTTCTATTGAGGCATTCTATATTTGGAGACGTATTCCAATAATTCTTGCTAATCATTTGGTGTTATTTGCGTAAAGGATCCCTTATTCCTATAATTCAATGAGAAGAATTTTTGAAAATACGATTAACAAAATGATAGACGTCAAAATAAGTGGCAAGTAAGTATGTAAAACAAATGAGCCAAGCACACTTGATTCTGTAAATTGACATATTTGAGCATTTCAGGTACGGAGGTTAATTAAATCGTTATAACTTATTAACCTTACATTTTAGGTATAGGAACACCTAATACGGATTCAAAGAGAATATTTTGTAGAATCATAATATCTAATAAAATATATACCTTTCCATTTAAGAAAATGTACTTTCCGCGGATTGAACTTATTTACAAGCAACTAAGTTTTTAAACACCCTGTATAATGTTACAGAAAAAAACTTCAAATGCTGTATAACTACATAATATCAGCTGCGCGTATGCAAAATTTCATTCGCCTCATTTACTCCTACGTGAAGTAATATCACTATAAAGTAAGATCGGTATCTGTCACTTTTTTCTTTAATTACGAATAACTCTAGGGTAACTAGGGTATATTTATCATAGAAGCTGAATTTGTAATTTATTTTATAGCATGCTATTTAAAAAATCGAAGTTGATGCCCACTTCCGGTATTTATTCAAAAATATTTTCACGTGATAGTTCATATTCAACCATATCCAACTACAAAATTTTGTCTTAAAATTGCGATCCGTTTGTATAATACTTTTAATAGGCCATTCTCACCAATCACCCTGTATGTAACAGAAATTGGATATCAACATAAAATCAATCGGCCATCCCTCCAAAAGTATGAAAACTCTTAGTTAAAATTCGATTGTTTCTTTTCTATATTTATCAAGAAAATATTCAAACTTACTTTGTACATTCGTTTGAATTTATTACTATTTGCTCATATTGTAATATGATGTTAAATTAAAGTCTTTATGCTCGAATGTCATGCCCATAAAATGTAATAAATAAGCGCTACTTTCATACATGTCACTAGGTAAAATGAAATGGATCCTAAAGTTTTATCAATGTATTTTATTAATTACAAACTTGCCAAATTTGCATTCTGCAAGTCTGCAACGTTTTCAGAGTGAGATTTCATCACTTTGAAATGGGCATCAGACGATATTTCAATAAGTTGCTTCTGTTCGCGAATAGATAGATTATTATTACTGCAAGCTAAAAAGGGATCAAGTACCCACAGATTGTTCTTCCTTACATCCGTATCATCCGGGAAGTGCTTCTCGAAATAACTTTCAAGTGATTCAACGTAGGGCTTAACCACTGTATGTAAATTTTCTTTATTTAAACCTTAATTTTCAGAAATAAAATCTGAAAACAAGTTGAACATTTCAAACGATCCTTTTCCAGTTTCAGACTTTCATAACAATAATTTTTTCTTGAATGATTCAATTTTGTTCCATAGGTCAAATGCAGTTTTGATGGTCCCTGGAGGCCAAGATTCATAATATTGAGTTGTTCGAAAATATCGGCCAAAAAAGCTAACCTAGCGATGAATTCACCGTCACGTAGTGTTTTGGCTAAATCAGGTTTTTTTTTCATTAAAGAACATACCTACATACTTCTTCTCTAAGTTTATAAAATCTGGCTAAGACTGGACAGCCACCGAACTTCAGTATGCAGAAGGAGATTCGAATGAATAGTTCCCATGTCCTCGCATAACATAGCAAACAGTCTCGAGTTGAGAGCGTTACTTTTTATAAAGTTCACAGCCTTTACCACAGTAGTCAAAACCTCATTTAGTTCAGGACTCAAACCTTTGGCAGCAAGCATCTCTCTACAAATAATGCAGTGTGTTAAAACAATATCACTGTTTGCTTCTTTCCTGACTAAACTTGGCAAACCTGTTTTGTGCCCTGTCATTGCCGTAGCACCATTGGTGCAAAGTCCAACACAGTCTTTCCAGGAAAGGTTTCTGAGTTTGAAATATTCGTCAATGGCTTTAAAAATGTCTTTGCCTATTGTGTGACTTTGCAACGCAGATATGCTCAGGCTGGAAACCATTGCACTTGGTCGCATCTTTTATAATTTTAAGCTCTTTCTCATATAGATATTAGATTTCTGAAAACTTGTAAACGTTTTTCTGTTTTTCCAAACTTTATTAATGTTACTGTTTCGAATAATTGCAAAAGTAGTGATAAAGTCATTCGTTACGCGAAAGAAAAATGGTTGTGTTCAGAAATCGAATATCTTTTTGCCAAACGCAGTAAACTTGAGATTCAAGCTTACCAACTTTGGAAATTTTTAACATTAGATCTTAATGATGTTGAATATCAACTATGGTGTGATTTTCAACGGAACATGTTTATTTCAATCGATAGGAAAGTTCAAAATAAGAAATTCTCTCATGATAGGAAATTAAGAAAGTTAGGTTGTTTTTTTAAAGAATAAACATCATGTTCCGATGAATACCATTAACATAGTAGAAAATCATTCCTCGCAAATTTTTAGTGAACGGGAACTTAATATTTTGAATAAAGGATTGAAATTTGGTTTGCAGACTCGTGAATCGAATGTTGAATGGGTTATTGCCGGGATAGAATCCTCTATCCAGCGGTTTCCTGAGCCCACAAAACAGTACGTTAGGGAGGCCTGCAAACATACTATTTCAAAAAATGTGAAATCCTATAAATCACCTCAGACATCCGAAAACATTAAAATTATTAAAACTTTGCGGGAAAAAGATTGTTTTCATTTGAAAGCTGACAAAGGGAACAAGGTTGTTATTTTACATAAAGAGGACTACTATGATCGGATTAATGACCTGTTGAGTAAGGGTCCTTATAAGTCAATTTCAAAAAATCCTTTACCGAAAATGATTAGAGACGTCAACAATGTGTTTAAAGCTTGCAACAACCTTGTTACTGCCGATGTTAGACGTAAGCTACATGTCTCCAATCCGGTTATCCCTAAATTATATTGTTTACCTAAAATTCACAAACCTGGCAAGTCGGTAAGGCCAATTGTTTCGGCAATTGACGCGCCGACTTACAAGGTTTCCAAATGGTTGACCAATGAATTCAATAATTTGCCAATACAGCAACCTAGTTTTGCAGTTAAAAATTCGTTAGAATTTATTAAAGAAATTCAAAATATTCAGTTGCTGGAAGGTGAAGTATTGATTTCATTTGATGTTAGTTCTCTCTTTCCTAGTGTACCGATTCCAGACACCTTAACATACCTTGAGGACTTGTTGCTTCAAAATAGTTCGAGTCAACAATGTGTCCAGGAATATATTCGCTTAACAGACATCTGTATGAAACAGAACATCTTTCAATTCAACGGGAGTTTTTATGAACAGCTGGAAGGAACGGCAATGGGTAACTCCTTGTCGCCCTTTTTGGCTAACCTTTTCATGAGCCGTTTTGAAAAGGACTTAGAATCTGAGAGCGAATATTTTCCTAAGGGTTGGTTGAGGTATGTGGATGACATTTTCGCTATATTTGATACTAAAAAATGTAATATTGATGATTTTCTCAATAATAGATTAAATAATCGGTTCGAAACCATAAAGTTCACTTGTGAAATAGAAGAAAACGGTCAGCTACCCTTTCTAGATACTTTAATAAGTAGAAATAACAATAGATTAGAATTTCACGAGTATAGAAAGGAAACCAGTACACTTCGCTACATTCCTTCAGATTCCCATCATTGTGTTCGATACAAAATAGCAAGTCTGAACTTTTTGGTCCACAGACTCCTCACTTTTCCCTTGAACAAGGCGAGATATGAAAAAGAGCTTAAAATTATAAAAGATGCGGCCAAGTGTAATGGTTTCCAGCCTCAGCATATCTATAAGTTAATTACGAAGTTTATTTATAAGAAAACTGTGAAAGAATCTACGACTTTTCGAGAGGATACTAAAGCCTCACCCGTTGTGACCCTCTCTTACGCTCCCTTTATCACTAAAGGTTTGAGTACAATCTTCAAAGAGCTAGATCTCAGAATAGTTTACAGTTCTGGGACTAGTTTACGAAGTCTCATCAGTAACCCTAAAGATAAAATACAACCTTTAGAAAAGTCAGGGATTTACGAAATCAATTGTAAAGATTGTAATCAAAGATATATAGGGCAAACCAGGAGAGCAGTCTCAACTAGATTTAAAGAGCATATGGCGAATCTTTAATAGAATAGGCTTGTTATCAATGACGATTTTTCTCGATTTTTTTTACGTTATTATGTAAAACTAATTCATCAAAATAATTAGTAAAATTTTTAGCTCTTAAACTTAACCCACTGTTTAGATATTAAAGGTTAAAAACCGAATTCCGATAAAAGCGCGGGATCCGCCTGTGACGTCATACCACACGTCGTAGTTCGGTGTTCAGTAGCGACGCGACTGACTGTATCGACACATAGAAGAGCAAGCGGATACTTTGCGTATAAGATTCGATAATACGATTGAAAATTTAAGCCAGTCGTCACTATACGCTCCCATTTTAAATAGACGAAATAAAAATTAAAAATAAAATAAAAAGGTGTTCAAATAAGTGTCTTGTATTTTTCACAAATACCCCATATACCAACATTATCTTCTATATATGTAAAAGAGAAAGCCTTAGTTACCTACCGCACGTTACTACGCTTAGAGAGAACGCCTGGACCGATTTCGATGATTCGCACCAATGCGTACTGGTCTCCGGCCAAACAAGAAAATTCCCGAAATATCCCCGAAAAGAAAAATTATCAAGAAAATTCATTTTGTAGGGAGTGATTTTACGACGCCATCTTTATGATAGATGACGTTTATGTTTACGTTACGTTGAAATTTTTTTTTACGGGCGGTACGGGACGGGCGGGTCACAGGGGGTGGTACGGGACGGGCGGGGGTGGTACCCGTAACAATACATTAAACATTAAATGTCTAAATCAATACCTTTCTAGGCAGAACGAAGTCTGCTGGGCCAGCTAGTTAATATATAAAATGATCTTATTAGATAAATACACTATAACTTACTTTAAAATGATCTTGGCAGCAATACACAGTAGATTTGTCAGATACAAAAACTTTACGACGCATTGCTTTCTGCCAAACTTTTCTAATTTTAATGTCAGAGGGTACATTAATAAACAATTTCTCTGGAGCATTTTTGGATGTATTAGGACAGTTAGGAGCCAAACAATATTTATATGCCACTTTCTTCTTACTCATTATGAAATAAAGTAAAACATAACAGTCAAGCGTTTTGTCTCTTACACGACAACACGGTAAGTATAATACACAGTCCGCTCGCAGTGCTCGAATAACTTATAGTACAGACGTGTGGTGTGACGTCACAAGTAACCACGCCCCGTTTTCGTTCAGTCCAATTTCTTTAATTAATTTGAGGGTTTAAACGTCGACGGAAAAATCTAAAATTTTGAGAATCAGTTTAAAATGAGTTTTGGTTTCGATTATTAAAATAAAATTTTTTTGCTGAACAAGCCCATTGAGAAATCGAGCGTTGCCGAACACATTTTTGAAACAGATCACAACATCGATCATACGAATGTTAAATTAATTAGACAAATAAACAATTGCAAGTTTCTAAATGTTTTCGAAAGTTTAGAAATATATAAAAATAAGTCATGTGTAATGATAATTTTTTTTTAATATGTGGTGGGTGCTTAGTTGCAGTGACTCCGTAAACTGTATCGCTTGTCTGGCTATCACTGCAACTCTCGCGGTGTAGTTTTTGTGTGTGTATGTTGTGTTCAATTTTTTTTTTTTTTTTTTTTTTTTTAATGTGTGGTGGGTGCTTAGTTGCAGTGACTCCGTAAGCTGTATCACTTGTCTGGCTATCACTGCAACTCTTGCGGTGTAGTTTAGTGTGTGTAAGTTGTGTTTAAATGGCTTTGTGACAACATCATATCGCCTTTTATGATGCCGCGCTGTTAATCACTTTGCTCCCAACAGCGAATGGCAAGTCGATCCGGGATTAAACTCCCTGAAAAAATGTCACCGTCCCTCCAGAGAATTGAACCCCGGCACCTATCGTCCTCTCACAACAATAGTCAGCCGCCTAACCACTGCGGCCATCGACCCGTTAAAATAAATAAATAATAATAATAATAATAATAATAATATATCTTTATTGCGTT
Source organism: Holotrichia oblita (assembly GCA_023690525.1). NCBI lineage: Eukaryota > Metazoa > Arthropoda > Insecta > Coleoptera > Scarabaeidae > Holotrichia > Holotrichia oblita. Next base: position 227,654,682 of record CM043015.1, on the reverse strand, counting down.
ACAAGTTGTATACAGCAAACGTCATTTACAAAATTCACAGAAAGTGTGTAAAACTATAGCTAGTACAACAGATAATCACTTAGAGTGTACGGTTCAAGATTTATTAAAAACTTAGACACATGTGATTTAAATAAAGACAAATTCTTTATTTGCTTTATTTGGGATGGTAACTTATTGTAAAATTTTAAGCTCGTGTATGCAGGACCGCCTACACTCAAGCTTAATCTATGTTTAGGAAAACAGTATTTATCCTTGTTTCTGGTACTATAATCGTGCTCGAAACAGTATTGGTTAAACAGATGTTTATTTTTAAAATAAAATACTAAAATTTGATATAGGTATATAAATTCTAAACATAGTTGACATATTATTATCTCTAAAATGGTTTCTGCAAGACTGATTAAAATTTAAGTGTAACATGACCCGTAAAATTATCTTTTGACACACAAAGACACGATTGATGTCGCTACTACTCCCCCAAACCACAATCCCATACCTGATTTGTGAGTAACAGCATGCATAATATACAGTACGAAGCGTATTTTCGTCCACAATATCCCTTAGTTGTCTAATAGCAAAGGAAGTACTACTTAATTTATTACACAATACATCAACATGTTTCCCCCATTTAAGGTATTGGTCAATTGTTACCCCGAGCAGCTTAGCGCTCGACGCTAAAGGATAACGACAGTTGTTAAATTCCACATGCTCGCGTCTATTAAGAGCGTGGTGTCGTCCGCGTAATTAATAAGTAAATGATTGTCACCAATGCTTTTATCAGTATGAATGTCATTAAAGTATATAATAAATAGGAACGGACCCAGCACACTTCCTTGAGGCACACCCTGTTCTAGTAATCTCACTGATGAGTGAACACAGGTGCTGTTGTTAACTAAACGCACAATTTGTTGCCTTCCGGATAGGTAGCTGGCAAACCAAAACAGCGCCGCACCTCGAACACCATAACATTGCAATTTTTGCAGTAATCTGTTATGATTAATGCTATCGAATGCTTTCGATAAATCTAGAAGTATACCATACGCCAATTTCTTACTTTCAAGTGCCGCAAGAGCAGCTTCTATGAAATCGAACAGCGCAGTTTCAATACTTTTACCCTGAATAAAACCGTGTTGGAATTTACTTATTAGTTGGTGTTTATTAAAGAATGCAAATAAACGATTGAATACAAGTTTCTCAAACAATTTCGAAAATCCAGTTAATAAACTGATTGGTCTGTAGTTATTGATGTCATCACTGGGACCCTTCTTATAAAGTGGTACAACAATAGCCGTCTTGAGGTAAGCGGGCTAGACAGAAGTTTCAAATGATCTATTTATTATATGTACCAATGGTACAAGAAAAGATTCAGAACAACGTTTCAGAAAGTCCAACGGAATTCGATCAACGTCCGCTGACGACGAAGCGTTAAATGTTCGAATTATTGCTTTGAGTTCCTCTGCGCATGTGGGACTCGTAAAGAAAGAGTTTGGGTTGTTGTGTATATCAATATCTTTACTCGCATCCCCGCTCGCGTGGGTGATAGACCCGAAATAGCTATTGAATTGCTCAGCAAGAGCAATGAACTGTGACAATGGACCTATACCGCATTCGTCATTGTTTTCGTTAATCGGAAATTAATGATGCGTATCGGGTTGACCGTGCATAACGTTTTAGGTTTCCTGTTATTTGTAGGTTTTATTTTAATTTAGTGATTTGATAATGACAGCATTGCTGTTGAAACTTTGATGTGTAACTTTCTTTTGGGACCCACTGTATATTTTAGAATAATTTTAGAACGTGTTCCCAATGAACCTACACAAGCTCCGGCAAAAAGATTTTAAATATTGTTGCCGTTTTTTGTATATCAACCGAGGCGAATGTGGTGCCCCGTCCTGTATATTATTGCATTTTTGAATGCACTTACTAATTCCCTATCAATCATTATTAGACATATTAGCTTGTATGTTTTACGATTTTCGAGTTATTAGTGATTCCCTTGCGAAAGTCGAAGAATACGCCTTTTTGGTGATGAAATGTTTTACAGAAAAGAATCCTTGAACGTTAAAATAATTGATATTGTGTGAGTGATGTGAGTTGTGACGAAACAATTAATAAAACTAAACTCAACAAATGCCAGAATCTTCATAAAGTTTTTATTATGTAAATGTTAAATGAATGTACTTGCATCTATTTAACATTTAAATAAAAACTTTGTGAAGATTCTGGCATTGTTGAGTTTAGTTTTATTAATTGTTTAAGTTGGCAACAGAAAATTACATGGCTGCTTTACACCCTTTACCTGCAGTACACAGGACAAACTAATCAACAGCAATTTCAGTTTACTGATGTTTTTAAGTAGTAATTACTGTTGTTATTAATTTAAAATTTTTATCACTGTTTTCTTTTTATAATTATCTGTTTCTTCTGAAGATGTTCCCAATAAAAGGGGGAAATACCAATTTGTATTCTTTTAATTACAATTTTATCGCACGATATCTTTCTTACCTGACATTTCATCGATTATTAAAGTATTCTTATCTATTAATTCGTTTATCTATTCTTGTATTGATAAAATTTAAAAAAAAATAGAGACTGATAAAACGTATCAGACATATGTATTCACTTCACAAAAGTTACGAATCGTCCTCTAAAATCGGTGTTATAAATTGGGTTATTGCCTCATTGAAGAGACAGGTATTTCTTTTGCACAACAATATATTTCCGAATAAATATTTTCTTTACATCTTATTTTCGAATATTATTTCAGCAAAATGGTAATAAATGTTTTGGAAACTAACGATTTACTCGAACTATCTTTACTGAAATGTAAAGTATGCCGTAGAAGACTCCAAAGTCCAGTTCTGCAAGTTGACCTGTTCTCCAACGTATGCGGAAGCTGTCGCGACAAGAGAGTCCACACGGAGGCAGTTCGAAACGTCGATCTGGAAGCTCTTCTTCACAAACTATACTTGCCGTGTAACTACGCCGAGAGAGGTTGCGAGTTTGAAGGAAGTTTCGATGACGTTTGCGTCCACGAAAAAGTATGCGATTTTCGCGAGATAAAATGTCCATTATCTTTGTATGAGTTTTGCGAAGGACATGTAGACGATACGATCAAGCATATGATATCTAACCATCCGGATAATGTTTTAACCGTCGTCGAAAATCATGTCTCTATTAAGAATCCGAATAAGAACAGATTAAGTGCGTTTTATTTGCTGGTCGCTGGCAATTTGAATTTTATTTTAAGAGCACAATTTGATGGTGATAAAAGTCAGATTGTGTACTGGTTTTATTGTTTGAATTATGGTATCGATATACAACATGTAAAAATATCAATTGTACTGAAATATGAGAATACGATTTGCAACGTAGAGAATGTGCACGTTAACCGTTTACGTAAAGGCGAAATTCCATCCCTGCTCAACTTGAAGGATGCGACTAAATTGAAATTGGGCGCGTTAGAAAATTTTGGTAGCTCAGATAGTGTCACTATTAAAATTGTGACTGCAAAAGGTATCGAGCCTGAAAAAATAAATACTAAATTGTATAAATCCGTCTGGTATAAGTGTGCAAAATGTTTGGCAATGTCTAAAGATATCCATTATTGTAGTGCGGAAAATAATATAATCTGTTGCGAAAATTGCTTTAAAGGATACTATTCCAGTCATTGCGGTTGCCCGTCCACCGTACAGCAAGTCCCCCCGTACCATCGTTCTGGTGCTAATTATGGTACAACACAAACTATAAAACATATCGTCATCAAGTTAGATCAAATTAATGCAAACTCAACGTTCCTATGTACGAATACTGGTTGTAACGAGGAAATAAGCGGTGATCAATATATCCTTCACACAAAATCGCATTGCCGATTCAGACAAGTCAATTGCCCATTTTTAAAAAGCACTTCTTGTAAGTGGACAGGTGCTTCTGTAGCTTTAAGTACCCATATAAAAGACGAACATACAGATCGTGTGAATCAAAATTCCTGTGAAATACCGAATGCTCCGTCCGTCCGCGTATCACAAATCTATTTTATCAAGGAAAACAACGCTTTCATCCAGACATACCAGATATTGGGTAATCAACTTATTGTAACGACCAACAAACTCGATGACAATGAGTATGGCAACAACTATAAATGGCTGATTTATTTCAAACACCCCGTTAATGGCTGCGAAGTACTCTTCTCCAACATGTGCACCAGTGGCGAATCAAAAACAACTATTGATGTTACGACGTACCTAACTAACGATCCTTTTTCATTTAAAGTTTTATTCAAATGGACTAATAATAATAATTCCAATTGAAACGCACGTATATACTGTGTAGGTAATAAAAGGAGAGTTATGTGTAATTATAGGATTTAATTAAAATTGTATTTTGGGTAAATATTTGTATTGATGACATATCTATCAATAAAATTATATCGACATTTTTTTTTTTTTTTCTACTTATTTTGTTGCTTACAAAGTTATTCACTGAACTGGTTCGTTAGAACTGTTTGATGTTCCCGAAATCCCACTGTTCTTAAAAACTCGTAGTTAGCGATAGTGTTATCTAGTCTCATTGACGAAATTACTTACGCTTTTAAATCATTTCCAGTATACCGGAAGTTCACGTCAACTTTCACGATTCAAATAGCATCGTATATTTTTTATGAGTGTTTTATATCGCCCATGTAATTCTGCATCAAAACTTACCAAGGTACTTTATACCCAAAATCAGCTGTTTTTGAGTTTCTCAATTTTTTTTTTTTTTTTTCAAAAATACAACCGGCCGGAATGTTATGTTAAAAAAAATCTATATATTTCGGTAACCATTGCAGGTGAAGACTTTATATCTGACATGTTACTAGCGCATCCAATCTACACCTTAAAAATTGATGTCTATGTATACAAAGCCGCCCAAAATTAACGCTCATTCAACTAAATTCCCATCGACGAAAGTCACCTTTTTTTAAATGGAACAACCTGTATATTATTGGATTTTTGAATTCACTTACTAATGCCCTATCAATCATTATTAGAGATATTAACTTGTATATTTTACGGTTTTCGAGTTATCAGTGATTCTAGAATTATATTTTAAATAAAACTAATAACTATGTACAGGCTGTCTCTCTAGTGCGTCCAAGTAACATATCTCTCCTTGTAGATATTTTTTCTGAAAAACAATTGTACGGAGGTTACTTCAATTGATATGGCACATGTTCTAAAATTACTTTCACTTATACAGTGTGTTCCATTTTCACTGAACAAAACACAACTTTGTTATTTTAAATACAATGGTATAATTTTTTTCAATGCAATCGGTTCTATGCATTATTTGCAAATATTAGTATACTTTTATTAAACAATTAAATTTCTACGGGTTTTTTAGAATTTAGATGAAAACTTTAAAAATATTATTTTTAAATAATATAATTTCCTGAAGAAGTCAAAGAATTGTGACGAAATATTGAAAATTAAGATTTTTATTATTAAAGGACCGAAAAATCTGTAGAAATGTTTAACAAAAAAAAAACGGTCAAAAAACAGCATCAATAGGTAGTATACTTTTTGTAGTTGGAACCAATAATCACTAATAACTCAAAAACTAATAAAAATAGGTATATGAGACCTTAATACGAATCGATGTAAAATTTCTTGCTGAATCAAGTGCTGCAATAAAAAAAAGAATTTTTAATTTTTGAAGATATCTTTGAATTAGTTGCTAATTTCTGCACACCCTGTATAAATTTTCTACATCTGTAGAAGGCTATACGAGAAATCTCAAGGTGAAGTTTAGCAAGTTGGTCAACCCCTTGCCATTCTTCCACTTAACCTTGTACTACAACAATGAGCATATTTCATTATAATTTGTTGATTATACTGTGCCTAAAATTACCTCAAGCAAACGTTCTGCACCCTTTGAATTCTTTTTTGGTCATTGGAATCAATGGAGGGACCGTACATAGTAGAGTAATATGTAAAGGTGGATAGAACCAAACTGTTGCATAACATCAATTTAATATCTGTAGACAAGTGAGACCGATGTTGGTAAAGCAGTTTGAGATTGCAGTATGCCCGTTGAATATATTTGGACACCTTTTGCCTGTTCTTGTTGTGCTTCAAGTTGTAGGGAATAATGCGATAAATGTAAAAAAAAACTGTTAATGGTTGGTGTATGCCAGGCTCCTGTGTACTTAATAGAAACGATAGTTTAATCGTATAGTGCCGTTTTAAGAAGTAAAACAAAACACTTTTTAATAAAAACAAATATATATTGCATAAAAACACACTCTTTCTCTTTACTCTTGGCGCGTACCTAATTTAAATTTTAAACTTAAAATACAGTAAATTTCGCTTAAGTATATGAATCACTGGTTATTTGAATTAGCCGCGTATTTGACTCAAAGTATGAATGCCCAAACCATTGTTATTTCAGCCAAAATGTTAGGCATGTTTAAGTATTTAATTAATTTTTACTTTTCTAAAGATTCGTAAAGCTAGGTTTACACGGTCAAAGGAATTGATGAATTTATTCATGAAACAAAAATCATGAATATATTTCTCAATTTATTGGATCATGTAAACAGTGAAAGTTCATCCAATATCTTAAACGAATTCATAACTGCCAATCCTCAAATACCGAGTGACTTTTGTTTTCTAGCAACCTAAAAAATCTGTTTACGTTTGTGTCATTTATGAATTTGGAGGTTACGTTTAACTTATTGTTATCTATTATTATTATACTGTAGTAGAAATGGGAATTACAAAGAAAGCGAAAACACGCCAACGACAATATCTGCACATTTATTGCAATATAAGAAATCGACGTTGGTAGGTAAGGACTTGCTTGCAAGGAAGAGAAAAAAAGGCAAATCTAGCTAATAAGGACTTTCAAGACGACCCTGGTCAATTTTAATCATTTTTACGAATGCATGACAAATACGATTTTAATACTTTCTCAGTCTAACAATGTTTTATAAAAAGAACACAAACATCAAAACACTTCACACATCATGAAAGTTGGTAGTAAATTCTAATCTAATCTGAAATGTTACCATAACTCCCTAGAAAATTGACGAAAAATTAGAGCAGGTTCTAATTCGTCAATTTATTCATGAATTTATTTGACAAGCAAAATTCACGACAATTTTTGCATTTACACATTCCAATAAGTTCAAGGTTAAAAACTTCATGAATTTATTTGACCGTGTAAACCTAGCTTAAGTCTTGCGCCATCTAAGTTTGAGTATATTCGATAAAAATGGAACATTTGTTCATCAAGTTCAAGTTATTGCAATAGAGGGCCAAGTACGGCACCTTAAAGAAGGAATCGCTAATTTCGTAAAACGAGCGCAATTATGCATCAACTCGGGAGGTGGCCATTTAAGCGATTAAATTTTTGATGAAAACAGAGCTCTTTTTCATAGAATAACTAGATAGAATGGCAAGTACGGCAGTGGGGATGAACGACTATTGCAGCGCCTCTTGCAGTCATACCGGTACTACTTAAGGCACAATTTAGCGCGCGGGTTATTTAAAATTTTGTTTCTGTATTTTATCTAATGATTGCGTCAGACAAAAATTGAAATTTAACTGACATTGCGATTTGAGACAAATAAGTATCACATTAGAATGTTTGGCATACAATGATTTGATGAAATGGCAGTTTAGTATGGATAATGTCAATATATAAGCATAGAAGTTCTGAATGCTACCTATTATTACTTTAGTTAAAACAAAAATAAGTCTTATTTCATGTTGTCATTATAATAAATACAATATTTAAACTGCTTAAAGCAATTCATATAACTGATTAAACTATAATACCATAATACCAAGCAAATTCGCAGATGGTATAGACCTTAAAACCAATTGGGAACCATTTAAACATTCCTCTTTAAAAGGTGGAGAAAAAGTATGGAATATTAGTTTTTGATTATCACAATTAAACATGTCTGGTTATTAATTCGTTACAATGATACCTTCAATATCTTTTCTTTCTTCACTGGAAATCGCCGTCTATTATTCATATATAGGTACACTTTATTCATTAAAATATACCTAAAGTAATATTTTCAAATTACCTACATACATACTTACATAGGCGAAGCGATATCTGTATAACCAGGATATCAGAACACTTCTTTTTATAAGATTAAAGTTAAATTTCTCGGTTCGCTTTTACCTAAAAACGCATTTTTTGTGTATAATGTTAAAATAATATGCAATACAAAAATGACAGAAGACAATAGAGAAAATAATAGTGACAGGATAGTGACCATGGTGACAGCGAAAAAATCATCAAAAAAGGTAAATTTACGCACTGAGTGAGAGAGATTACATTCGTTTAGTACCGGTATGACTGGGAGATGGCGTTGTTGTTCTCGTTCAAAGTCTATTTAGCTAGTTGCCACACCATGCTCTTTTTTATTCATTTATAACAAAATGGCAGCCAATTCAAATTTTGACAATACTTCTGCACCACCTATCGATAATTGTTATCGTCGATAAAAAAAAAAAAAAGACAGTTAAAAGAAAAGGAATGTGTTATTTTATATTACATACAAAATTTAATTCACAAATTAAAAAGATTATTTACGCGTAATCAGTGTTGTAAATTTCAAACTATTTTTGAATACAAATGCAGAGACATCAATCTTCTTCTGGTATCCATTGACGCTACAATCACCTAATGTAATTAGCTCCAGCGTATTTGCTTTTAATTTTATGTGCAGTTTCCAAACATAAGAACTGTCCCAATAAGGTTCCGTCAATTTTATTACAGATACCGAAAGTGTCTTATCGGAAATGATACATTTCAAAATAAAGAAATCGGTGTCATTCACAAAAGCGAAGCTGGTAAATGTATCCAATTGTGGTATAACAGAAATTTTTGAATTAACAAAAAGTTTATGCGTTGCTAAAATATGTTCTGTCATCTTTTGAACGGTAAACTGTTCCTTGCAGAAAGGGCATACATGATCTTTGAAACGACATTGATAATTTACGTGCGCAAGATATATATCACCTGCTATAATTTCGTTACACCCAGATGATCGACAAACTAATTGAAATGTATGCGCATATTTTTGAAATACAGTAGACGTGAATTATTATTGGTATTACATTTCGCGTACAGTTTCGCATCTCTCACAAACATCTACACTAACGCAACAAATTTCACAAAAAAATATAGTGTCGAAGATTGTAGAACATTTTCGACACTGAAACGACAAGTTCTGCAAAACAGCTCGTCCCACATTGATATCTCCTAAAACCCTATCGTTACTAACCGCAACTTTAATTTTTTCATCGAAATTCAACTTTTTCAATCGGCTCAAACTAACTCTGAAAGCATTTTGTACATCGAACTTGTAATTTAATTCGGATTCGTGCATCACAAAAGCTTTCTTTTCGAAATCGTTAAAAGCACTCGATTTAAACGTTACAGCTTTTGCCGATTGATTATCACGTAACGGTAAAATGTGTACAAGAACCGTTGAGCTTCTTTATCCAAAAACGATCTTATTAAAAAAATAATTACCATAAACTTCAACTACATAAAGATCTTGAGGATTAGCATCCGAAGGGTTCTCAACCATAATAATCCCATCTTCAACTTTTAAAATATTATCCCCGTGGCAATCAGAAATATGCCCGGCAAGTTCAATCGTCCGTAATCGATGTAGGCATTTGTTTTCGTACATAAATGGACACCATCTCATTCTGAAATAGCAATGTTTTTCGTGTTCGTACGTCTGACGAAAACTTCCATGGAATGTACATCCATCTTCGGTATAGATACATGGGAAATATAATTTTTCCATCAACGAACATAATTCCTCATTTTGTACGGCATCAGTGTAAGGTGTTGTATCGAAACAGCCTCCGCAAACATTGCCAAACTGTGCGATTTCCATGATTGGATATTGTAATCTGCGGGTGCATGCTTGGCATCGAAATATCGATAAGTTAAGTAAATCCTCGTTAGTTAATATATTCATATCTCTTCCTATAATAGGGTGAATCACAATTAAAAATGTGCATGCACATGTTTTTATTGTAGAATCTAAGTTTATACTTACATATAATTATACAGATTATAATTTTAAAACCTGTATTATGATAATAAACAATTCAATCTACCAAAAATTCTGAGACACTTTCCCCAAATATTCGCCACTTTTACGTTGAATGTGGTTGGATGTCACTAGCGTTCGGTAATTTCCCTACGGAAGCAACCAATTCAACACAAGAAAAAAAAATTTTATGTATTTTTATAATGTGAAAGGATAACTAAAATAAAATATTTTATTTAAAATTTTTTTCTTTAAATAATGTAGTCAAAAATAAATTAATCCGAGAAAAAAGCGTTCATTTCTGAGTCTCGAAAATAAAACTTGTCTAATAAATATAGTATATCTAGTTGCAGTGATTGTTTATTACTTTTGATGCACACTGTATATACAAAATAAAGTTTATTATAATTGGTTCTGCCATCTGATGACTTATTTGAGAATTAATTAACGGATTGTTCAAAAGCATCGTAATAGATGACGCTCAAAAATCGTTTATTTTAACCAATTTTAACCTATATTTGTGGTGAATACATCTGAAGTTTTTTAATTTAGTTTAGTTTTGCCAGCTATTAATTTGTATTTCGTTTGAAAATCATAATTTGTGTTAATCGTAAGTATTTACTAGATATAATATATATAGATAATTAAAATATGCGTCGGTGTTTCACCGTTGCGAATAAGGCACAAATATGGATGTTAAATTACGTGTGTTCGAAAGCATTTTACGTCTTAGATTTAATTAAAATGTATAATTCAATCTGTGAAAGAAATATTGTATCGATTGATTTATGTAGACATACAGGGAACACGTTATTTCAATTGAGTTGAAAGTGTAGTTAAAATTAAAGTTTTTTTAACGAAAAATTGTAGTATTGGTTGCATAAAAGCATTTATTTACCGAAATATACAGTAAGTTACCATAATGAAAGGAACAAATTCGTTTAAAATCCAATCCAGGTAATTATGTCGCAGAAAAATGCTCGACACGTCGATTTGTATTTTTAGTTACGAATTTTTTGACATAAGAAAATTGTATACAGGGTGTACAACGATTTTCGGAATAAATCATAGAATATTTATATACAGTCACAAAAGCGAAGCTGGTAAATGTATCCAATTGTGGTATAACAGAAATTTTTGAATTAACAAAAAGTTTATGCGTTGCTAAAATATGTTCTGTCATCTTTTGAACGGTAAACTGTTCCTTGCAGAAAGGGCATACATGATCTTTGAAACGACATTGATAATTTACGTGCGCAAGATATATATCACCTGCTATAATTTCGTTACACCCAGATGATCGACAAACTAATTCGAAATGTATGCGCATATTTTTGAAATACAGTAGACGTGAATTATTATTGGTATTACATTTCGCGCACAGTTTCCCGCATCTCTCACAAACATCTACACTAACGCAACAAATTTCACAAAAAAATATAGTGTCGAAGATTGTAGAACATTTTCGACACTGAAACGACAAGTTCTGCAAAACAGCTCGTCCACATTGATATCTCCTAAAACCCTATCGTTACTAACCGCAACTTTAATTTTTTCATCGAAATTCAACTTTTTCAATCGGCTCAAACTAACTCTGAAAGCATTTTGTACATCGAACTTGTAATTTAATTCGGATTCGTGCATCACAAAAGCTTTCTTTTCAAATCGTTAAAAGCACTCGATTTAAACGTTACAGCTTTTGCCGATTGATTATCACGTAACCGGTAAAATGTGTACAAGAACCGTTGAGCTTCTTTATCCAAAAACGATCTTATTAAAAAATAATTACCATAAACTTCAACTACATAAAGATCTTGAGGATTAGCATCCGAAGGGTTCTCAACCATAATAATCCCATCTTCAACTTTTAAAATATTATCCCCGTGGCAATCAGAAATATGCCCGGCAAGTTCAATCGTCCGTAATCGATGTAGGCATTTGTTTTAGTACATAAATGGACACCATCTCATTCTGAAATAGCAATGTTTTTCGTGTTCGTACGTCTGACGAAAACTTCCATGGAATGTACATCCATCTTCGGTATAGATACATGGGAAATATAATTTTTCCATCAACGAACATAATTCCTCATTTTGTACGGCATCAGTGTAAGGTGTTGTATCGAAACAGCCTCCGCAAACATTGCCAAACTGTGCGATTTCCATGATTGGATATTGTAATCTGCGGGTGCATGCTTGGCATCGAAATATCGATAAGTTAAGTAAATCCTCGTTAGTTAATATATTCATATCTCTTCCTATAATAGGGTGAATCACAATTAAAAATGTGCATGCACATGTTTTTATTGTAGAATCTAAGTTTATACTTACATATAATTATACAGATTATAATTTTAAAACCTGTATTATGATAATAAACAATTCAATCTACCAAAAATTCTGAGACACTTTCCCCAAATATTCGCCACTTTTACGTTGAATGTGGTTGGATGTCACTAGCGTTCGGTAATTTCCCTACGGAAGCAACCAATTCAACACAAGAAAAAAATTTTATGTATTTTTATAATGTGAAAGGATAACTAAAATAAAATATTTTATTTAAAATTTTTTCTTTAAATAATGTAGTCAAAAATAAATTAATCCGAGAAAAAAGCGTTCATTTCTGAGTCTCGAAAATAAAACTTGTCTAATAAATATAGTATATCTAGTTGCAGTGATTGTTTATTACTTTTGATGCACACTGTATATACAAAATAAAGTTTATTATAATTGGTTCTGCCATCTGATGACTTATTTGAGAATTAATTAACGGATTGTTCAAAAGCATCGTAATAGATGACGCTCAAAAATCGTTTATTTTAACCAATTTTAACCTATATTTGTGGTGAATACATCTGAAGTTTTTTAATTTAGTTTAGTTTTGCCAGCTATTAATTTGTATTTCGTTTGAAAATCATAATTTGTGTTAATCGTAAGTATTTACTAGATATAATATATATAGATAATTAAAATATGCGTCGGTGTTTCACCGTTGCGAATAAGGCACAAATATGGATGTTAAATTACGTGTGTTCGAAAGCATTTTACGTCTTAGATTTAATTAAAATGTATAATTCAATCTGTGAAAGAAATATTGTATCGATTGATTTATGTAGACATACAGGGAACACGTTATTTCAATTGAGTTGAAAGTGTAGTTAAAATTAAAGTTTTTTTAACGAAAAATTGTAGTATTGGTTGCATAAAAGCATTTATTTACCGAAATATACAGTAAGTTACCATAATGAAAGGAACAAATTCGTTTAAAATCCAATCCAGGTAATTATGTCGCAGAAAAATGCTCGACACGTCGATTTGTATTTTTAGTTACGAATTTTTTGACATAAGAAAATTGTATACAGGGTGTACAACGATTTTCGGAATAAATCATAGAATATTTATATACAGGATCATTCACGAAACTGCTGTATTCTGTATTTTTGAAGGCATTGCAGCTAAATACCTATATTTGGCATGTTATTGGCCGGAATAGCATACATCAAATTTAGGTCCTAAAATTTATCATAATTTATACAGGGTCGTATTCGCCAATTAATACAAGGTAACCAATTAAAAAAAAATCCCTATTGCATCCCAGAAAACACTAGCCATGATCTTTTCGGCAGATGTGATTTCACTTTTTTTTTGGGGCAGAACATCCGGCTTCCATCCACTGGCGCTGACTGCTCTGTTTCATCTTAGTTGTGAAGTGGTGGACCCACGTTTCATCCATGGCAATAAAATCGATTGGATTCCTTTTAAAACGTTCTAAACATTACTGAGAAATTCGTTATCTTGTTTGCGTACTTGCCGATTGGTTTTCATCGGTGGTTGCGGTTTTTGGTCGTCCGTCACGTGGACCATCTTCAAGAGATGTACGACCACATTTAAACTCAGACGTACATTCCTTTACCAGTTGAAAACGATTTCCACATCCCTTACAAACATACACCGTCCAAAACAAAGAATTTTATAACAGCCTGATATATCAGTTTATCTTGACATTCAGTTTTGCGACCTGTGTACTGATATGACAGACAATAAATTTTCCTTTTTTTAAACATAGATGGCGTTGCTCATCTCTGTGGAAGGCCGAGAATTTTTCGATCTTTGGTTTTGCAATTATTACGACTTTCGTTTTAATAGTGATAGATCGCCAAACACAGAACCGGTTTGATATACGAGGGCGATCTGAAATGTTTCCGGCATCGACAAGAAGATCACGGTATTGATGTGGTTTTTTATTTTTATTTTTCGATGTAGTCTCCTCGAAGATCAATACACTTTTTCAAACGGTGCTCTAGTCTCTCCAAGCCGTCGGAAAAGTAGGATGTTTCGAGGTTTGCAAAATAATCATCTGTAGCGAGGATGACCTCCTCATCATTTTACTTAAACTTTAGCTCACTTCTTCTCACAATTCAGAGTACGTTGGACGAAGGCCTTTCGAATGAAGAAAATTAAGGTTTCTTGTACAAAATCAAAAGTGGTTGAAGACATCAACATACTTTCCTCTATCGTCAGAAAAACAGTAAAGACAACTTAGGGGTCGCCTTGAAGTTCCTTTCGAAACCAGCGCAGAACGAACTAAGCGGCAAAAAACGAAGTTACTTAGGAATCCGCTCCTGTTGCTGTTTTAACTTACGCTACACAAATGAGCCTTAGGGCAGCAATTTCAACATTACTGAAATAAATTACAGATTCAAGAAGCAAACGCGCAAGTACATCATCTAAACCTGCCTGCAAAGAATCGCTTTCAGGACAGAAAATGAGAGGAGAAGCAGCTTTAGATATTTTAATAGATGCGAAACTGTCACATCATCAATACAATGTAATAAGAAGAAGTGCACTAGCATGATTTCCGTCCTATAAAGTTGTTCAGAAGACAGAACAAGATTGTTATTGTGACTTCTACCTCCGCTCATGTTGGACTTCAAGCTTTACTCCACCATACTGTCAAACGATTGTTTCTAGTGCAAACACTGGTCCTTGATACTCTACAAGGAGAGGAACGAAGGAATTTGATGGCAGTTCTGGTCACAGTTCCTATAAACAAGCTTATCATGGTGCAGACGCTTCTGATGCTGCTGTTTTTATAACCAGCGTTCTGTCCCTTCGTCTTGCTTGCGATAATAAGATAATTTGGCAAAATCTACGAACCGGATCCACTAGGTATTGCAGGCCGTTGAAAATAGAATTTATTAATGAATCCAAGGAAGTGTCAGTTGGAGAGAAAGCAAGAGTGGATAAAGAGATAATGTCATTAGTCCCTACCAGTGTGTGTCTTAATGAAGAAACTTTTGTTGTGGATCACAAGCTAATGTACTTTATCGACACAAAAGTGTTACATTTGTGGCACGACATCTAACTATATGATTAAAAAGACGCCAAAGGTGGCGAATTTGACATTTGGTCTTTCTATATTGTACGGCTGGATCCGTTTTTTTGTAATGCCTTCTTCATCTGTAGTAGGAGAAAATAAGAAGCGGATACAAAAAGAGTACTAGTTGACAAACTTAAGTCTGGCTTTGGAAATTCTAATGATGGGAATACTGCTAGGAGATTTTTTAAAAACTCAGAAGTGTCATCCCAAATTACCAACGTCAATAACGAGCTAATCAAGAAAAGCAGAGAGCATTAGAGCCCTTAAAGGCACCATCTACTCAAACAGACGACGACAACGATGATGAAAACGACGACGAACAAGATTATATAAGATATTTAAATTTCTACTAAATAATATACCGGGTGTCCCAACGAGAGTAACCAGGTATGGTATTAGGGAAACGGATGTACCTAGAAATTTGAAACAAAAAAATTATTGAGTAAATCGGCTAAGAGAAAATGCTGGAAATTATTTTCGAGTTTCTGAAATGGCCTCCAGTGGGCGTAATTGCCATCCTGAATTTTAAACCCCGTTTTTTGCACGATTTTCTTATATTAATGATAGTCATAGTGAATATTATTTTAAAGCTGAGATAAATTCAAATATTTTTTGTTAAATGCTTTTTGCTCTATCGTTGAAAAGAAAGTGGTGGGGGCGCTAGAATATTTTCGGAAATAAATGGCGATAACTCTAAAAAGGCTTAACGTATCTTAATAAACTTGGAGTCGTTAAAAAGGGGTTTCATAGACTATCAATTGAACTGTGAGTGAGGTTATTGTGTTTGCTTATCTTGCCGCTAGATGGCGTTTTCTGACATAATCGCAAAAACTTACTCCAAAAAAGTAGTAGTACCAATTTTATTAATTATTGACTCTTTTCTAATTATCAAGATTGCCATGAAAACAAATGTCGTTTATATGTGTCGTTGTTTGATGCTTGTCAAAGTGACAAAGTCTCTTGATATCCTGTTTTAAATAGTCGGTTTAAATTTTAATATTTATATCTTATTTTTCAATATCATTTCAGAAAAAAATGGTATTAAATATATTGGAGGCGAAGGATTTACTAGAGTTATCTTTACTGAAATGTAAAGTATGCCGCAGAAGACTTCAAAGTCCAGTTCTACAAGTTGACGTTTTCACTAACGTATGCGAAAGCTGTTGCGACAGAAGTGTCCACACGAATGCAGTTCGAAACGTAGACCTCGAAGCTCTTCTTCAAAAGCTATACTTACCGTGTAATTACGAAGAGAAAGGTTGTGAATTTGAAGGGAGTTTCGATGAGGTTTGCAGCCACGAAAAAATCTGCTTGTTTAGTGAGATAAAATGTCCATTAGCTACTTACGATCAATGCGAAGGACATATAGATGATGCGATCGAGCATATTAAATCTAAACATCCGGATAACGTTTTAACGGTCGTCGAAAATCATGTTTCTATTAAGAATCCGACCAGGGAAAGATTAAGTGTATTTTATTTGCTGGTAGTTGGCGATTTGCATTTCATTTTAAGCGCGCAATTTGACGTTAGTAAGGGCCACATTCTATACATGTTTTATTGTTTGAATTATGGTATCGATACAGAAAATGTAAAAATATCAATTGTATTGAAGTATGATGATGTGGATTTCAACGTAGATAATATACACGTTCACCGTTTACGTAAAGGTGAAATTCCATCCCTGCTCAACTTGAAAGATGCGACTAAATTGAAATTGGGCGCGTTAGAAAATTTTGATTGCTCAGATAGTGTTACCGTTAAAATTGTGACTACAAGAAGTATCGAGGCGGAAAAAATACAGACTAAATTGTATAAATCCGCCTGGTATAAATGTACAAAATGTTCGGCAATGTCTAAAGATATCCATTATTGTAATGTGAAAAATAGAGTAGCCTGTTGCGAAAATTGCTTCAACGGAAATTATTCCATTCATTGCTGTAGCACTGCAAACACGCTGTACAGTAATTTGGATGGAGCATATATTACGAAACATATCGTCATCAAGTTGGATCAAATTAATTCAAACACAACATTCTTATGTAAGAATCCTGGTTGTAACAAGGAAATAAGTGGCGATAATTATAACTTTCACACAACATCGCAATGTCGGTTTAGACAACTCCATTGTCTAATAATTGCCTGCAGTTGGTATGGTAATTGTATGGATTTAGTTACCCATATAACAAGTGAACATGCAACGCGTGTGAATCAAGATTCCTGTGCAATACCAAGTTTACCGGTCGCCTGTTTATCGCAAATTTGTTTTATTAAGGAAAACAATGTTTTCATCCAGACATACCAGATATCGAATAATCAACTTATTGTAATGACCAACAAGCTCGATGGTAACGAGTATGGCAGCAACTATAAATGGGTGATTCATGTCAAACATCCCGCTAATGGCTGCGAAACACTCACGTCTAGCATGTGTACGAATAACGAATCAAAAAGAATTATTGATATTACGGGTTACATAAATAAGGACCCTTTTAAATTTAAAGTTATATTCAAACGGACTTGAGCTGTCCCAAATTTAAACAGTGTAATAAATGCTGAAATTCCATAAAATATATGTACTTGTTATGTTGTATTTTGTGTAAATACTATTGTTTGTATTGACCTTATGTCGGGCGCGGTGATAATCGTAACAAGATCTAGCGCGTTGTATCAAAATGATCATTCTTTCGTTTCAACCTCGAAAAAAGGCGTTAAAGCAAAAAATAATTACATACTTCTCTTTTAATATAGATATTTTGACTGAAAATACTTAAATTAATAACAATAATGAAGATGCGGATTTTAGTGAAGGAATTTATTATAATAATTTCAAACACATAC
Organism: Holotrichia oblita; assembly: GCA_023690525.1. Lineage (NCBI taxonomy): Eukaryota > Metazoa > Arthropoda > Insecta > Coleoptera > Scarabaeidae > Holotrichia > Holotrichia oblita. Next base: position 227,636,391 of record CM043015.1, on the reverse strand, counting down.
ACAGTTAGGGTTTTATTTGTTTTAATATAAAACTTTAATATAAAAGGAAACCTAATGTCACATTATTCATCTTAGTCGAGCATCACAATACTAACTCTAACTGACTTTTCCATATGCTTACACCAATAGTATATTTTATCGTTTACGCGCGAAATTTAAATTTTGAATTGCTAACACTTGGCCTATCCTGCGTTCAATACAACAATAGTCAGGTAAGTATACAATACATTCTAAATAAACCTTAATATAACACAACTAAAACATTAATAATTCTACTTAAATGATACATATGTCAGCAGTGACATATTTAACGTACACTACCGCTCACGGAAGTTTGGCCAAGAGAGAAAATTTTCAAATATAGCAATTCAAATCATTTTACTCGTCTTAAGAGGAGGCTGCGTGGAAGGGATGAGAAACTGAACCGGACCTCGGGTGGTTGCAAAGTTTCGAGGCGTGTAACTATCCATACATACAATATTATAAAACTGTAATCTCAGTCTGCAGTTATTTCTTTTAAATAAGAGATGTCTCAGCTGTCGCAGAAAATCTTCTGTTAAATCTTAAATGTATAGAAATGTATTCAAATATCGATATAACAGGGATGTATGGAATTGTTCAAGGTCAGATTCATATAAGAAACGGAAAATATGTCAATTTCTTTATAATATGGGAAATACTTACAGGTATTTGTACCTGTAAGAAATAACAACCTTCGAAATACGAAAAGATCTACAGATTACTTAGAATTTACTTTTATTTGGATAAAGATCCGCACATATTTTCATAGGACAATCTTTCCATATATTATATGAATACATAAGATTAACTTTACTCTAAATAAATCTTTTTTCTACGAAAGAAGTAGGTAAATCTGTTATATTATAAAATAATATTTCTGGAATTATTTACAGTTCTCATAATACTCATATTGTTAACGACCCTAAGAAATTTTATTTTACTTGATGTACAGTTGCTGGATTAAGTAATGTCTTCTCCTTTGAAGCATTTATCAAACTTTCTTCCGCTTATGCCCGTTCAGACGTTTTCGCAAATGTCCCTGAGATGTATAGTTGGGTATTCAGAATAGCTCGACCCACGAAAACGACCGAATTGGCGTGAGCGGAAGAAAGTTTGATAAGTCCTTCAGAGGGGAAGACATTGCTTAATGTACAAACTGTACATTGCTTTCACATTGATAGCATTTTACTTATTAAACTTGCCACCGAAGAAGCAAACTTGTGACGTTGTGCCTTATAGCGGATATAACCATGGATATAAGGAAAGAAGAAACGTATACTCATTTGGACTTTCGTCAGTAATACAAGCGACGCCATGTTCCAGCACCAATGCCAAATGTGTTTTGATATCAATATTGGTTATGTATACTTATATAGACAGTTAAATTATGTACAGTATACACTTAAAAAGTAAGCTGATATTTGTCATTTAAAAAACGTGGGACTGAAAAAATTATTACCTCTATTTATTCATTTTAATATCAAATATCTTTAAAATACTTATTTTTATCAATATAAGTAATGGTAATTAGCGTAATAGTTGATTTGCATAATTTTGACAGATATATATCAATATCTCTTTCCGCGTGGTTGTACAGTTGCTCCGGCATTCTGCTGTCACTTGCTCCAATGCACACAATATTTTTACACATGATAAATCCTAATGTAGTCAAATTTTTGTTCTAAAAAGAATAGTTTTTAAATGCGATAATGGAAATAAATAACAAAAATACAAAGAAAAACGCGCTACATAGAAAATGTCAATTTGACTAATGAGTGATGGCATGAACTGACTGTAATTGAAAACACGCTGACAGCAACGCTTAATTAAATAACCTAAGGGCATTAAGAATCACTAAATTACCTTTAAAGAACTTTCTATTTGACTAAATTCATTGCGGTACGAATGTGACGTCCCGAATGACGTAAGTCCAAATAAACTTTGGATGAACTATACCTATGTCACTAAACAATTTTTCAATTTCGCGAGTATCTATAAGGTAGGATTCCATGAATATCGATTTTGATGGATGCAATTAAAAATTAGAAAGTTTATAATTCCGGCTATTCTTATCAAATGTGATCACTGAATTGGGTTTAAAAAACTCGGGATTCCGTAAATATCGATTTTGGAAAAGATCGGCCTAAAACAAAAATGTTCAAAATGGCGGTCACTTAGGTACATAAAATTGATCACTGAATTTGGTTTAGAAAGCTATGGCTTTGGTAAATATCGATTCTATAAAGAATTGGTCCAAAAATAAAGAAGTTTAAACCAAAATTACCAAATTCACCAAATTCCTCTCCCCAGCTTTAGTGTAAGCTTAGATAGATATGAACTGTTTGTTGATTTATAATAATAATACTATTGGACGTGACAATAAACAAATTCGATTGAAATTTAAAAAAACAAACGTAATATATGAAACGTATTCTGATTTATAACTTATGCATACAAGTTATGTCACAGAAAAATAAAAATTCTCTATTATTTTGTAGTGCAGTAGCATGATTTGATATATTCTGGGCGTAAATCTATTAATTCGTTAATTTCATAAAGATCGGAATGGTAACATTCACGAAAAATTTCACAGTACATATTTTTCGTGATTTTAGTTCAGGAATGATTCAAAATTTAAAATGAATTTCGAACCTTTTAATTTATCTATCTATATTCTCGCTTTTTATTACTTCGTATAGAAAAAAAAGTGTTATTAAAGTAAATTACCTATAAGTTTTACACCGCAATCCACAATGGTGTATTGAGTTCAGCTATTGACGGTACGATCATGTCATAGGTAACCAGTATAGATTGTAAAGTCCCTAAAAACTAGGTGGTTCCTTGTAAATAGCTCCATCTCGCGGGGATCAAGAACTCAAGGCGGTAAAATTCAAATTAGTCCAGAGTAAAATTTAAATTTTGTATTATAAGTATGTATGTACGATTAGTTCTTTAACTGTTTTTTGATAATCTGATAATAATTACTCACACAATATTCATTTTCATAAAAAATTAGTTTGCTGATTTTTGTATTAAGTAATTATCGGGAGAATATCAAAAATTAGTGAAAGAACTAGGTACAACTACTTTTTCCAATCAAAATTATCTCTTTGAAGTCCGAAATAGTTTGAGTTTTTCACGGCCATACATAAAACTTTACTTTGTTTAGGTATGTGTACTGCAGTATCCACCAATAAGGCAATAAAAACAAATTCAATACAAATTATTTTTTTTGTATTTCCTTAATGATCTAGCTTGTTTATACAAATTGCTACATTCATCTAAATAAATCCTGACACATATAAGATTTGTATAATTTGAATATTTTATAACTTACCTATCAAACCAAAGCTTATTTTAAAGTCTTTATAATTGTTTATAATACACTAACACTATATCATTACTAAATACACACAAGTTGATCGATATTACGATATAACACAATACAGGAATCGAAAACTATAGATCATATGGTTTAAACAACATAACAACACGACCAAACACGACACAAACACTTTGGTTAAATAATGACAAAAGACATGGCATTTGTGACGTTCGTGATTGGTAGCGACCTCTTGCGGATACCAAGAATTCCGTCGCCATGACAGTTCCACTTGGGATATTCCACCTTACACCCCCTGGATCATGTCATGATACGATAACCGCATATCATGGGCCGCGAAAACAATACAAATAATACGTATTACTGCTATATACTGCTATTAAAGTCCCTAGACGAGAGACATCTTCCGCATAATGTCCAAACTACACGATTTGGGAGATATGAAGCAAAAGCGACAGCAACGCTATTTAGTTCAAATATTCGCTAACTTGTCTAGATTATTTTTTATCCATAATCATTTAATACTGTTATTACAAACTTGAAAGGCTGAGATATTAATTCCATTGTTGCGATTGATAGTACAGTCATGTATGTCGGTTGTGTATATCTCAGAATTTTAAATGTATTTAAAATACACATAAAAATTAGAATTTTCTCTATGTCCGCAATGTACCTTTTTGCTTTGACAGTAATTTTAACGGTGCTAATACGCATACTTTGTATGGTTGTTTAGCTTACGCCCTGCTCTGTTCTTTCGTCATTCTATTGCATTTCTGTTTAGTTTGATTTTTGTAGTATATTTTGCGAAAACAATAATACATTGAAGCTGTGTTAAATACAATATTTTTTCACGGGAAATGCAGGCAACCAAACATACTGCAGCCCCATCTTAAGAACGCTTGTATTATTGTAAAGTAATCTTAAATGAACTTTCTGCATAACTAACGAGGGTAGTCCGAAGAAAGATTACAAATAACCATTATATGAGAGAAATGTCCTAAATGCGATTTGAAGCGTTCGCAGACAATTACGGACAAGGATCATAATATCTTCAATACAATGCCCCAGGCAACAGAGCAGGTAAAGGTATACAAATGTGTATTTAAGCCCATTTAGTAACCTTTCTTAACCGTACAGCATATTAAATATTACTGTGTGGATTATTATCAGTGTGTCAGTTTGCATGAAATAATTGTTGCGTCAAGAACTATAAAAAATTTGTAATAGTGGACAAAATGCCCCGTGGCAAGTCGATTAGTGCAAAAACGCGTGCCGTCATCATTACGTTACATCAAGAAAGATATGCCAGCCGACAAATAGCAGAAAGGTTAAATGTATCGAACTCTATAATAAATTATACGATCCGCAAATTTAAAGATACAGGCGATTTAGAAGATCTTTCACGTCCAGGACCGTCCAGAATAACGACATCCACAGACGATCGACAACTAAGACTAACAAGTAAATGAAATCGCAGAAAAACGGCAACAAAAATAGCGAATGAATTTAATCGCGGAAGGCCACATCGAATTTCTGTGAGTACGGTCAAATGTAGGGTACGAGAAGGAAATTTATGCGGCTGAATAGCTGTACCCAAACCTCTTTTTCGTAGAGGCAATCGACAAAAAAGACTTTAGTGGGCACAACAACATCGAAATTGGACAATAGAACAATGGGCTAACGTTCTGTGGACTGACGAATCCAAGTTGGAGTTGTTTAGTCAGCGAACACGAATATTTGTAAGACGTTCACACAATGGAAAAATGCTGCCCGAATGTGTTGTACCAACAATCAAACACGGTAGCAGTTTTGTTATCGTCTGGGGCTGTTTCTGCTACTCAGGGGTAGGAACACTGCAGAAAATTCTGGGTATAATGAAGAAAGAAACCTATCTCGAAACTTTAAGAAATCATGCTATTCCGTCTGGCTTGCAATTAATTGGGCAGAATTTTGTCTTTATGCAAGACAATGATCCGAAACATACGGCTCAGGTATGCAAAAATTATGTAAATGAACAGCAGAACGCAAAAATTTTAAAAATTATGACTTGGCCACCGCAAAGCCCCGACCTCAACCCTATAGAGTTGTTGTGGGATGAGCGAGATAGGAGGGTGAGAACTGTAGCTCCTACATACAAAGAACAGATGTGGAATGTGTTACTGAACGAATGGAATAATATTCCAGTTGAAACCTTGCAAAAATTATTGCAAAGAATGCCACGAGTGGTACGAGCTGTTTTGCGTGCGAGAGGTAGCTTCTTTGACGAAAAGAAAATTTAATATTTTTTATGTAAAATAATTGTTCAGAAACGTTGTTTTAATTTTTTTTATGTCTACTAGTCTATTCTATTTTGAATTAAAGAATTTATTTTACCAGATTTGACTTCAAGCTTTTTATTGTTGTTTTCTCATAATTTTCTCTCTTGGCCAAACTTCCGTGAGCGGTAGTGTATGTAATCTTTTAAATAATTGCGTTTTGTAATCAGTCTCTTCTTTCTTGTGGTTTCTTCTGTCACGTTCGGTTCATTCATCCTTTGTTCGGGTTCTTGTTCTTCGTAGTCTTTATCTTTCGTGTTATCTATCTCTCTTACTTCCTGTTCAGTCTCACTCGTTTCTTCGTATTTTTCTTCTTCTTCAGCGTAGTTCTTCCATAATTTAAGTTGACTCACATGTGCCGTAGTTTGGTAACTGTGTCCATCCTCTATTAGTTTGGCGATTCTATAGGTGTCGCTCGGTAATATCTGTACAATTACAAATGGTCCTTTATAACGAGACTGTAATTTAGTCGATTGTCCTGTGGCTATTGCTATCGTTTTCATGTATACTATATCTCCTATTTCGTATTTGAGTCCTTCATATCTATGGTTGTCATATCTCTGTTTATATTTTCTCTGTTCTTGTTCTATGGTATTTCGTGCTTCTTCTCTCAATTCTTGGGGTAGCCTATATGTTTCATTGTCTATTGTCAATTCTCGGGTTATTCCTTCTTCGAACCTTGGTATGTAGCCATACAGCAACTCAAACGGAGTTTTTCCGGTCGTCTTATTCTCGGTCATATTACAATAAATTCATATATCGTTGAAATCTTCACGAGAAGCTCTTTTGATTTTCTTGAAAATATACAGGGTATTCCATTTAAAAAAACACATGATAACGTCATGTCTTCTTTTTTGATACTTCAATTTAATCTAAGAAAATGCGCCTTCAAAAATAAAAAAATACGTGTCCGAACGTTTTTGCGAGATATGATTTAAAGCTGACATTTAGGGTGTTCCTTACTTTATTGACACACTGTATATGTATGTAACGCACTGAACCCCCTTTAGACGGACATTTTTGCCAGGTCCCGGCAGCGCTCCCATAAGAAAAGCATTGCAATAGCTCGCCCTTGAGCGGGCGCGGACACCCGCTTGACAAAAAAAATTCTCTTGAACGGCCATTTCGTTTGATTTTTTCCATGTCATAATTTACAAATAGGCTTGTCAAGACTCTTTTAATTTAGTCGCCTTAAGAACAAGGCTGGGTTTATCATATTTACTACATCACATAACTATAAATGTGGGTGTGGTACATAAATATTTTCTCTCACATAACGTTTTCAAATTAAGAGTCCGCTATACCAACTGATCAACTTTTCTAAGACAGAGACAGTAAAGTTCTATAAGGATAGAAGATAATCGGAAGTATTTTACGCGACATACGTTTTAGCAACGTTCTCTTTTACTTAATATCGTGCTATAGTAACGTATACGTCTAGATTAAAATGTTATGTTAGTATTTAAAGTTGTCTATCTGCAAGTCTATTTGTAGGTAAAGTAGATCTGGCAACTATGTACTAATTTTATATAAGGTACTTTCTACATATTTAACACTGATCCGCGAACAAAAACGATTTATACACAGCAGTACCGGTTTTGTTCACTGACCAGTGTTAAATAGAAAGTACCTATAGTATCGCAATAATTGCATATTATTTCATAATTATTTTTGTATGTGTAATGAATTTAGTCGAAGTCTGAAATCGTAAAATATTCATTATGAGATTAAATAGAAGTACATCTGTCAAACTTCATAAAGAAATCTTTACAACAACATAACTTATTATGTTTTAATATTTGTAATATCAAATACACACACGGTGTCTCGACTTTGCATTTAAAATTCTGAGATATACAAAACCGACATACATGAACTATACTATCAATCTCAATAATGGAATTCAACAAACCGGAACGGTCACGCCTCAAGCAACACACGGCTATATATAAACCCGATCCTCGACCAACCAGTCACTTCACTTCTGAAGAAGATCACGACAAGATGTTCGGAACGTTAAGTACCACAACTTTTCTACACGGCAGAGAACCCGAGAACCGAAGAGCAGCCATCAACAGCGGCCGTGAAAGCCTGAAAACTACATTAACACACCTCTACGGGGAGGAAACGTTTACGCTTACGAAGAGACTGGAAGATCTACGACTAAAGAAGTCAAAATTGCTGAGCCAACTGGCATTTCTCAGCAGATGCAGAGACCAGAAGACGACACCACCATTCCTGAAAATCAAACACCACATCGAGACTCCTAACGCCAGAAGAATACTTCAAAGAGCAAGCGCTGCCTTACTTAGGGAGAGGATACACTACACCCGAACCCAACTTAATACGGCGGGGAATAGTTTATACGAACTACACTTGCACCTGAGCAACACGCTGAACAACGACATATGGACTAGCATTGATCGCCTAACTACAGACAAGGCCAGATATCAAGCGGAAGCAGCCACCAAGAAACAGAAGGCAAAATTCACGCAACTTCACCAGAAAATCAGACCACCAAGCTCAACCTTGGATCAAGACCGAGTAGTAATAAATCTTCAAAACCACTTCAAGGGCCAGAGAAACAAGTTCTAGCAAAAGGATTAAACTTTGCCATCACTTCAAAAGAGATACCGAAGGAAGACATCATCTGCGCCATAGAAACATCCATCAGAACGCTACCAGCAGGAGAAATAGAGGAGATCAGATCAACTACGCGACACATCCTGAAATCAGCTAAACCACCTACTTCAAACTTGTCTAGAGAGGAAAGAAGAGCCATCATGGAACTGAGGAAGGACAAAGACCGCACCATAATGTCTGCAGACAAAGGGAACGCCACAGTTATCATGAACACACGAGACTACAAAGACAAGAGCCAAGTATTACTACAAGATTCTACTTATCGCAAACTTAAGAAAGATCCGACAGCAGTTCTGGAAAAGAAACTATCAGCAGCAGTTAAATCATCATCAATACCTAAAGAATTACACCGGAATATCATCAAGACGGGCTCCAGAACACCAAGGTTATATGGACTGCCCAAGATACACAAAGAGGGAAATCCGATGAGACCTATAGTATCAGCAGTGGGATCCGCTACGCATCCTCTAGCCAAGTACCTGGCCAAGAGCCTACAACCGCTAGTGGGGAAAACAGAAACGTACATCAAGAACTCTGCTCACTTCCTCGAAAAAGTGAAGGATGTGAAAATGGAGGAGAACGACGTTCTAGTCAGCTTCGACGTCAAGTCACTGTTCACGAATATCCCAACAAAAGAAGCTATCAACATCATCCGAGAACGTCGCCAGGAAATTAACATGGAAGATGACATCGTGGATTTAATTGAACTTTGTGCTTCATCAACAGCAGAGGGAACCGCCATGGGTTCACCACTGTCACCAGTACTCGCAAACATCTTTATGGAAGCATTTGAAGACACGGCCATCGCATCCTGTGAACTTAAACCGAAGTGCTGGTACCGATACGTCGACGACACCTTTGTTGTATGGCCACATGGGACGAACACGTTAACGAAGTTTCTGGAACACCTCAACACACAACACAAGAAAATACAATTTACTATGGAACTGGAGAAGGATGGCACCCTACCTTTCTTAGACGTGCTTTTAAAGAGGAAGGAAGACCAAACTTTGGGACACCAGGTGTACCGTAAACCGACCAACACAAACCGCTACCTCAACTACCTCATGATATGCGGTTATCGTATCATGACATGATCGTACCGTCAATAGCTGAACTCAATACACCATTGTGGATTGCGGTGTAAAACTTATAGGTAATTTACTTTAATAACACTTTTTTTTCTATACGAAGTAATAAAAAGCGAGAATATAGATAGGTGAATTAAAAGGTTCTCAATTCATTTTAAATTTTGAATCATTCCTGAACTAAAATCACGAAAAATATGTACTGTGAAATTTTTCGTGAATGTTACCATTCCGATCTTTATGAAATTAACGAATTAATAGATTTACGCCCAGAATCTATCAAATCATGCTATTGCACTACAAAATAATAGTACGTCCAATAGTATTATTATTAAACGGGTCGATGGCCGCAGTGGTTAGGCAACCTACTATAGTTGTGGCAAGACGATAGGACGGTGACATTTTTTCAGAGGGTTGAAATCCGGATCGACTTACCATTCGCTTTTGGGAGCAAAGTGATTAACAGCGCAGCATCATAAAAGGCGATATGATGCTGTAACAAAGCCATTTAAACACAACTTACACACACCAAAATACACCGCAAGAGTTGCAGTGATAGCCAGACAAGTAATACAGCTTACGGAGTTACTGCAACTAGGCACCCACCACACATAAAAAAAATATAAATCAACAAACTATACAAACAGTTCATATCTACCTAAGCTTACACTAAAGCTGGGGAGAGGAATTTGGTGAATTTGGTAGTGTCCACCATTTTAAACTTCTTTATTTTTGGACTAATTCTTTATAGAATCGATATTTACCAAAGCCATAGCTTTCTAAACCAAATTCAGTTTTCAAATTTATGTAAGTGGCCGGCATTTTGAACATTTTTGTTTTAGGCCGATCGCTTCCAAAATCGATATTTACGGAATCCTGAGTTTTTTTAAACCAATGCAGTGATCAAATTTGATAAGAATAGCCAGAATTATAAACTTTCTAATTTTTAATTGCATCCTTTTCAAAATCGATATTCATGGAATCCTACCTTATAGATACCTACTCGCGAAATTGAAAAATTGTTTTTGTACTCGCTTATCAAAACCTCTCATTTCACGATTCGATTTGCGTGCGTAAAAAGTCACTTTAAGCACGAGTGCGTAAAAGTAAAGTTGGTACTGCCTGGAACTTGATTAATTTAGTGACATTTTAAAATCATAAATTCCTAACCTTAATACTATGCTACCCAGTTCGTTGTTTTTCTATGAAAATAAAAGGAAATGAAATAGAAATTGATATATTTGGAAGGTATGTAATTCGATGTCAGAACAGCAACAAATATTATATAAATTACCATTTTGAATTTGACAATTTTAAATTAAATATCATTTCAAATAATCAATACTGCCAACTCAAATTTTTTTAAGTAATATCAAGAGATTAGTAGTGTGTCATACACGATTACGTATTTAACAATATATATTATTATTATAGTTCTCGTACAAAAAATATTGTACAAACTTCGTGCGTGAAACATTTCGCGAATTCGTGTCCATAAAGCGCTCGCCTTACGGCTCGCGCTTTAAACTGGTCACTCATTCGCGAAATATGATTTCACGCACTTGGTTCGTAAATAGTGATATAGGTATAGTTCACCCAAAATTTATTTGGACTCATTCGTACCACAATAAATTTAGTCAAATAGAAAGTTCTTTAAAGGTAATTTAGTTATTCTTAATGCCCTTAGGTTATTTAATTAAGCGTTGCTGTCAGCGTGTTTTCAATTACAGTCAGTTCATGCCATTACTCATCAGTCAAATTGACATTTTCTGTGTAGCGCGTTTTTCTTTGTATTTTTGTTATTTATTTCCATTATCGCATTTAAAAACTATTCTTTTTAGAACAAATATTCGACTACATTAGGATTTATCATGTGTAAAAATATTGTGTGCATTGGAGCAAGTGACAGCAGAATGCCCGAGCAACTGTACAACCACGCGGAAAGAGATATTGATATATATCTGTCAAAATTATGCAAATCAACTGTTACGCTAATTACCATTACTTATATTGATAAAAATAAGTATTTTAAACATATTTGACATTAAAATGAATAAATAGAGGTAATAAGTAAAGGTAACTAAAGGTAATTTTTTCAGTCACACGTTTTTTAAATGACAAATATCAGCTTACTTTTTAAGTGTATAATGTACATAATCTAACTGTCAAAATAAGTATACATAACCTATATTGATATCAAAACACATTTGGCATTGATGCTGGAACATGACGTCGCTTGTATTACTGACGAAAGTCCAAATAACCTTTAGATGAATTATAACGTGCCATCGAAAAAAAAAAACATAATTGGTGTAGGCTATGTAAATGTTTTTCATCGTTGCTTTAGCCACTACCACATAATGACCTTTATTATTTGACATTTTATTGTAACCAAAGTTTATAAATGGTTTATAACCTCAAATTACATGTCAAGGAATAAATGTCATTATGTGAAAGTGGCTAAAGTAACAATCCATTCACATAGCCTACTCTAATTATGATTTTTTTCGATGTGTCTATATACAGGGTGATTGGTGAGAATGGCCTATTAAAAGTATTATACAAACGGATAGGAATTTTAAAACAAAATTTTGCAGTTGGATATGGTTGAATATGAACTATCACGTGAAAATATTTTTGAATAAATATCATTTCCGGTTAACCGGAAGTGAGCATCAACTTCGATTTTTTAAATAGCATGCTATAAAATAAATTACAAATTCAGCTTCTATGATAAATTTTACACATATTTCATGTATCATACCCTATACCTAAATACCATTTCTCCTGAGTTATTCGCAATTAAAGAAAAAAGTGACAGATACTGATCTTACTTTATAGTGATATTACTTCACGTAGGAGTAAATAAGGCGAATGAAATTTTGCATACGCACAGCTGATATTATGTAGTTATACAGCATTTGAAGGTTTTTTTCTGTAACATTATACAGGGCGTTTAAAAAATTAGTTGCTTATAAATAAGTTCAATCCGCGGAAAGTACATTTTCTTAAATGGAAAGGTATATATTTTATTAGATATTATGATTCTACAAAATATTATCTTTGAATCCGTATTAGGCGTTCCTATACCTAAAATGTAAGGTTAATAAGTTATAGCGATTTAATTAACCTCCGTACCTAAAATGCTCAAATATGTCAGTTTACAGAAGCAAGTGTGCTTAGCTCATTTGTTTTACATACTTACTTGCCACTTATTTTGACGTCTGTCATTTTAGTTAGTTGTTCTCGCGTACACTGTGAGAAATAGATCTGCACCAGTACAATAATTAGGGTAAACAATGCGAGTATTTACTTTACAATAACAAAAAATTATTTTATTTGTTATAAAACATATTTTTATCCTAGTACTTTTTTATAATTTTTATTATACCTCTGTAATAACATTGTTTTCGTTTCTGTGCAATACATTTTTCTCAGTATATTGTGTTAGAATGGATTAGCATTGAGAATAGACCAAATCAGGTAATCATGAATTTATTTATTATGCAAAGTGAATGTAATCAAATAGTAAAATAAACGTATCAAACATTTAGTAAAAGATACTAACATTTACAAGCAATGATCAGCAAAAATTTCTAAGAATTTATAACATATAAAAAGATTTAGCGACCGATATGTTCGTAGAACAATACCTGTTAAGTAATAATAACAGTTATAATTATTTAAGAAGGCAGATATTTAAAAAATAGTTGAAGTAGTGTGTCCAAAAGAAAATATTTTGTTGAACGTTTTTTTACTCAATGAAATATTAGTTGATTGAAGAGTCTTTTGTGTATCTAAAATAAAAGTAAAATCCAAAGTGTAAAGTAAAACCCAACGTGTAACAATATCAGTAAAAAATTTAGATTATCTAAGAATTCTCCTAGATACTCCCAAGAATTGGTATTTGAATAATCAACATAAAGTAAATCTACATCAAAGGTCTAAATAATTAGTAATAACAAATTAGGTAAAATAAAAAAAATAAAAAAGATAATATAAAAGATACAGTAGAAAAATTATAAGAACAACAATAATAATAACACAAATACTAAGTTATCTAAATGGTTCGACATGGCAACCATTTCTATTGAGGCATTCTATATTCGGAGACGTATTCCAATAATTCTTGCTAATCATCTGGTGTTATTTGCCTAAAGGATTCCTTATTCCTATAATTCAATGGGAAGAATTTTCGAAAATACGATTAACAAAATGACAGACGTCAAAATAAGTGGCAAGTATGTATGTAAAACAAATGAGCCAAGAACACTTGCTTCTGTAAATTGACATATTTGAGCATTTTAGGTACGGAGGTTAATTAAATCGTTATAACTTATTAACCTTACATTTTAGGTATAGGAACACCTAATACGGATTCAAAGAGAATACTTTGTAGAATCATAATATCTAATGAAATATATACCTTTCCATTTAAGAAAATGTACTTTCCGCGGATTGAACTTATTTATAAGCAACTAAGTTTTTAAACACCCTGTATAATGTTACAGAAAAAAACCTCAAATGCTGTATAACTAAATAATATCAGCTGCGCGTATGCAAAATTTCATTCGCCTCATTTACTCCTACGTGAAGTAATATCACTATAAAGTAAGATCGGTATCTGTCACTTTTTTTCTTTAATTGCGAATAACTCAGAAGGAATGGTTTTTAGGTATAGGGTATGATACATGAAATATGTGTAAAATTTATCATAGAAGCTGAATTTGCAATTTATTTTATAGCATGCTATTTAAAAAAATCGAAGTTGATGCCCACTTCCGGTTAACCGGAAGTGATATTTATTCGAAAATATTTTCACGTGATAGTTCATATTCAACCATATCCAACTGCAAAATTTTGTTTTAAAATTCCCATCCGTTTGTATAATACTTTTAATAGGCCATTCTCACCAATCACCCTGTATTATATGAGTATACGTTTCCTCTTTCCTTATAACCATGGTTATATCCGCTATAAGGTACAACGTCACAAGTTTGCTTCTTCGGCGGCAAGTTTAACAAGTAAAATGCTATCAATGTGAATGCAAGGTACAGTTTGTAGATTAAGTAATGTCTTTCCCTCTGAAGCACTTATCAAACTTTCTTCCGCTCAGGCCAATTCGATCGTTTTCGTGGGTCGGGCTATTCTGAATACCCAACTATACATCTCATGGACATTTGCGAAAACGTCTGAACGGGCATAAGCTGAAGAAAGTTTGATAAATGCTTGAAAGGAGAAGACATTACTTAACCCATAAACTGTACATCAAGTAAAATTTCTTACGGTCGTTAACAATATGAGTATTATGAGAACTGTAAATAATTCCAGAAATATTATTTTATAATACTCGTATAACAGATTTACCTACTTCTTTTGTAGAAAAAAGATTTATTTAGAGTAAAGTTAATCTTATGTATTCATATAATATATGGAAATATTGTCCTATGAAAATATGTGCGGATCTTTATCCAAATAAAAGTAAATTCTAAGTAATCTGTAGATCTTTTCGTATTTCGAAGGTTGTTATTTCTTACAGGTACAAATACCTGCAAGTATTCCCCGTATTATAAAGAAATTTACATATTTTCCGTTTCTTATATGAATCTGACCTTGAACAATTCCATACATCCCTGTTATATCGATATTTGAATACATTTCTATACATTTAAGATTTAACAGAAGATTTTCTGCGACAGCTGAGACATCTCTTATTTAAAAGAAATAACTGCAGGCTGAGTTTACAATTTTATAATATTGTATGTATGGACATTTACGCGCCTCGAATCTTTGCAACCACCCGAGGTCCGATTCAGTTTTCCATCCCCTCCAGGCAGCCTCCTCTTAATAATTGTCGTCTCTTTAATGTCAGGCCAAGAGTCTGCCAACCAATAAATCACGTCTTTTATATTAATTTTTCTCGTGAAAACATTTTTTAAACAAATAAGAACTCGTCCATGCATTTTTCTTGTTTATATATTGAACAGGCAAATTTGCAACATTAACGCAAGCAAAAATGTAAGCTTATTGTCTCCAGACTTATTGCAACAAACCAAAACTTTTAATCGTTCTTTGATTTTCTGCTCCAGGGTATAGGAGCAGACCGTTCTTCTTTATAAGCAAGTGTTTTTCTTAGAAGCATCTTGTAATTCAATCCGGTTTCGTGGAAATTATACAATTGTTGGACACTTAACTGTTCATCTTTAATAAGCTTTTGCGATTTTTCTTTGAAGGGTGCTACATCTTCGTTGTTAGCTGAAAGTTTTTCTCCAGAAATGCATAGTTGTCTCACACCATACCTTTTCTTCCAACAATCCAACCAACCAACACTTGCTGTAAATAACGTTGTGTGTTAAATAACGTAATGTAGGAACTTCCCTACAACAACCGTGCCGTGACCGACTACAAGCAGTGACATTTCGGATAATGCAGAGCCTCGGATAACCGTAACTCTGATAATCGGGACTCCACTGTACTTGATTTGATTTGATTTGATTGCTATCAAGGCAGGGCAGTCTCTAATTATCCCTAACACTGCGGCCCACTTAGCCTATTGTGTTATTCCTGCCTTGATTCCGTTTTACTCAAACAGGTTAGTTCCCTCGATCAGGTTTAGAAGCCTATTTGGTAAATCTTTCTCCACTGGTAGATCAAATGCGCTTTGCAAAGTAATCCTACGTTGACTTAGTGCCACGCATTCGAAAATGATATGAAAGGCTGTTTCCTCCTCCTCATTGCAGAGTCTGCATAGGGGTTCATCTTTATAGATCCCCATCTTGTGCAGATGACCTCTTAGACAGCCGTGTCCTGTTAATAGACATGTCACTGCCCTAAGTTGAGTCCTGTTTAATGCAAGTAAGTCAACAGTTAGTCGTTGTGACGGTCGTTCCATCATCCGTTTGCTGTGTCTTTGTCCAGCTACATGGTTCCAATTTAGTTGGTGTTGTTTTATAATCCACTCATTAATTGCACCACGTACTGCACTCTTTGTGATACCCAGACCTGGCTCCGGCCCGGTGAATTTAATTTGGGAACCTTCCCTCGCTAGCTGGTCTGCGGTTTCATTGCCTGCTATGCCCCTGTGTCCCGGCACCCACACCAAGGTGACCTTGTTGTCTCTGGCCAGGACAGTTAGGTTTTGCAGACACTCCCATACTAGTTTGGAGGCTATGTAATAAGATGCTAGAGCCTTTAAGGCTGCCTGACTGTCAGAGAGAATACAGATCGCCTGCCCTCGCGGTTGGCGGCGTAGACTCTCCATCGCACAGGTTTGTATAGCATATATTTCTGTTTGAAATACCGTTGTGTATCGCCCAAGTGGTTCACATACCTTGTAACCCTGGTTTTCCTCGTATACACCAACGCCAGAATTAGTGCCCGCCCTTGACCCATCTGTATACCAGTTTTGGGCGTGCGGTTTTCTCCCTCACCATTTTTCCATTCATCCCAATTCAAGAAAATCTTGAAGGGTTTGTCATAGGAAATCCTGGTGATTGATATGTCGCTCCCCATATCAAAGATTGGGTTTTGTACTATTGCTTCTATTCTGGTGTGCCCCAACCCATAGTGGGGTCTCCAGTTGCTAGTATTCCTTAGTCTGTATGCCCCCATTCTAGCCTCTCCCATGATAAAGATATCGAGGGGAGGCAAGTTTAGCATGATTTCCATAGCAGCCGTCGGAATACTCTTGATAGCCCCAGTTATACATAGGCACGCTAATCTCTGAATTCTCGAGAGTTTAGTTATCACATGCTTCTGCTTAACTTTTGGCCACCAGACCAAGCAGCCATAAGTTATCATGGGTCTTACTACCATACTATACAACCAATACGTCATATGCGGTTTGAGTCCCCATGTTTTTCCAACTGTTCTACGGGTTGTTATTAACACCCTTTTACATTTGTCAGTCATCTTCTCCAAATGTGAATTCCAGTTTAGTTTAGAGTCCAAGATCACCCCAGGAACTTGGCCTCCTGACTAATCTGTATAACCTTATTGTATAGAGTCGGTGCTCTTAGGCCTTCCAGTCTCCTTCTTTTGGTGAAGGGTACAAGTGCAATTTTGTCCGGGTTTACTCCAAGGTTCTCCCTCTTGCACCATCCTTCTACCATCTTTAATGCTCTTTGCATAAGTTCTGAAATTATGCTGGTACTCCCACCAATGGTGAGAATCACTATATCATCAGCATATCCCTGTGTATAGAAGCCTGCATTGTTTAGCACTGTACTTAGTCAAAAATAAATTAATTCGAGAAAAAAGCGTTTATTTCTGAATCTCGAAAATAAAAACTGTTATACGTTATACGAAAACTGTAATTTTCGAAATTTTGAATTTTTTATTGAAGTGCTGGATGGCACCTCAAGAGTTCTAACGATAATTTTTAATATTTGAAGAGCTCAGAACTTTTTTAAATTTGATTCAAAAACTCTACAACTTTTTAGGGTGCAATGAGAACTCCAATTAACAATTTTTTTTTTTCAAAAATGAGTTCCCAAGTTCACAGACACTGTCAGTGGTTGTTATATGTCAGCTCCTATTAAAAAATCGAAAATGTAAAGCCTTTCTCTCCTCTTCTCTTTGAACTAGAGCTTATGAATTAAAGTTCCTTGGCCTTTATTTTGATAGTAATCTCAACTGGAAATGCCACACAAAACAAACGAAAGGAACCTTGAACTAACACTTCCTAGAACTTCATTTCATCGAAGAAAGGAGTTACTTGCCATTTCATCATCTAATACAGGGTGTTAAATATTTAGTTTGAATTTTTTAATTTATAAATTTCAAAATCTCAACTACAACACATTATTTTGTATTATAAAATCTGTTTTACAATCAATGAGTTTCACGCTTAATATTATTAAATTACAAAATTAGGTAATTTAAAAAAAAATGATTTTAAATACGCTTAACATAGACCTCAAACGTTAAGATATCCTTGTCGATGAATTTTGAAACATCTTGTACGAGTTTGGTACCATTCATCGTACACTCATTATAAACGACCAAACCTGACGAGGTTCTCGGCTTCTTCAGATGTATTTCCCAAAGGTAAGAGTCATCCCAAAACGGTTCTGTAATTTTCACCATCGATGCATGCAACTTCTCTTCTAACGAAAGTGAATATTCTAACACAAACACATCACTATCGTTACTAAATATTTGTGTATGTCCTTCAGAAATCTTCAACGAGCATGTGTTTGCGTTAATTTTATTCGTATGTTCTTTTACGATGTGTGCAGGCATTAGATCACCGTTAAGTTTTAATCGGCAAATTGTACATGCTAGCTGCGTAAATCGACATTGGAATCGTTTATGTAGATCGTACATATCACCCCTTATAAATTGTTTACATGCAGCAGCTTGGCAGGGAAACACAGAATCTATTTGTAATTCGGATATATCGATAGTTTCCTGCGAATATTTCCCACATTTCTGACAATTTTTCTCACACGAATCACAACTTACGGTAATACAACAATTCTTACAAATATGAAGCCGTTCTACAACGTTGTAACAATATTTACATTGCGACCACCTCATCTTTGTCATAAGCATCCCCGGATCTTTCTCTTGTACGACAACACTGTTGAAAATGTTTATCTTTATTTCGTTACTGTATTGCAAATCAATCAATACTTTTAAGTCAGCTACAAATACATTTTTATCATTTAATGTTTCGTCAAGTTCGGATTCGTGCATTACTCGAACTTTGAAATCCGTCGAGGTAAATGCGTCTGAAGTAAATCGTACAGATCTTGCTGGACCAAAATCGCTGAATCGATAAAACGCATACAATATCTTATTTGTTCCGATATCATAGACCACTCTTACAATAAAATCGTTACTATCAACGATGAAAAAGTAGAATGATTCCGGATGACTTTTCGTTGGATTTTTTACCGTAAGACAATTATCTTTTACGACTATAATTTTATCGTTATGTTTTTCTCTTATATGAGACATAATATTTGATACACGTATCACATTTCTACAGGCCTCTTGATGTATAAAAGGGCAAAGAATTTCCCTGTTAGGGCAACGTTTCTCATGCTGACAGGTCTTTAAAAATGGCCCGAAATAAGTACATCCTTCTTTCCCATATGGGCAAGGAAAATATAATTTCTTCATCAACATGCCTAACTGTATATTTTCCACAGCGGCTACAGACTGATCCCCATTCTTATAACAACCTGCACAACTATTCCCGTGTATATCCTTCATAATAGGATATTGCAACCTGCAGTTGCAAATTCGGCATTGAAATATGGATAATGTGATCAAATCTTCTGCGTTTAAGATATTCATGTTGCCTAAAACGCGATAAAACGAATTTAAAGTTGATAAATAAACGTAGTGGAGAACTTACAGTTTTCAAATCTGAATAATAACAGAAAAGTAAATGAAATTTATAAATTTTCCAATTTATAGAATTGGGGAAGCCCAAACAATTGACTAAAGCGGGGTGTACCACTTCATCACTAACCACTAATACTATTCCAGCGCCATCTTACAACAATATTGAAATTTCCCTAATTTGGAGTGATAGATACCGCTTTTATGAATATCATATGTCCTTAAGTAGTCGTACGATGGCAGCACATTAGAATGTAAACAAAAATTATAAATTGTATCCTCAATTGTAGATGGCAGCAAACTCAAGTTTAAAATCTTTAAAACAAACAAGTTCTATTTACAAAAATGTTTATTTATAATAAATAAGAATCTATATATATAAATATGTTTTAATTACATTTTAATAATTTCCTGTCTATAATCATTCCTGCAAGCTCCTGACTCTTCCTCAATAATACCAAATAATACAGATCACCTGGAACCTGTGGTTTTGATTGATAAAACCCAACCACTTTTTATACAATAAATATACAGGGTGTCCCAAATCGGGTGGGATTGCATGGGCATCTTCCTTATTATTGAAGATAGAGTTTTATTTAAATAGGCAATGTTTTGCAGTTTTATGCGCTGATCTAGAATCTGTTTTAAAACATTCAAAATTTCGAACCATTCAGAAGTTATGTCGAAAAAATTAAAAATCACCATTCTCTCCGTAAGTATAAAAGTTACTACAAAAAGTTTCATATAAAAAGCAATATGCTCGATACAAGCAATTCAAAATCAATGTCAAACAGAAATTCAAGATGACGGCTTTCGTGATAACCATAGCAACTTTGTTAAGTTAAATAGGCGCCATATTGGATTTTTATATTACTTAATAAAGTTTTTTTATTCTCTTTTCATCCATGTAACATAACCTATAATTAATTAACAAAATACTACTTTAATTAATAATTTTATATTTTAATCAAGTAGACTTGCATAAACCGTGCAATAAAATGAATTAAGTATGATAACGCGCATGCGTTTGACCAGTCAAACTTTGTACACACCTTGGAACGTGAACGATCTGTGACGGTTAGATTATGTTGGTATAGAACCAGAACCATACTAGAACAGATAACTGACATATCCAAAACAGTACGAAAAACCAGAACGCTTTTTATTAACTGTGCTTGTGTCTGACGTCTAAAGACCTTTATTTTTCGAAACCAGAACAAACCTAATGACCATTAACGTACCACGAAAATTTTAAATCGTACGCAAGCGCAACGAGAGATTTACTACTTAAATCATGTTAGGATTTGACAACTGACAATTTTTTGGTTATATCCGTCGAATGTGAAATAAACAAGTTTTTAGGTTAAATACAGGTTAAATAGGTATAAAGGTAGAATTCTGTCAATCTAACACTGCATGTAATATTGGAAGGTTAAATATCACCAGATTTTAACATATGGCATGCGTAAGAATGGGGAACAAGACCATTTTTCAAATTTTACATAATCACGTAGAGGATTTAAAAAAAATGGACCCGTATTTTTTTATTTTGCTACATCTTTATTATTTATCGAGATATAAAGCTTTAAAGTTTCGTTTTTCAGCACCACTATAAAAACGCGTTCAAATATTGAAGTAGTAGTACAAAGACTACTGACGTCACGCAGTGCCATAGGGTATTTTTTTGTGTTGGTCTGACTGCAACTTCAATGTATATTTCTTTTTCTTTTATTAGCAACCATGAAAATGTATTTCTACGTTATGTAAAATTAGATTGCGGTCGTAATTGACATCTAGACAGCTTGTGCTTGTCAGTCATTGTGTAAGTCACAAGTATGGTCACAAGTTATAGGTGTTGTTTGTGTCAGTTTGTATAATTAAGGAAAACATTAAAACAGAAACTTGCGGAAGGTAAGAAATGTGAATTTTCGTGTACATCTCACAAAATTGTAAGCACAACAAAAGATGTTATTATTATGAATTGTATACCTAGATGTAATTTACTACCCAAGGAATCAAGAAAAAAAATGACAAATACTACGAAATTTTCGTAGCGTGGTACAGAACGAAGAAAATTGATTTATTTTATTATTAGCACTTATTTTTTGAAAAAAATAAACCTACTTGTTCAATGTTCAGATCAGTACCTACTATTCGTGAAGAGTGATGTAGAC
Organism: Holotrichia oblita; assembly: GCA_023690525.1. Classification (NCBI taxonomy): domain Eukaryota; kingdom Metazoa; phylum Arthropoda; class Insecta; order Coleoptera; family Scarabaeidae; genus Holotrichia; species Holotrichia oblita. The sequence goes on along the minus strand of CM043015.1, from coordinate 227,614,454 downwards.
ATTAATTAAAAACTTAATTTCTTATTTGAAACCACAGTCTGTTGGTTACAAAGCGAAGAAATCGATCTTTTTTATAAAAGAAGCGATATTAAAATATAAATACATATGTTGTCAGCTTTGTCACTGACACCTGTCACAATTTGAAGTACATACAATAAAACTATCGCAGTATCATCAATCTTGCGAAAGAAAATACTTCAAAACTTTATGTTGGTATGGCTGAATTTTTAATTTAAATGTGTCAAAAATTTAACAAGTAACCTACCACACTGTCCCCAACTGTTTTTTTTTCCCAGACCCGTCCGACCTATAGTCACCGGTAGGCACCGCAGCCATCAGGCTTATTGTGCCACATCTGTTTGTTCAAGTCACCCACTCTAGCACGGTAGTCCCCTCCACTAACCTGTACAGGTCCCTAACCGAGTGGGTAAGGTATATCTCTGGGTCTCCTTTCGTTATCCCAAACATATTCTGCCTTCTGCGATCTAGTGCCTCGCAGTCGCGCAGTATGTGATCGGCTGTCTCCGGTTCTATTCCACAAAGTCTACACTTTGTGTCCCCGTCAAACACTCCGATTCTGCGTAGGTGTTCTTTCACCGCAGCATGTCCGGTCATTAGTCCCGTTACGATGCAGAGCTGTTTCCTACTAAGATGTAGTAGTTCTCTAGCTCTTTTCCTGCATGGGTTCCCTATAAAGGTTTTGCCATGTACTATACCGGGTGAGGCTCCCCAGTATTCCTGCTGCTTTGTACGAACCCAGTCTCCTATATGTCTCCGGGCCGTATGCCTTGTGACCCCGAAGAAAGGTTCTGGGCCGTACATTTCCATCTCTGACCCTCTCTTCGCGAGTTCGTCAGCCCTTGCGTTGCCCTCAATCCCCTGATGGCCCGGTATCCAAGTCAACCTAACCTTGTTCCGGTTCGACAGTTTCACCAGTTCGTCGAGGCATTCCATCACCAGCCTGGACGACACCTTCCGGCTTGATAACGCCTTCAATGCCGCTTGGCTATCAGACATGATGTGAATTCGTCTGTTGGTCACCGCTTTCACATTCATTGTGTGTGCGCATTGGAGAATAGCATATACTTCCGCCTGAAACACCGAAGCATACTCTCCCAGTGCGTAACTGTGGCCCTCATTCTGAGAGCATATCCCTGCACCGGTACCGTTAGCCGTCTTAGATCCGTCTGTGTACCAGACTAAGTCTTGCTCTTTGATTCCCAGTGCATACCTGGCAGCCTCCTCCCGTCCGTCCGCTATAGACACCGTGAAGGGATTCCCATACCTATGCCTTACCGGCATGTGGTCGGTCCGCATTTCCAACACCCCCTTTCCCACATGCTCAATTATCGACATATGATTTGTGTTGACCCTTTTCGGGGTCGTTGTGTGTTGCAGCCTGTATGCCCCCATCCTTGCCTCCCCCTGTATGACCAGGTGCAACGGTGGCAAGTCCAGGAGTGCCTCCATGGCTGCAGTCGGTGTCGTCCGCATTGCTCCCGTTATTCCTAGGCAGGCAAGTCTTTGCACCTTGCTCAGCCTCTGAATAGCGTTCCTTTGTTGCGTCTTTGTCCACCATACCAAAGCTGCATACGTCATTACTGGCTTAACCACCATGCTGTATATCCAACTCAGCATGTCTGGTCTTAGCCCCCATTTCTTTCCATATGTGCGTCTTACCAGCGTTAACGCTGTCACCGCTTTTTTGGTAATTCTGTCCAAATGTTGGTTCCAGGTAAGTTTGGAGTCTAATGTTACTCCAAGGTACTTTACCTCCCCCACCATCTCTACGGTAACCCCCTTCAACGTAAGCGGATTTAGGCCATCCTGCTTTCGTCGGCGGGTAAAGGCCACGATGTTGGTCTTATCAGCACTGATACTCAGGCCCGCCAACTCCGTCCATCTACTAACCATGTTCAGAGCCCCTTGCAATCGATCTCTGACCGTGGTGTTGTGCCTGCCTCGCGCTATAATGACCAGGTCATCCGCGTAGGCCAGTACCCTGTGACCGTGATCGTTAAGCACCTCTAGTAGCTCATCCACGACTAGGCACCACAGTAGAGGGGATAGCACCCCACCCTGCGGACACCCTCTAGCCACCCGAGCCGCTAGAGTCGCGCCTGCGACCGAGGCTTCCACCACTCTCTCCCTAAGCATAGAGTCTATCCAGGCGACACAAGTGCCGTCCACACCTCTGCCTATGAGAGCTCTGGTAATTGAATCAAAACTCGTGTTACTGAATGCCCCCTCAATATCGATGAAGGCCCCCAGCATCACTTCCTTGTTTTGTAGTGTGTCCTCCACTAAACTGACTAGTTCGTGAAGTGCTGTTTCTGTCGAAACTCCTGTCCGGTAGGCATACTGGTCATGGTGTAAAGGTGAAGGCACCAGTACATCATCCCTAATATACCTATCCACCAGTTTTTCCAATGCCTTCATAGTGAAGGACATTAAACTGATTGGTCTTAGGGCAAGTCCCCAACTGTTAATAACCAAATATTTCCGTGATTTTAGACTAGTGACGTAAAAATTGCGCGTTTATTTTTCCGTTTGAAATTGTGAAAGATTTTAATCGAACAGATTTGTGGAACGGCGTAATGTGGAAATAAAATTTACGGATTAATACATAAGCTATTGTCTATAATTCACGATGGTATTATTACATTTTGATTTTGCAACATGTGTCTTGTTACCTATTACATAAAGCTGAGAACATTTCAACTACGTATTTCTTATGTTTCTACATAACTTGCACGTAAGACGTAACTTTTCTTACGGACATTATGAGCGAACATATCGATTTTCCATAGTTCAACTTTAGTTCAATTTTACGGATTACAAATACACTTATGTGCTTCTTGCGCAATTTATAATGCTAAACAAATTCGAACCAATCTATTAAGTGACGTGCATGCCAGCGGGCGCTGTTTAAGATTTTTTCGGAAATTTGGTTTTCTATCGAAAATATTAAATGGAAACATACATTTTTGACTGCAGATTAAAAAAATAGGCTAAATTAGGAACAAATCAGTAAAAACCGGTTATCGCGTGTGAATGGTAAGAATGTCTTCTATAATTTAAATTATTTTGCTTTCCCTGAACGGAATTTTTCAAATTTGGCTTTATTAGAAAGGATTTTCGTTGGTCTGTATTAATGCTTTAATATTGTTTAAGACTATATCCGTAATTCGATGTATCCGATTGCCATTGAACGGGGTACTTTGTAGGTTATAGGTTATGTAGATAATAAAAATATTAAACGTCAACCATACGAAATGTCAAATATGTATAGCGTTAAGTCGTACAATTTCAACCGCTTAAAATATGACGACTTTAACAGCCGAATTAACTGAAACGAAATAGTTAATTAACCGATATATTTAAAAGGCCTTGTTTCAGCGGCGTACAAAGGAGTTGTATACTCGCTATACATAGGTACGATGCGTTAATTTCAATAACATGACAGTGAATGTGTTGCAAACGAAAGATCTACTCGGATTATCGTTATTGAAATGTAAAGTGTGCGATGCAAGACTCCAAACACCGGTGTTGCAAGTCGGACTTTTCGGTAACGTGTGCGGAAGCTGTTGCGACAGAAGTGTTTACACGGAAGTAGTTCGAAACGTCGACCTCGAAGCTCTTCTTCAACAATTATACTTACCCTGCAATTACGCCGAGAGAGGTTGCGAATTTGAAGGGAGTTTCGACGACGTTTGCGTCCACGAAAAACAATGCTTCCTTCGCACGAAAGAATGCCCGTTAGGATGCGAAAACGGCCTCAAACATATCGACGATATGATCGAACATATGAAATCGGAACATCCAGATAACGTTTTAAAAGCTGTCGAAAATTATATTTCCGTAAAGAATCCGATTAGATCCGATCAAGATGTGTTTTATCTATTGCTGGTCGATAATATGAATTTCATGTTGAGAGCACGATTGGATGTTAATAAAGGCCACGTTCTATACGCGTTTTATTGCTTGAATTACGGTTTGAATATTGAAGAGGTGAAAATATCAATTGTTCTAAAATATGAGAATACGATTTGTAACGTGGAAAATATAGACGTTAACCGTTTACGTAAAGGTGAACTTCCCTACAAGTTTAACGAGGAGAACGCTACTAAATTGAAGTTAGCTACGCTCGAAAGTTTCGATTGCTTAAGCGGCGTCATCGTTAAAGTGGATGCTCATCAGATAAGTTTAGAAGACGAACGAATTCGTGCTAAATCAGCAATTAAGCAGGTAGGGGAACCTTCGTTTTGGTACGAATGCCCGTTATGTTTGACGATTTCGAAAACGATCTATTATTGTAGCAAGTTCAAGGAAGTGATATGTTGCGATAATTGTTACGATGACAACTACGGCATGTGCGGATGTGGGGAAAGCATAGAAAAATCAATCGTTCACATGAGATCTGACGCGATCAAACCGAAGCTAACGTTCCCGTGCGAGAACGCCGGTTGTAACGAGGAGATACCCGGCGATAATTACGAGATCCACGCGAAATCGCAATGCCGATTTAGACAGTTCAATTGTCCGTTTTTAACGACCACCTCCTGTCAATGGAAAGGCGCCTCTGTAGATCTCACTGTCCATATCAAAGAAAAACATGCTGATCGCCTAAATCAGGATACCTGTGAATTACCGAATTCTAACGATATTATACGACAGCTCTGTTTTATCAAGGGAGACAATACTTTCATGCAGACGTACCAGATTAAAGAGAATCAACTTAGTGTCACGACAGAGAGAGTTAATGCGTCCGATTACGGTGGTAGCTACAAGTGGCGGATTTATTTCAAACATCCGGTTAAGGGTTGCGAAACTGTGGTCTCTAATATTTTTGCGGGTGATGGATATGAGAGAAGTGTCGATGTTACGGGTTACGTTAGCAACGATCCTTTCACGTTTAAGGTTTCGTTCAGAAAGATTAGCACCGTTCCGAATTGAAACGTATTACTACTACCTGTTTAGCTCGTGTGAGAGTGCTCAGATTGAACTGTAATATTTTGTAAGGAAAGGAAGACATTATTTAGAATATGTAAATGAATTTAATTTCTCTAATAAAAAGAAGAAATTGATAATAATTCGTCGAAAAAGATTGTAAATTGTATTTGACCCTCTTTCATGTAAAACATTTTTATCTAACTTTCTATTTATAATTTACACAGATACAGACATCTATTAACTAAGGGCTTCTGTTTGCTCCAAGGCTGGACATATTGTCCTTTAGCCATCTAGGCTCTTTGAACGCGGCTCCGCATCTAACCGCCCGGATTTGATTTCATCTATTAACTCACAAGCCACTTTCACTTCGAGACGTTTCAGTTAAATGCAGCCAGATGGTACCAGTTGAGTGGTTTGCTCCTTCAAACAATAGATGGAGGGCGCCGTCAAGTATCAGTGACAATAGATGGCACCATGAGGTAAAATGCAGACCTGTGCGCAAATCTCATTATATCAAATATAGCTCAATATTTCGCGTTGAAACAATCAATTATGTATAGAAAAATCATCTGTGCCGTCAATAAGAAATTATGAAGACGATATGTATTGATTTAATCATATAAATTAACGATGTAATGGGATACAGGGAGAGCGAGATTGTTGAACGCATTTGGCATACCTGATCATATCTGACTTAGATAAGCTAACTTCATAGTTGTTGCGAATGTCATATGCTAGGTTGGATATTTGCCCATGCGTTTGACTCGGTGTGGCACGATGGTCTACTTTTCAAAATGGGCAGTTTTGGTATTAATGCAAACATGATAGTTCTCATTCGGTCTTACCTTTCCGGCAGGACCTTTTCTATAAAAATGGGAGGCGAGCTTTCCGACTGGAGATATATTCACGCCGGTGTCCCTCAAGGATCGCTACTAGGACCAGAACTTTTCATTCTGTACACTAGCGATATACCCAGGTCTGTCTCCACAAGTCTGGCGGTGTACGCCGATGACACCGCTATTTATTCATCCTCCAGAGACGATGCTTTGGTCTGTCGACGTCTCCAAAGATCCGTCAACGAAGTCTGCGGATGGGCGTCCAAGTGGCGGAAGCGTAATCCTCCCCCAACGAACATCGTCGTCGAGGGTCAGAGGCTACCTTGGGAAAGTACCGTCAAATACCTCGGTCTGACCCTCGACACGAGACTAACGTTCAGACAACATTTTTCATCCGTTGACACGAAATTCCTGTGTGCGCGTGCGGCCCTGGCTCCTCTTTTGTGCCGGAAAAGCTCGCTCAGCTTAAGTATTAAACTACTAATTTACGAGGTGTTTCTCCGACCTATTCTAACTTATGGTGTCCTGACCTGGTCCAGTGCCAGCAAATCTCAAGTTAAAAGACTTAACATCCTACAGAACAGGGTGCTGCGTATCATAGTCGCAGCCTTCTGGTTTGTCACGAATGCACAGATACATCGTGCATGCTAAACATACCGCCTCTGTGCGAGTATGCGCTGGCGCTGGCCAGGGGAACTCTTCAGAGGGCCTCTAGGTCGGAGAATCCGCTGATCCGGCACTTGGGGGAGTTAGATCCCGTATGCGATTTCGTATAGGAATGGCGTTCGGGACTTCGACGTGGGAATCTCTACTAATTCGGCCTGGCAATGGTGGACCTGGGTTCTGCTGGTGCCTCGGGGATTAATTCATGAAATTCTTCGTAGAAGTATTTAATAAAAAAAATTGATCGTATCCCTTTGAATATGGATGTTTCATATGAATTTAATTTTGGATAAGGGAAATATTTTGAATTTATATGCGAAATAATGATTTTAAATTTATTGTTTACGTTTAAGGGAGCAATTCGACATAGGTTTAGAAGCGTTAATGGTTCGGACGCGTCTGTTTTTAATATTTTTTTCCAAGAAAATCTTTTTTGTGATTCATGGCTGTTTGATATTTGGATGACAAATGACTATTGGAACTAATTATTGGGACTTTTGAAATGGGTTCTCAGGAACAACGAAATTAATGTAAAATTACCTTTGGAATTGTATTAGATGATGTCACGTGAGTAATGGAATTGTTGTGGATGGTTTTCCATTTTGAAAAATGTAAATTTGATGAAATGTCATTTAGGCTATATGTCAGTTCTGTAGTCCGATTTGTCATGCATGTCGGCAACTTAAATCTAGTTACATACAATTCTACCAACTTAAAGATTTTAATATTTCTAAGATTAAAAATGTCATTACCTATTTAACTACTTACTTTAACTTTGAATTTAAATGTCGGTAACGATCAATTTGTGTGTAGTCCTTCGGTCCTGACGATTATGGATACTACCAAACCGAAGACGTCGCAGTAGGAATTGGAATCGCGCTTGCGACAAAACAACTGTAAAGTACTCAATAGCCATGAAAAATCATTTCGCTCTAAATCTGTCAAATTAAGATGTGAAGATCGTAATACTCCAACGTGATATACATATAGTAAGCCCAATAGAGCTTTTATTTCACTTTGACATGTAGCTCTCGCATATCTTTCTCTCTGATAACAATCAATTGAAGAACATTATTTATTTTCTGCTTCGTTTTTTTTTAACTTTTTTTTTAGTTTTAATACTATTTCTAAATCTCAAATAATCAATATGTTTTTAAAAGAAACCAAACGATTAAACTTAAAATAAATTATTTTACTTTAAGTGCCATCTACTGGTCCACATTTCAAATGAAGTAACCTATTGTATAATGGAAAGGTGCTAGATGGCGCTTAGCATCAATTTCGAACTGCCTATACTCCATTCAACTTAAGAGTGCAGTAGTTGGCGCCACAATCGGCGTTGGTTTTACACTAGAGAATTTAAATATACCGCTCAATTCAAAATCGACATTGACGTAGCCTAACCTTCAAATGCGGTAAATATACAAATATTATTACAACGTATGTATATTTTAGCTAATAATGTCTATATAACATTATGAATCAATACATTTCTATTTTATTAAGTTTTGTTGAACTTTTTTACAGCTTTTTACAGGCAATTAATGATAAGATTGATTTTTAAAACGTAAAATTTATATGTTCGTAATATATTATTCAGACTATGTATAGAAATTGTATATAAGATATATAACTATGTTATATTTATTAATATTTATGTATAGAAACACAATAATTGTATACACAATGTATTTTTCAAGTTTATTGTACATAAGAAGAAATATATTTAAATATTTGTATGATATAACACGCAAAAATCCAAATCATACATCGTATTTTCTTCTGCGATAGAATGTTTGATGCAATTAGTCCAGACTTCAGCAGTGACATGATTGACTCCATCCAATAATAAAGTTTTTACTTCCGCTAACTTAAAAGTTCTATTATTAGCAACATGATGCTTCACTTGAGTTCATATTAATTCGATGAGATTCAAATTACAATGATGTGGGGACAATCGTAATATTGTGCGAACACTTTTTGCTACTATTTTGTCAATAATGTATGTAATAGGATTGTCAGTAATATATTTTTTTAGTAAGTTCCAGTAATTTAACTTTTAATAAAAAATTAACAACAACAATTCCTTTTAAATTAAGCCATTCAACTAATGCTTCTTTTTTCAAGGTGTCTCCGTAAAACAATATCTTGTCGCTCCATTAGCACACTTTCTTGGTTGCGTTTCACCCACATAAGTTCTAATTTTTTGAGAATTTTCCATAATGTTGTTTGCTTAAAGTCTGCCAAATTCTCATCTGCATTAACAACCTACAAACATTAATTAGATCATGCTAACGTTAATTGAAATATATTTACGCTCAATATTTTTGTACACGTAGGTAACTCATTTTTCAAAAAAAAGGAATGCACTTGTCTTCGGATTGCTGACCGCTGGCCTTCATCCAAATTATCAAGGTGAATGAGACACACCTGCAGTATCTACATCCATCACAATATTCAATACTATTCTCTTTCCAAGTCCAAGTTGTTTCGCAGTCAATGTAATAGAAGCTGACTTTGAATTGTTCTGCTTCTGTTGCAAATATAAATTATATGCCATTTGCCTCTGCCTACTACTTATATGTTTTCCTGCGAAGGATTTTTTGAGGATCCTTCAAGTGTAATAGTAATATTAGATGAATACGGATAATAATAGATACCTTGAATTTGCAAGTAATACCGAAAAGAACTTTGCTTTTAATGTAAGGTGCTTGCAAAATTTGAAAATACAAAGAAAAACGTAAGGAAATATCACAATACAGCAAATATATACGAACAAAACAGCATAAACAAATTTGACGTATCGCTTTTAACCTCAAATTTCATACGTATAAGAACAGTATTTTACACAGTGTGTACGTGCCTCGATAATTGACCAATCACAAGCCGTAAAATAAGGTCCTATCTTTTCTAACGCTGCACTCTTAAAGTGAATGATGTATAGATAAGAAGATGTTTCAACGATTTAGTTGTTCTTTATTCACATTCCTTTATGTTAAGCAGTGCTTCGCGTGATTATTTCAATAAGAACTTGATCATCACAAATATATGGTGAGTTTATACTATTAAAAGCGTTACTACAAACATAAATTTGAATGATTTTTATGAAATTATTTAAAATATTCTTCGCAATAAAACATGTGAAGTTGCACGTTTGTTAGCGCTTGAACTAGACGCATGTGTACGTTGTCTATCAACAGTGTTATCTCTTTGTATCGTTGTATTTCAGAGAGATGGCAGTCAATGTGTTGGAAACGAAAGAATTACTTGAATTATCGTTATTGAAGTGTAAAGTATGCGGTGGAAGGCTCCAAAGTCCGGTGTTACAAGTTGGCGTTTTCGGTAACGTGTGCGGAAGCTGTTGCGACAGAAGCGTCTACACGGACATTGTTCGAAACGTCGACCTGGAAGCTCTTCTTCAAAAGCTGTACCTACCTTGTAATTACGCCGAAAGGGGTTGCGATTTTGAAGGGATTTTCGATGATGTTTGCAGGCATGAGAAACGATGCCCTCTTCGCAAAAAAAAATGTCCGCTAGCTTATTATAACCAATGCGAGAATGATCTTAAATATATTGACGATATGATCGAGCATATGAAATCTGAACATCCTGGTAACGTTGTAACAGTCGTTGAAAATTATGTTTCCGTAAAGAATCCGATTAGATCAGATCAAGATGTATTTTATCTGTTGGAGGTAGATGATATGTATTTCATGTTAAGAGGACGATTGGACGTCAATAAAGGCCACGTTGCTTACGGGTTTTATTGCTTAAATTACGGCCTCGATATTGAACGCGTGAAAATATCAATCGTGTTTAAATATGAGAATACGTTTTGCAATGTAGACAATATAAACATTAAGCGTTTAAACAAAGGTGAACTTCCCAATGAGTTTAATGAGGAAAACGCCATTAAATTGAAATCAGCTATGCTGGAAGTTTTTGAATGTGTAGATAGCATTACCGTTAAAGTGAATATCGAGGAAACTATTGGACAAGTGGAACAAGTAAGAACTAAATCAGAAGACGTTGCTTCCTTCTGGAGTAAATGTACAGAATGTTCAAAATTTTCGAAAAATATCTATTATTGCCGTGATCGCAATGGACCAGTCGGTTGCGATAATTGCTGTACACATGATGCTTTTTACACACGCTATTGTCGATGCGGTAATAACATACTCTCAAGTTTACATGTGCGCATTGAATTAGATAAACTTAAATCAAAATCATTATTGGCATGTAGAAATATTGGTTGTAATGAGGAAATAAGTGGTGATAATTATGACGTTCACACTAAATCGCAATGCCGATTTAGACAACTGAATTGTCCATTTTTAACTAGCACTTCCTGTGAGTGGACAGGTCCTTATACGAATTTAACTGATCATATAACAACAGATCATACAGATCGCGTAAATCAGCATAGCTGCGAACTACTAAACTCTGCCGATATTTCAGGAGAACTCTGTTTTATTAAGGAAAACAATATTTTCATGCAGACATACCAGATCAGTCAGGATCAGCTTGTTGTCACAACTAAGAAACTCGATACATCCGACTACGGTGATGGTTACAAGTGGCAGATCTATTTCAAACATCCGGTTAAGGGATACGAAACAGTAATCTCTGATATTTTTATCGGCAACAAATGTAAAAGAAGTATGGATGTTAAGGGTTTCGCAAGTGACGACCCCTTCACGTTTCAAGTTTTGTTTCGAAAGATTAATTCAGTTGCCAATTAAGACTCCCAGAATTTGATATTGTTTGGAAATTAAACTTTATTCTTTTTTTGTAATATTTTATAAATGAAAATATACACAAGTCTCCATAACCCTGTATTTTTTTCTCTAACCCGTATAAATCCGCGCCTCCCTCCCCCCATTATCTGTTGTCGTGACTGTAGTAACCTTAGCCACCACACACTGTAGGAACTTTAGCCACGACACAAGGACGATGGGGGTTTTTGACGTTCGACAGACGCGCGGGTTTTTAGTCACTTGCTATCTTGTTTTAAGGTGACATGACTATTGTAACAATAAACAACTGACTAAGTTTAACAGTGTTTTAATCATTGAACATACAAGATAGTACAAACTGGCGACGAGAGAAAAAGCCGAATTACAAGGTGAGAAAAAAAAAAGAACAAACACGATCTTCTCGAGAAAATGGCATCAGCATTCAACACGATCCTGATCGAAACGTTCGACACCAGAACCGAACCAAGTAACATAGGCCAGAGGTGGAACAGATGGATCAGCAGGTTTGAGAACTATCTAGTGGCAATCAATATACAGGATGAAGCAAGAAAAAAGCCATGCTACTCCATTTCGCAGGTGAGGACATTTATGACTTGTTTCAATCCCTACCTGATCCCAAATCTGATACCGATCCCGAAGCTAGCGTCTCTTCCCCCTATGTTGTAGCAAAGCAAAAATTAAACCAATATTTTGCGCCAAAAATCAACACAGACTTTGAAACCTACAACTTTCGTCAAGTAAAACAAGAACAAGGGGAAACAATGGACCAGTTCTACGGCAGACTACTAAAGTTGTCAAAAACATGTGCATTCAGCAATGCTGAACATGAGATTAAGGCTCAAATAATTTTAAACACCAGCTATACGAAGCTGAGACAGTTCGGACTCACAGAACAACCTACATTAGAAAAACTACTGGAACGAGGGAAAGCGTTGGAAGCAACACAAATACAAATGGAAACGATAGAGAAAAAAAGGAAGTTGTAAACAAAATAGAAAACAAAACACAAAATAACAAAAGGAAGAAATGCAAAAATTGTGGAAATGATTGGCATGAAAATGGCAGAAAAACATGCCCAGCCAATAATGTCAAATGCCACAAATGTTCCAAAACGGGACATTTTGCCAAAGTATGCCTCAGTTCGAAAAGCAGCACCAACAAACAGCCACATGCTCCCTCATATAATAGTCAACGAAGCAAAGCGAAAAAGGAAATCAAACACAGCAACAAAATAAACCAGGTAAGCTCTGATTCAGAATAGTCATATAAACTAACTGTAAACAGAACAAATGTACCAACAATAAACATTAAGCTAAATGGTCAATCACACAATTTTATATTAGATACAGGATCCTCTGTAAACATTGTCAATAAAGCAACATTTGAAAACATCCCCAATGTTGAGTTATGCCCGAGCAAGTGCATAATATACCCATATAACACAGTTGAAAACCTAAAAGTAATTGGAAAATTTAGAGGACGTTTTGAGTATGAAAGTAGGATTACTAAACCAGAAGTGTTTGTCATTGAGGGCGAGGGAGATTCACTCTTGAGCTATGAAACATGCAAAGCATTGAACTTAATAAACACAACCTACAACATTTCGAGCAAAGTAGATATGACATACATTGAAAAGTACCACTCAAACTTAACCAGTGGCGTAGGGAAATTAAAGGATCAAAGTGTAAAATTGCACATTGATGAAAGCGTACCGCCTGTTGCGCAAAAACCAGAATACCATTCCATCTACGTGAAGCCCTGGAAGCAGAGTTAAGCAGGCTGAAGAAACAAGATATCATAGAAGAAGCGACGGGTCCCACACCATGGATATCACCCATAGTATTGGTACCAAAACAGCACGATAACCGACAAGTGCGCTTATGTGTTGACATGCGCTCTGCAAACAAATCTATCAAAAGAGAAAGACACCTAACGCCCACTATAGATGACTTAATATCAGCACTCAACGGTGCTAAAATATTCAGCAAGATCGACTTGAAAGATGGATACCATCAGCTAACACTAGACGAAGAATCAAGGTACATAACAACTTTTTCGACCCATTTAGGATTATTTCGTTATAAGAGATTGTTTTTTGGGATCAATTCTGCAGCTGAAATATTTCAAAACGTGATACGAGGAGTAATCTCAAGCATTGAAGGAACAATAAACTACAGCGACGACATTCTTGTATATGGGAAAAACATGGAAGAACACGACAAGTCCTTAAAACAATTGCTAAAAAGGTTAGAAGAGACAGGATTAACAATCAACAAACAGATATGCCCCTTTAATCAAAGTAGCATAAAATATTTGGGACATATATTTTCCAGCAACGGCATAAGTCCAGATCCGGATAAGGTTAGAACATTTTTGAATTTACAATCACCTTCCAGCCAAACAGAAGTAAGGAGTTTACTGGGAATGATAAATTTCATAGGAAAATTCCTTCCAAACGTGGCTAGCAAAACCAAAGTCTTCCGAGACTTAATAACAAAAGAAAGTAAATTCAAATGGGAAAAGAAACACCAGCAAACATTCAACAAGCTAAAACAAGACCTACTAGATGTAAACAAACTTGCCTATTTCGATATAAACAAACACACAGAATTGCACGTAGACGCAGGTCCTTATGGATTAGGGGCAATCCTATCCGAACACGACTCCAACACATCAGACATAGTTGCATACGCTAGCAGATCACTAACCAAGGTGGAACAGCGCTATAGTCAGATAGAGAAGGAAACATTAGCGGCAACCTGGGCTATACAACACTTTCACATTTACTTATATGGAACAAAGTTCGAATTATTCACAGATTACAAACCACTCATACACATCCTAGAAAATCCAAGGTCATCACCCAGCTTAAGAATAGAACGCCTATGCTTAAGGATACAACCCTATACGTTTTCTGTGAAGCACCAGAAGGGTCAAGATAACCCGTCAGATTATTTATCGAGGTACCCGACTTGGTCAGAAGCTACTAAGGTAGACAAAATTGAACAATTTGCGAACTTTATTGTCAACAACACTGCACTTGCTTCAATCACAGTGGAAGAAGTAGCACGAGAAACAGGAAAAGACAACACACTACAGTTAATGAAAAAGCGTTGAAAAACACAAACATCTCGAATGAGCAGGAGCTAGCGCCATATAAAAATATAAGAGAACAAGTAACAGAACACAAAGGTGTACTATTAAGAGGTCACAGAATCATCATCCCTACAAGTCTCCAAGACAGAGCGATCCAACTGGCACACATAAGGGTCACCTAGGAATGACTAAAGTCAAAGAGCTCCTTAGAACAAGGGTTTGGTTTCCAAAAACTAACGAACAAGTTGAAAGAATGGTAAAAAGTTGCATTGCTTGCCAAGCCACAACACCAGTCCACCACAGAGACCCAATCATTACGTCACCACTTCCAACAGTACCTTTTGAACAATTAGATATAGACTTTGCAGGACCTTTTCCAAATGGTAAATACATCCTCCTAATCATTGATGAATATTCAAGGTTTCCATTCGCGAAGATAGTAACATCTACAAGCTTTGAGGCCACAACAAAGGTCCTATCTAAAACATTCTCAACATTTGGCATACCAGGCAGAATAAAATCAGATAATGGACCACCATTCAACAGTCATAAATTTTCAACACAGTTAAACACTTTTGGAATAAAACATGTAAAAATCACACCAATGTGGCCAGAAGCAAATGGAGTTGCCGAGAGATTTGTGAAAACAATCAAACGATCTTTGACATGCGCACATCTTGAAACGAATAATTTTGAGTCACAACTACAAGATTTTCTTCTCAATTATAGAAGCACACCGTATCAATCAACTGGACACCCTCCATTCAATCTAATGTTTGGTCGAACCATCAATAGTTATTTACCTAACATAAGTGTGGAGGAGACACAAAACACCAAAGACGAAGAGAGGAGAAAGAAACAAAAAACGAAACCTCACAATTTTGAAATAGGAGATGAAGTACTTTGCAGACAAAACAAAAATAATTCATTAACATCAGTCTACGATCCTATACCTTACAAAATAGCAAAAATACAAGGAAGTAAAATCATAGCTAAAAGAGACACCAACACAATCACAAGAAATGCATCATTCTTCAAAATATACAACCCACCACATCCTGAACCACTACAAACATTCCTACCCGACCTTCCCCACCAACAAGACAGAAATGTTCACACGCAACAAGACAAAGAAATACCGCCAACCAAGCCGATCGATGATGTCACAGTACCAGATGCAAGGCACGAAGACCAACGTGAAGATGAGCAAGAAAACAAAGAAGAGAAACTAGAAGCACAGAAGAGAGTTAGAAGAAAACCCACATACCTAGAGGACTACATCACCAACTAAAAGAAACAACAAGGGAGGAAATGTAGTAACCTTAGCCACCACACACTGTAGGAACTTTAGACACAAGGACGATGGGGGTTTTTGACGTTCGACAGACGCGCGGGTTTTTAGTCACTTGCTATCTTGTTTTAAGGTGACATGACTATTGTAACAATAAACAACTGACTAAGTTTAACAGTGTTTTAATCATTGAACATACAAGATAGTACAGTGACCAATCTGGGATGAACACAGATTTATTCAGATAAGAAAAGAAAGTACTGCTAAAACAATGTTAGTCCGGTTATTGCTTATTTGAACGGATCTCTTGTCTTTTCCTTTGTCACCTTTAACTTGAAAATCATGGATGGATCACTATAATTTCTGAATTTCAACACAAAATTGATTAATTATGACTTCGAAAAGGTGTTGAAGAATTTTAACCAAAGACATAAAGCAAATTTCAGGATTTACCTGAAGTCAGTCGAGCATTAGAATAGGTAAGTAGGTAGCCCTTAACTAAGCAACACAAAAATGATTCATAAGGTTTGTTTATTAGCAGTGCTGCCGTTTCAGTACAATTATACCAAATGCAGTACACTATTTACAAATTCAGTACGGCAGTACACCATTTTGCCAAAAACACCTCATTTCAGTACAAACTTGAAAGTTTCAGTACTAAATTAACTACTACTAAGTACTAAAAAATGTATTTTTTTATTTTGAATTATTTACTATATACAGTGTGTTTCACTTTTCATGGGGACACCTAAATAACTTTTTTATTTTGAAAGCAATCAATATAAAATTTTTATCAGTTATGTAGGCCACGACAATGCATCTTTTCATATGAATAGAGTTTTTATAAAGTCAAAATCTAGCCAACTACGATTAAAATAAAAGTAGCGTTTCAAGTCGGGTCATAGTAGCGATTAAGATAGAGCAAAAAAGTATTAAGAAAAGTTATTACAAATCACTCAAGAACTCCAAATACCAAATTTCTCTAAAAAATTTGTAATTTTACATTTTTCTCCATTTTTATGCCATCAGCAGATGATAATTTGTTATTGCAATAATAAGAGTGCCATGAAACAAGAAAACGATTCGCAAATTTTATTCAGTATTAAAGAACAAAATATAGCAACAATTTAACGAACAATATTTTAAATAGGATCTTTTTCAACTAGATCACCTTGAAGACGGATACATTTTTCCAATCGTCTTTTGTGATTCAGTACAACTCGTCGTAGTATTTCTGGGGAAATTTCTCGGCAGGCTTGTCGGATTCTCTGACACAGTTCCTGTATGTTTTGAGGTCTTGATGCATACACAACATTTTTAATAGTTCCCCAAAAGGAAAAAGTCAAGTGGTGTAATGTCAGGCGATCTAGGAGCCCACTCTATTAACGGGCTATTACGACCTATCCATCTTAACGGAAAGTTCTCGTCTAACCATGCTCGCACTATTCTTGCGTTATGAACCGGGGATCCATCTAGCTGGAAGTACAAATCTCGCCTCTCATCCAGTGGTAAATCATCAAGCACATCCATTAATTCAGTATTTAAAAAATGTAAAAACCTTTCTGCATTTAGCGTGTCAAAAAAGAAAAACGGGCCAATGATTCGTGCATTTAAAATTCCGCACCACACATTAATTTTCTGTGAATATTGTCTTTTACAGTTGATGACCCAGTTTGGGTTTTCTGTTGCCCAGTATCTACAGTTCTGGGACGAAACTACACCGTTAGTAGTAAATGTAGCTTCATCACTAAACATAATTTTTTTCAAAAATTCTCTGTCATTTAGATAATTACCTTGAGCCTATAGACAATACTCCATTCTTCTATGGAGATCTCCATCTTCAAGAGTGTGTAAATATTTTGGCTTATACGGTTTCAATTTGTGACGACGGAGACATCTCCAAATTTTAGAGTAAGAGATATTTAAATTTCTAGCCATATCTCGTAAACTCGTGTGAGGATTATTACGATACGCTGCTAATATTACTACATCTAAATGGTGTTCTCGATTGTTCAATCCTCGTGGACGTGGTTTAGTAACATTTCCAGTAGTGTTGAAAATATTATTCAAGTATGCAACAGTTCGATGACGGATGGGTGGACGTTCAGGGTGCCTCGCGTTAAACTCTCTAGCCGCCTCTCGGGTAGAACGTACATTGTCACCAACAATTCGAATAATTTCTACTTTTTCAGCAATACTTAAATGTCTATCGGCCATTGCTTAGCAAAGTTCGATAGTTGCAACTGAAGTAAACTGTTTAGTGAATTGACGTTTGATGTTTGACGTTTGAACTGATGAATCGTTTTCTTGTTTCATGGCACTCTTATTATTGCAATAACAAATTATCATCTGCTGATGGCATAAAAATTGAGAAAAATGTAAAATTACAAATTTTTCAGAGAAATTTGGTATTTGGAGTTCTTGAGTGATTTGTAATAACTTTTCTTAATACTTTTTTGCTCTATCTTAATCGCTACTATGATCCGACTTGAAACGCTACTTTTTATTTTAATCGTAGTTGGCTAGATTTTGACTTTATAAAAACTCTATTCATATGAAAAGATGCATTGTCGTGGCCTACATAACTGATAAAAATTTTATATTGATTGCTTTCAAAATAAAAAAGTTATTTAGGTGTCCCCATGAAAAGTGAAACACATGTAGAAGCATAGAAGCTGCTATTACTTTGAAAAGGTAACTATAAATTCGCATTATTTGGTCTGCCCTCTGTTGATAAATAGGTGGGTTTTTTGGAATGTTAGTGGTTGAAAAGTTAATATACGAGTAGTGTACGACAATAGGGATTATTTAAATGCTAAATACGGGACTTCTTTTTTTTTTTTTTAATGTGGTGGGTGCTTAGTTGCAGTGACTCCGTAAGCTGTATTACTTGTCTGGCTATCACTGCAACTCTTACGGTGTAGTTTAGTGTGTGTAAGTTGTGTTTAAATGGCTTTGTGACAGCATTATATCGCCTTTTATGATGCCGCGCTGTTAATCACTTTGCTCCCAACAGCGAATGGCAAGTCGATCCGGGATTAAACTCTCTGAAAAAATTTCACCGTCCCTCCAGAGAATTGAACCCCGGCACCTATCGTCCTCTCACAACAATAGTCAGCCGCCTAACCACTGCGGCCATCTAATTGATATTGATTGGAAACCGGGTCTTCCCCTGAAGATAACTACGAAGTTATAAAGTTTTCAGTTTTCTATTTCTTTCAATGTAAAATTGGTTTGTTATATTATTTGTGCTGGTTAATACTGAAATATTTTGTGAGTGTTAAAATGGATAAGTAAGTAGGCAGTTTAATTATTAATATTATACAGGATGTTTGAATTTACATTCGAAAAATAGATTAGCAGCAAATTTTGATGAAATAAATTAAAGGACTGGCAAAGAAAAAATATTTAGTTATATTATCGCCTTGATAATGACAGCATTGCTGTTGAAACGCGTCGGTGTTTTAGTTAAAACTTGTTTGGTGTTTAGTGGGTTAAAGTGTTTAGTGTTCTACTTCGGCACCAAGAGATCCAGTGAAGAACTTTGCATAAATTTTTATGCTACTTTGTGTTCAGAAATTAGAAGCAGAATAGATTTTGGTAATGAATTGTTAAATAATATATCGAAAGTTTTAGATATTGATACAATTTTTAAGAATGATAAACCATCGATTGCTTCGCTGACAAATTTTTTTCCAAATATGATAAAAGCAGAAAAACAATTAGAAAATTTAAGTTTAGAATGGCAACTTCTAATCTAATTCAAAACTGAGCAACGGATTTCAAATTTGTAGGAATCAATATATATTTTTAAATGATCAGCGAGATAGCCTAGGAGAATCGCCTTTCCCAACAATCATTACTTCTTTAGAAGCAATCATATCATTGCCACATGGAAGTGCTTGTGCTGAACGAATATTTTCGGTTGTAACAATTATAAAAAACAAGTACCTATAGAAATAGTTTAAACATAGATACGGTCGAAAATTTATTATTTACCAAGCAACTAGTACGAAAATTCAGTACGTTTTTAGAGCTGGTGGCGGCAGCACTGTTTATTAGTCCTGCTCTACCAGTTCTATGCTTTAGCTGGCGTTTCTTGGTAGAAGAATGTATGATCTTGTGCGATGTTTGTTTATCTGAAGCAGACTGATCTGGAGTTACGAAGAGAATGCTTTATTTGTTAAGAGTTGAGAATGTGAGTAAAAAATTTGAAAGTGACAGGCGCGTTACACATAACCTTAAAATCTTTATTATTACTTCTTTCATCTATTTCCGTGATTCCCTCTAAAACGCAAATGTCCTAATGCGTCAAATTCCTAATAAACATTCATATGTATTTTTTGTCAGTAGCCCACAGGCGTTCTATAGTTGCTACGACATTATGACATCGTATTTTTGGTCTGGAGTACACTTGCTTGCCATAAAAAGCGAGATGAATCCTATGCCAGAATTTTCAATTTTTTTATCTGTTTTATATGAGGTACTTTCTATTTATCACTGATCCGCGAACAAAACCGGTTTTGTTCGAACGATTTATACACAACAGTACCGGTTCATAATAATAATAATAATATATTTTCAAGAGAAATGAAAACTGCTTTTTGTTTGTATAATAAATACAGGAACGCTTCTTAATATCAACGAGTCAAATTACTTTACAGATTTTATCCAAAAACACATGAATATTTGTTTATGCAATCAAATACTATAATTTATTATTTTAAAATTATTATTTTACTTTAAATGCCATCTACTGGTCTACTTTGCAAATGAAGGTCAGTGTTGTATATTGAAAAGGTGCTAGATGGCGCTCAACGACTTAGTTGTTCTTTATTCACTTCACATTCCTTTATGTTGGGCAGTGCTTCGCGTGATTATTTCAATAAGAACTTGATCATCACAAATATATGGTGAGCTTATATACTATTAAAAGCGTTAATATAAAAATAAATCTGAATGATTTTTATGAAGTTATTCGCAATAAAACAAGTTAAACGTTTGTTAGCGCTTGAAGCAGACGCATATGTGTACATTGGCTATCATCAGTGTTATCTCTTTGTATCGTTGTATTTCAGAAAGATGGCAGTGAACGTGTTGGAAACGAAGGAATTACTCGAATTATCGTTATTGAAGTGTAAAGTATGCGGTGGAAGGCTTCAAAGTCCGGTGTTACAAGTTGGCGTTTTCGGTAACGTGTGCGGAAGCTGTTGCGACAGCAGCGTCTACACGGACATTGTTCGAAACGTCGACCTGGAAGCTCTTCTTCAGAAGCTGTACCTACCGTGTAATTACGTCAAAAGGGGTTGCGATTTTGAAGGGATTTTCGATGATGTTTGCAGGCATGAGAAACGATGCCCTCTTCGCAAGAAAGAATGTCCGCTAGCTTATTATAACCAATGCGAGAATGGTTTTAAATATATCGATGATATGATCGAGCATATGAAATCTGAACATCCTGGTAACGTTGTAATAGCCGTTGAAAATTATGTTTCCGTAAAGAATCCGATTAAGTCAAATGAAGACGTATTTTATCTATTGGAGGTAGATGATATGAATTTCATGTTAAGAGCACGATTGGACGTTAATACAGGCCACGTTTTGTACGCGTTTTATTCCTTGAATTATGACCTCGATATCCGAGGTGTGAAAGTATCAATTGTGGTAAAAAGTGAGAATACGGTTTTCAACACAGAGAATATAGACATTAACCGTTTAGAAAAAGGTGAACTTCCCTATAAGTTTAATGAGAAGAATGCCACTAAATTGAAGTTGTGTGTATTGGAAACATTTGAATGTGTAGATAAGATTACTATTAAAGTGAACGCTGAGAAGAGTCTGGAAGTCGAACAAGTGGATACTAAATCAGTCGAAACATCTTCTTTCTGCAGTCGGTGTACGAAATGTATGAAAATTTCAAAAAGTATCTATTATTGCCGTAGTTACGGATTGTTCGGTTGCGATAGTTGTTGTACAAATTCTTCTTATAGCTATTGCACATGCGGCTACAGCTTAACTGCAAGTCATCATGTACTCATTAAATTAGATGATATTAAATCAAAATCATTATTCCCATGTGAAAATGTTGGTTGTAATGAAGAAATAAGTTGTGATAATTATGACATTCACACTAAATCGCAATGCCGATTTAGACAATTGAATTGTCCATTCTTATCAAGCACTTCCTGCAAGTGGACAGGCCCTTATGCGAATTTAACTGATCACATAGCAACAGATCATACAGATCGCCTAAATCAACATAGCTGCGAAATATCAAAGTCTACCGATATTTCGGGAGAACTCTGTTTTATTAAGGAAAACAATATTTTCACGCAGACATACAAAATCAGCGAGGATCAACTTGTTGTCACGACCAAGAAACTCGATACATCCGACTACGGTGATGGCTACAAGTGGCAGATCTATTTCAAACATCCGGTTAAGGGGTACGAAACTGTAATCTCAGATATTTTTACTGGCGATGAATGTGAAAAAAGTATCGATATTAAGAGTTTCGCAAGTAACGATCCCTTCACGTTTCAAGTTTTGTTTCGAAAGATTAACGCGATTCCCAGTTAAGACTTTCGGAACTTGATATTGTTTAGATGTTAAACTTAATTTTTTTTTGTAATATTTTATAAAAGAAAATACACATGAGTCTTCTTCATATCCTTGGCTTTTTTCTCTGGCCCGTTTATGAAAAGTCTGCAAAACTTTTTTGTACTATAAATGCAATAAACCATCTGCCTCTTGTCAAGATGTTTATAATTTCTATAATCTCCACTTCAAACTTATTTCTTTAACTGATGTTTAGTTATTGTTAATTTAATATTATATGCCTTTATTTCAGTTGATTGACATTTAAGACTTAACATATCTAATTATAGGAAATTTAATTTACTCGCTGTTGGCATCAAATTACAGCCCCAGAAAGTAAAACGAGTTAGAATTTATTTTTGTTAAAAAAAAAACCAGCAACAAGAAATAACAGAAGAAGCTATACGAAAAAGAAACAACAACATAGGAAAAGCGAGTACAGATGATGGCATATTACCAGAAACCATCAAATGGATAGAGCAAGAAGGAAGAAAGTGGATATCGAAGATGTATGTATAAAGCAATACGGAAGAAACAGAAAATATCAAGCAAGTGGGAGAATAATTTAATAATACCAATTTATAAAAAAAGGAGAATAAGAAAGTGAGAATTATAGTGACGTATGTTTAGCACAAACGAGTTACAAATTATATACACGAACACTAGAAAAACGACTTAAGACTAAGGATACGTTATTCATAGTGACGATACGAGACTAAAGTAGCGACGAAAACAAGAATCTAGTCAAAGCTTAGCGTTTATAGTGCCAGAGACACGATTCCATCTTGTTTAAGCCGCTACTCTAGTCTCGTCGCAAAGATAAATTCAGTCGAGATGAAACATTCAAAGGTCTATGAAGTTGGGCGAACCTATCTCCCCAATTTCAACCAGAGGTGTCTAAAAAATTAGTGCTGAATTTGTGCTGTTATACGAGGGAGCGTTTTTATATTCGCGGAATGAGCGGGTTGTAGGTGATTAGGCGCATTGGGGGCGTGGCCTGTGCAGCGACTCATAATTAGTATAAATACGAAGTTTCATTGTTATTCGACAGTTAGTCTTTGAGCTATCCTCAACCAAGTAACATAATTAGGAGTGAAAATTGAAATATGGAAAAAATCGAATATCGTGCCGTTATAAAGTTCCTTACCAGGCAAGGAAAATCAGTCGCGACCATAATGAATGAGATGTCATTGGTTTACGGCGACTCTTGTCCAGGAAAAACCATGGTGTACAAGTGGTATAGTTTATTTAAATAAGGAAGGGAATCCCTTGAAGACGACCCGAGACCGGGCAGGAGCATTGAGGTGACTACGCCAGCACTTATCCAAAAAGTTGAAAAAATTGTACTCGAGATGCTCGACTAAAGAAGCAACAACTCGCAGAAATGGTTGGAGTATCCGATACAACAAGTTTTAAAATCCTACACGATCATCTCGGCATGTCTAAGGTCAGCGCAAGATGGGTGCCGAGAATGCTCACGCCGTCGAAAAAACAACAGCGCGTAGAGTGTTCGCGTGCATTTTTGGACCTCTGTAATGAAGACAAGGATGGTGTATTGAGTCGAATTGTTACTGGAGACGAAACTTGGGTTCATCATTATGAACCTGAGTCCAAACAAGACTCCATGCAGTGGCATAAAAGGGCACAGCACCTCCCAAGAAATTTAAAGTGTCACAATCAGCTGGGAAACTCATGGCAACGGTATTTTGGGACTCGGAAGGAATATTGTTGATTGATTATAAAGATAAAGGTGTTTCTATAACTGCAGAATATTACGCTTCAATATTAGAGCGACTAAAAGAAGCCATTAAAGAGAAAAGACGGGGAAAATTGACGAAAGGTGTGCTGCTTTTGCACGACAACGCGCCCGTCCACAAGAGCCGCGTTGCGTTAGCTGCCCTGCATAAGGTGGGCTTCGAAATTGTGAATCACCCACCCTACAGCCCAGACCTGGCCCCGAGTAATTATTACCTGTTTCCGAAAATGAAAAAGGAGCTGCGGGGTAAAAAATTTACTGCCGATGATGAAGTCAAGGAGGCAGTTTCGGCGTATTTTGCAGATAAAGAGAAATCATTTTTTTATGAGGGTATAAATAAATTAATTGAAAGATGTGGAAAATGTATCCGTCTTGCAGATGAATATATTGAAAAAGAAAAATAATTTGGTTTTTTCATTTCCACATATTTTTTTGTCAATCATATATAAAATTAATGGCCCAATGTTGTTTGTGTTATTGGTAAAATATTGGCATGTCTACACTTTATAATATTGGTCCCAGAACTGCATTCGTCAAAACGGAGGTCATTTCCAACACCTAATTTAAACCCTTGTCTTTGTAGTTTACGAATTGTTTATACTTGTTATTGTTAGCTATTACAGTTACAAATAGAGCAAATTCTATCAAATTCTTAACTAGTTTGTGTAAATAAATATACACACTATATACTTTTGACATCCCCAAACTATGCTTAATCGAAATAAAAAGTAATATACAGGGTGTTTCATTTAAATAATCATAAGTATGGTCCATAACTTGAAAATTATTATACTTAGAAAAAGACTAACTACGCCACTGGATTCTTCGTAAAAAACTGGATGATGTTCCATTTTTAGTTTTCCATTAACTTCCATAACAACTGAGATACGGGAGATGTTTGCAAATTGAAAATTTTCAATTTCACCCTATATCTCAAAAACTAATGGGGATAGCAAAATTCTGTTCGCGGCATCAAAAGTAGGAGACTCTCTATCATTATTAATAACTGAGATACCCTGACAAAGTGCCAAATTTTGACGTGCTTGATTAAAATACAAGGTACCCAAAATACATTCGCGCTGGTCTGGTAAGGTCTAGCAAATACTATAGACACATCGAAAAAAATCATAATTATAGTAGGCTATGTGAATGGGTTGTTACTTTAGCCACTTTCACATAATAACATTTATCCCTTGACATTTAATTTAAGGTTATAAACTGTTATAAACTTTGGTTACAATAAAATGTCAAATAATAAATGCCATTATGTGGTAGTGGCTAAAGCAACGACTAAAAACATTTACATAGCCTACACCAATTGTTTTTTTTCGATGGCACGTTATACAGTGTGTTTCACTTTTCATGGGGACACCTAAATAACTTTTTTATTTTGAAAGCAATCAATATAAAATTTTTATCAGTTATGTAGGCCACGACAATGCATCTTTTCATATGAATAGAGTTTTTATAAAGTCAAAATCTAGCCAACTACGATTAAAATAAAAAGTAGCGTTTCAAGTCGGGTCATAGTAGCGATTAAGATAGAGCAAAAAAGTATTAAAAAAAGTTATTACAAATCACTCAAGAACTCCAAATACCAAATTTCTCTGAAAAATTTGTAATTTTACATTTTTCTCCATTTTTATGCCATCAGCAGATGATAATTTATTATTGCAATAATAAGAGTGCCATGAAACAAGAAAACGATTCGCAAATTTTATTCAGTATTAAAGAACAAAATATAGCAACAATTTAACGAACAATATTTTAAATAGGATCTTTTTCAACTGGATCACCTTGAAGACGGATACATTTTTCCAATCGTCTTTTGGGATTCAGTACAACTCGTCGTAGTATTTCTGGGGAAATTTCTCGGCAGGCTTGTCGGATTCTCTGACACAGTTCCTGTATGTTTTGAGGTCTTGATGCATACACAACATTTTTAATAGTTCCCCAAAGGAAAAAGTCAAGTGGTGCAATGTCAGGCGATCTAGAAGCCCACTCTATTAACGGGCTATTACGACCTATCCATCTTAACGGAAAGTTCTCGTCTAACCATGCTCGCACTATTCTTGCGTTATGAACCGGGGATCCATCTAGCTGGAAGTACAAATCTCGCCTCATCCAGTGGTAAATCATCAAGCACATCCATTAATTCAGTATTTAAAAAATGTAAAAACCTTTCTGCATTTAGCGTGTCAAAAAAGAAAAACGGGCCAATGATTCGTGCATTTAAAATTCCGCACCACACATTAATTTTCTGTGAATATTGTCTTTTACAGTTGATGACCCAGTTTGGGTTTTCTGTTGCCCAGTATCTACAGTTCTGGGACGAAACTACACCGTTAGTAGTAAATGTAGCTTCATCACTAAACATAATTTTTTTCAAAAATTCTCTGTCATTTAGATAATTACCTTGAGCCCATAGACAATACTCCATTCTTCTATGGAGATCTCCATCTTCAAGACTGTGTAAATATTTTGGCTTATACGGTTTCAATTTGTGATGACGGAGACATCTCCAAATTTTAGAGTAAGAGATATTTAAATTTCTAGCCATATCTCGTAAACTCGTGTGAGGATTATTACGATACGCTGCTAATATTACTGCATCTAAATGGTGTTCTCGATTGTTCAATCCTCGTGGACGTGGTTTAGTAACATTTCCAGTAGTGTTGAAAATATTATTCAAGTATGCAACAGTTCGATGACGGATGGGTGGACGTTCAGGGTGCCTCGCGTTAAACTCTCTAGCCGCCTCTCGGGTAGAACGTACATTGTCACCAACAATTCGAATAATTTCTACTTTTTCAGCAATACTTAAATGTCTATCGGCCATTGCTTAGCAAAGTTCGATAGTTGCAACTGAAGTAAACTGTTTAGTGAATTGACGTTTGATGTTTGACGTTTGAACTGATGAATCGTTTTCTTGTTTCATGGCACTCTTATTATTGCAATAACAAATTATCATCTGCTGATGGCATAAAAATGGAGAAAAATGTAAAATTACACAATTTTCAGAGAAATTTGGTATTTGGAGTTCTTGAGTGATTTGTAATAACTTTTCTTAATACTTTTTTGCTCTATCTTAATCGCTACTATGACCCGACTTGAAACGCTACTTTTTATTTTAATCGTAGTTGGCTAGATTTTGACTTTATAAAAACCCTATTCATATGAAAAGATGCATTGTCGTGGCCTACATAACTGATAAAAATTTTATATTGATTGCTTTCAAAATAAAAAAGTTATTTAGGTGTCCCCATGAAAAGTGAAACATACTGTATATCCCACATAACTGTGGGAATTAATATACAGAGTGATTGGTGAGAATGGCCTATTAAAAGTATTATACAAACGGGACGGAATTTTAAAACAAAATTTTGCAGTTAGATATGGTTCAGTATGAACTATCACGTAAAAATATTTTTGAATAAATACCACTTCAATTTTGATTTTTTAAATAGCATCCTATAAAATAAATTACAAATTCAGCTTCTACGATAAATTTTGCACATATTTCATGTATCATACCCTATACCTAAATACCATACCTTCTGAGTTATTTGCAATTAAAGAGAAAAAGTGACAGATACCGATCTTACTTTATAGTGATATTACGTCACGAACGAGTAAAAGAGACGAATGAAATTTTGCATACGCACAGCTGCTATTGTGTAGTTACACAATATCTCTAAAACCATTAATTTTAACTACATACATGTTTTATTCAAACTAATAGATAACTAAATTTCGCTTTCAACTAACCCATAAAAATATAGTGTTCCAATTTGAAAAAATGAAGATTTTCGCATTTCAATTGTTTGAAAAAGGCACTAATTTCTAGAACACTCTGTATAATGTATTTAAGTCTACATCTGTTTATTGTCATCATAGGAGATGCTTCTAACGTTATGTTAAGTTTCATAATGTTACATTTTTCCGTTACCTAAATAATGGCATGTTTCTGAAAAGAGCAAAATGTCAAAATTTTCAAACAAATGTCAATATCTTGTAAACTAATGAAAATAATTGAATATGATCCTGTATAAAGTTGCATTAGCATTCCATAGGCAAATTAAAAATGTGATCATATATAGGATGTTCCATTTAAAAATGTATTGATACTGATTGTTACGAGCAAACTAAACACCCTGTATATCGTAGAATAATTTTACGTTATCAATTTCGTAAAACTAAACTTCTGTATTCAAATATTTGATGTATTTTGCATAAAAATGGAGATATGGAAGAATATCGCACTATTGTTACACCCTGTATACCTATGCTTATATGTGTGCAATTTTAATAATACACGATATTCCTGAAATAACCGTTTTAATTATTATTAAGTTCTTTGCAATAAATCGCCATAAAATGACGTCATAACTTCATTGTAAATCACGATATAATGCCGTTACCACTCACGTCATTAAGACCTAAAAAGTTTACGTCATATATGGCGTCATCTTTTTCTCCGAGAAAAATATCAGTTGTCAGTTTGGAGAATTGAGCCCTCCTGTAGGGCCTATAGTTCCGCCACAACGATAGGCAGCCATTCATTATGTCATTTGCTATAAACCTACCATGTACTTTGTTTAATCTGTTTGAAATTTTTATCACGTTGCACATGGTTGAAAGTGATTAATTATGTGCAATTTCTTGAAGTAACTGTTTAATACCTAGTCCTACCTAATTATTGCCTAGATTATCAAAATCATTACGTTTTGTATCAAAACATGAAATAATTATTACTTCCCTTAACCTACATCCTCAATAGCATAATGCTATCTCTATTTTTTTTTCTTAAAATGGTAGAACTTTTGCTAAAATAATTTTAGTTGGGTAAGTAAAATATGTGGCTAACGTTTCGTGACTTAACGCTACACACGATTCGATATAGCGTGCATATTGCGCAAGCATCATTAATACCTAATATCTTTTTTCCGACTGCACGGGCGGGATAACGCCCAAAGGCAAAGTCAGCCAAAAGGGAGACCTATTCGTTTAGTGGAACACGAATTAAAAGCATAACTTGGGTGGGTATCAGAAGTGGTAGAAAACATGAAGCTCATGTGGGTAAAATTTAATATTGAAAATGAACAGTAACTATATGCATCAATTGTTAAAGAAATAACAAAGTTTGAAGTGAAGATTATATAAATTATAAACATCTTGAATAAAGGCGGATTGTTTACTGTGCTATTTCTACTACAAAAAAGTTTTGCAGAATTTTCATAAACGGGTCAGAGAAAAAAAAAACAACCAAGAATGTGCAGACTCATATGTATTTTCTTCTATAAAATATTACAAAAAAACTAAAAACAATTAAGTTTAATAGCTAAACAATAAAAATTCCGATAATCTTATCTGGGAATAGCGTTAATCTTTCGAAACAAAACTTGAAATGTGAAGGGCTCGTTACTTGCGAAACCTTTAATATCGATACATTTTCGACATTCATCGCCAGTGAAAATATCAGAGATGACTGTTTCGTATCCCTTAACCGGATGTTTGAAATAGATCTGCCACTTGTAGCCATCACCGTAGTCGGATGTATCGAGTTTCTTGGTCGTGACAACAAGTTGATCCTCACTGATTTCGTATGTTTGCATGCAAATATTGTTTTCCTTAATAAAACAGAGTTGTCCTGAAATATCGGTAGAGTTTGATAGTACGCAGCTATGTTGATTTAGGCGATCAGTATGATCTGTTGCTATGTGATCAGTTAAATTCGTATAAACGCCTGTCCACTTGCAGGAGGTGCTTGTTAAGAATGGACAATTCAATTGTCTAAATCGGCATTGCGATTCAATATGAACGTCGTAATTCTCACCGCTTATTTCCTCATTGCAACCAATATTTGTACATGCCAATAATGATTTCAATTTAATATCATCTAATTTAATACGTACATGGTGCTTTGCAGTTAAGCTGTAGCCGCATGTGCAATTGCTATAAGTATTTGTACAGCAACTTTCGCAACCAAATAATCCCCTATCACGGCAATAATAGAAACTTTTAGAACTTTTCATACACTTCGTGCATTGACTCCAGAAAGAAGGTGTTTCGACTGATTTAGTACGCACTTGTCTGACTTTTAGACTCTGCTCAGCGTTCACTTTAATAGTAATCTTATCTACACATTCAAAAATTTCCAATACAGACAACTTTAATTTAGTGGCATCTTTCTCATTAAACTCGTAGGGAAGTTCACCTTTTTCTAAACGGTTAATGTATACATTCTCTGTGTTGAAAACCGTATTCTCACTTTTTACCACAATTGATAGTTTCACACCTCGGATATCGAGATCATAATTCAAGGAATAAAACGCGTACAAAACGTGGCCTGTATTAACGTCCAATCGTGCTCTTAACATGAAATTCATATTATCGACCAGCAATAGATAAAATACGTCTTCATTTGACTTAATCGGATTCTTTACGGAAACATGATTTTCAACGGCTGTTACAACGTTATCATGATGTTCAGATTTCATATGCTCGATCATATCATCAATATATTTAAGACCATTCTCGCATTGGTTATAATAAGCTAACGGACATTCTTTCTTGCGAAGAGGGCACCGTTTTTCATGTCTGCAAACATCATCGAAAATCCCCACAAAATCGCAACCCTTATCGGCGTAATTACACGGTAGGTACAGCTTTTGAAGAAGAGCTTCCAGGTCGACGTTTCGAACTACTTCCGTGTAGACGCTTCTGTCGCAACAGCTTCCGCACACGTTACCGAAAACGCCAACTCGTAACACCGGACTTTGGAGCCTTCCACCGCATACTTTACACTTCAATAACGATAATTCGAGTAATTCCTTCGTTTCTAACACATTGACTGCCATCTCTCTGAAATACAACGATACAAAGAGATAACACTGTTGATAGGCAATGTACTACAATGTACACATGCGTCTGGTTCAAGCGCTAACAAATATGTATAACTTTACATGTTTTATTGTGAAGAGTATTTTAAATAACTTGATAAAAATCATTCAAATTTATCTTTGTATTAACCTTTTTAATAGTATAAACTTACCGTATATTTGTGATGATCAAGTTCTTATTGAAATAATCACGCGAAGCACTGCTTAACATAAATGAATATGTGAATAAACAACGATATAAATCGTTGGAATGCATCTCCGTTTCCAGACAGTACGAAATTGACGAGCGCCATCTAGCACCATTTCAATACACATACAATAGGTTATTTCATTTGCAAAGTGCACCAGTAGATGGCATTTAAAGTAGAATAAAAATAATTTTAAAAAATAATAAATTAGTTAGTTCAAACATGGTTCAATTAATTTGCCATCTAAATGGAGATTCTTCGTTGTGTATTTGATTGCATAAAAGCTTGATGAAAGGCAGTTTAAATTACCTGTATGATTATTAGTTTAATTAATGATTAGAAATTTAAAATTATTTATTACTACTACAGTATTTTACTTTTCTTTCCAGCCAAAATGTTGATTATATTATTATTATTACTAGCTGATGAATGTCATAGAATAGAATTTTATTGACATAAATGCCATAATCAGCAATAATAAACGTCCATTTTCGGTTTTCTTGCTCGAGTATAATAATAATATATTTGCCCAACAGAAAAAATCCAATACAGGACAAAATAAGCACATATAATATACATGTGTATATGTACTGTAACGACATTTAATTCAAACTTAAAAAGAATAGTTAAACAGGTAATGACATTTAAATTGTAGAAATATGAAAAAAGTTAAGTTGGTAAAATTGTATATAACTAGATTTAACTTGTCGACATGAATGACAGATCGGACTAAAATACGGACATCTAATCTGACATTTTAATAACTTTACATTTTCAAAATGGTAAACCATCGACGATAATCCAATTACTCACGTGACATCACCTAACACAATTTCCAAACGTAATTCACATTAGTCCAATTGATTTGAGAACCCATTTCATCTGTGCCAATTTCTTAGGCTAAATCGACATGTCGACATCGTATATGGTAAAATCACTGTGTTCAAGTTACTTTGTTGATAAAATTGTTACTTATTAGACACTAGTTCAGCCCATAAGGATCATAGTCGAGGAACTACAGTTTAAATTAAATTTTATAAAAGTTTACCAACACAATTTTATACTTAGCCTAAGATGCGAAATTAAAAAAATAAATTGAATTTGTTAAAACCAAAACCTGTCTTTCAATTGTTTGTATGAGGAAAAAGAGTCTAAGAACCTACCTGAACCCTGAGAAAAGAGTTTTGAAACCATAATTAACAAATAAATTCGCAAGTGTATTTTTTTTTATTTTTTCTTAGTTTCTGTTATTGCTCACGCTCAGTTTCACTAATGATCTTTTCCTTTTGTTATTATTCGCACTAATAAAGCACTCGCTGCGCTACGCTTGCTCGTGCTTTAAATCCGCGCCCATGCTGGAAAATCGTCTTCTCGAACTTGGTATGTAAATTAGTATTTTTTACTGGGAAGGAACGTTTTGTAATACTCACTATACAATACCTATCAAATTGTAACACACTTTCAACTTGATCATTGGCTATATTCAGCCGGACTCATCGATGGCAGCGTTGACCTAAGCAATTGCATTCAATACAACGCTAAAATCAGCGCTGAGGGACGCCATTTTTTGCAGCGGAAAGAAAATGCGCTGCGAAAGTAAGGGAAAGGGGTGGGAAGCCTCAAAATTTAAAATTTAAAAATATGTATTACAGAACATGAGTTTAGCAATGGAAAATTAACATGAATTAAAATAACAAATGTTTAAAATTTTCGAGCTACAATACCTTAATAATTTGTACTTACTTTGCTCATACATACATATATCTACTAGTTGTAAGCACGAAAGATGATCCCTGCGTCACTTTCATATAACTCAATCAACGACATTCAAAGAATAATTTTCATATCCGAATATGTATTTGTATGACAAGGACAGCATGGATGACAGTTTGTTTTTCGAAACTTTGCCTAGCACAGACGTACGGCTCGTGCAATTCACTTGAATAAGACAAAGACGAGATTAGTTCGTTGTCTGCGCTTAAGTTATATATTTCCGCTTCTTGACTTAAAAATTTGACATACATCATACATTTGACAATGCATCTCCGTAGACATTTGATGGAATTGTCATTGATTTCGTCCTTACAAATACGTATTTGTTTAACAATTTTTTGAACTAATTTTTTTTTAAACTATAATGGCAATACATAGTAGAACATTACGGTAGGTACGCCCTCTGGTATTTCCTCGGAAACTATACGTGCCACTACCAACCGATATTTTATTTATTTTTAAAGTAAATAATGAACATTAAATTCCTTTATGCAAGAAAATATGCATAAAGGTTATCAATTATTACCAACAATATATTATATGCTCTTATTTTAATATAAGGTAAACCTGCAGAATCCAGCTCCCATTTAAATTTCCCGCTACGAATATAGTAAACAACCTGCAACGTTGCCAAATTTTAGTTTTTTTGTGGCTTGGCTTGTGTTGTATTGTCATTATATTGTGATATTTAATTAATTTCATTTAATTAATTAAATATAAATAATACAGTTAAGTTATTTCTTTCTTAATTTGTTGAAATGGCAGGTAGAGGAGGAATTGCGAGACAAAGGATTGTTGAAGAGGAGGAAATATTAGGAATAAATCACATCCGTGAAGAAAAGGTCACGTTTAGAAATATTATTTTCCCTGGCAAAATTAATATTATCATGTGGTTAGTTAAACATAGCTTAATAAAACATTCAAATAACTGTGTAGAATGCAAAGTGCCTATGTCATTAGTAAAAAAGAGTGACCTTAGTGATTGTTATCGGTGGCCATGTAAAATATGTCGTAAAGCTTTAAGTATTCGATCCTGGCGAGCACACAATGGTATCGAGGATATGGATGGTGGTGCGTATGAACATTGTGTTGTTGTCCATCAACAGAATTTTGTTGATCTCGATGATCGCACTGTTCATACACAGAACGTGGAGAACATGTGGATGCGTGCCAAGAGGAAGCTTCGTCGGCAGTTTAGAACTTCTGAAGACCTCTTCGAGTCCTACTTACATGAATTTATATGGCATAATCAATTTAATCATAGTTCATAGTAGTAATTTTTTCAGAATTTATTATAGCTCTTCGTGAACAGTATCTATTGTAATTTATAATTTTAATTGCTGCTGTGTTTGTTTTATATAGTTGATATTCTATTTTATTATATGATATATGGTTCGTCTTGGTACAAAATCACTTTGCAGTTATATTAACAAATATTCACACAGTCCGGAACCCACAATCCCATATATCCATGTTTTCCTAGTTATTTTTGTTGATAGGCATGGTATTTACAAAATAAATTAGTTTAATTGTATATATCGTTTGCTTAACCTATAAATATAAAAATAAATATAAAATAACCTATAAATTGGCCTATACCAGCATTGTTTTTGACAGTATGCGTTTGGCAACGTTTAATATTCATTGGTTATGCGCATGCGTAAATGCGTTCATTATGTCAGTTTAAATGGGAGCTGGATTCTGCAGGTTTACCTAATATAATAACCTATTAAATTAAGAGATAAGAAAACATTCACTAAAGGTAAAAAATGCTAGACATTACTTTGCTTATTATTTTATTTCTGTATAGCCTTTTTTAAATATTTTTCCCGACAATATTTTTTAGTCACTGAAATATATTTATTAATTGTATTAAAAGATACTGCAAAATAAAAAATGATTATTGTTTTTTTATTCATGAACGACATTTTTTTAAATTGCCGTTCGATATTTCGTATAATTCTGACTGGATATCAACTGAAAATCGTCGCAGAAATGTCAAAACACTAGCGAAATATCACGAAACATAACCTAGAAATAGCACTTTTTAGATCGATTTTTAGGTATCCTAGACCGATTTCCGCAAAAAATGGGGCCCGTTTTGAACTAAGGAAAACGTGTACTTTCCGTTAAACTGCATATAAATTGCCAATTCAGTGGTCGACATACGGAAGTCTTACCAAAAAATAAGAAATATAAACTCAAACAAAAAAAAGTTCTAAAAAATGAAAAACCGGTAAAGTCAATAAGGATTACAAATAAAACGCTATAAACACACTCACACTTTCGTCACACTTTGCTAAAAGAAGGTTGTTAAAACACGTGTCAACGTTTAGAAATATGTAATTACATATAAACTGATATAAACACACGAACTACAGGTAAATCCGAAATCTACTTTTCCAACTACCCTGTTGTACTGCCATCTAGTATTTTATCGGAAATTAACCTACATTCGATTTCAAACAATTGCTATAAAGATCGCACCCCGTGACTCTCAGCGCTTAGTGATTAGTCTGGCTGAATATAGACATTGATCATAACGACATCATAACTGCGAAAACTTCGCGCGTACCTCTATCATTTGAATTTGTTGGCAGGGGATGTAATCAGCGCCATAAGCGACCTTTGTCAAAACTATACAGTTGGAACTACGAGTACGTACGCAGGGAATTTGTGTCGGTAGTTAACAAGTCGTGTTATTTAAACTTTTGTGTTAAAGTTTGTGTACATGTGCTTACCTTAATAGGGACGCGATTACCAGAAGTATACGGTGAGTTTATACTATTTGTATAGATATTAATAGCAAACGTTGTACCTAGTACATATGAGTAATCTTTATGAACTAGTTGAATGAATGAATTATAATAACAATAATGTGAAGTTAGATCCATCGTACAGCTGGGGATGGAGAATGAATATAAAATCTTACTATCATTTTAACCATTATAAAGCAACTCAAATATGAATACAGTGATCCCTCGTTTTTCGCGGTTAATGGGGACTAGAACCTTCCGCGAAAGTAGGATTTGCCCCGAGGAATTTTCGTGTAGGTATGCGGGTACAAGAATTAAGACAAAAATTACAGCAGAATACGTATTTATTTAAACGTGTCAGTGCTAATTGATAATGTTAATTACAAAACCTTCTACGATAATAAAGATTAATGAACATTGCGCTGTGAGAGAGGCGAAGAGTCTTGTGTTGGTGGTGGAGGAGAGGGTCTCGCCCGGGGGCTCTACCTTGTAGAGAAACATGGTGATGGATAGTTGCTGCCTTTGTTTTTTCTTTTTCCTTCAAAATTCCCCTGTACAAGGACATAATCCCGTCAACGCGACTGCTGAATTCGACAGCTCGAACCATATTGTCGTCAATGTCTTTTGTGCAAATTGTTGTATCGCTCTTGCCATGCTGCACAATTGTTGCATATTCTCCAGAGTAAGGCCACCTTTTCAGTTTCTTCTTCGTCTTCCTCACTTGCAGAGTTTGTCATCTCAAGGAGCTCTTCATCGGTCAGTGGGTACGAGTGGCAATCGATAAGGGCGTTGATGTCTTCTTCCGTCATGTCAACAAATCCTTCATTCCTTATCATGTGAGCCAGCCTCACCGCCTTCTCCACCGCTGAGTGAGGAGTGAAACCTGGATAGTAGTGCACCACGTTCGGCCATAATTTCTTCCAGCTAGATTTTATGGTCTCACTCTTCATGTCCTTTAATGCTTGCTGAATATTAGATAAACATGAGGGAATGTCGTAACTGCGTCAGTATGCTTTCTAGGTGAATCCGTCATTGGCATCGTCAACTGTCCAGATGAGGCCGTTCATCGTGGATCGAGTGTAGAGTGCCTTAAAGACACGAATGATACCTTGATCCATCGGCTGAATTAGAGATGTAGTGCTCGGGGGCAGAAACTCTATCTGCACACCGTCATATTGCAGGTCCGTTGACCTCCTGCACAGTCCATCAGGAGAAGGACTTTTCAGCCAGATACAGCTTTACCTGGGGAATGAAGCAATGGAGGAATCATTCAAGGGTCAGAGCTTTCGTTATCCAGGCCTTGGAGTTATGCATCCCGAACACTGGCAACAGAGTCGTATTTTTGTTTTTTAATGCCGGTGGTTTTTTTTGCTTTATAAATAAGGCCTGGCTTAAGCATAAAACCTGCAGCATTGCCAACCATAATGACAGTCACACGGTCTTTGTGAGTCTTGAAGCTTGGCCTCCTCACTTCGTCCTTGAAGAGGAATGTACGTGAAGGCATCCTCTTCCAAAAAAGACCTATCTTATCCATGTTAAAAGCTTGTTCCCTCACTGATAAGGTTAGGAAACTTTTCCTCCACGTAACGACAAGCAGCATCGTTGTCAGCAGAGGAAGCCGCACTATTCGGAAGCACGTTTCTGAGGCCGTATCTCTTTTGAAATTTTTCGAACCAGCCTCTGCTGGCTAAAAAGGCTCGTCCTTGAGGAGGCGAATCACTCTTGGCAGCGCCAGTACTGGCTTGAGGTTCGTCAGCACCTTGTTCAGCCTATTCATTGTCGCCATCGGGCAAGATTTGGTCATAGAGAGCTTTGGCCTTTGTCCTAATCATATTAGTGTCTAAACTCACTGTCTTTTTCCTGCAATTAGCAATCCATAGTGCCAGTGCCGCTTCCATTTTCACAATTCTCTTATTACGCGGAGTTACCACACGTTTCGCTTCTTTATTGAAGGTTATTGAAGCAGTTTTGCGAATGTTTGCTTCCTCTTTCTTGATGTACCGAACTGCAGATTCATTCACCCCGTAATGGCGTGCCACAGATGCATAACTTCTGCCCTCTTTGATCATATCTAAAAGTTTCACTTTTTCGCTTCTTCCTCTTGGGCGCCCCGAAGAAAGCTTTCGCAGTGGCACAGTGCTTAGGCGGCATTATAAAGACTTAATTAATAAAAAAAGTTATCGCCTAAACAACACTAAAATACAGTATGCGAGACAGTCAACATCATGGACAAGACTGATCAGATACAACCAGAGAAGATGGTAGGTGACGCTGCGACAGGAATAAATCCACTCGTAATCTCATTGGTCGATATCGCACCGGAAACTAATCACGCGCCTTTATGAGAGCCCGTGGTATGTACTCTGAGTCAACTCATCTCTGTTTGACATGCTGGGATCCTTCTCTCTCGCGCATCAACATGAAACAACGCTCCTTTCCGCAAACTGATTGCTGACATGGTTGTATTTTTTCATTTTTATTTTTTGATGAATATTTTGGAAAAAAACCGCGAAGCAGTGAAGCCGCGAAACATGAAGCGCGAAGTAGCGAGGGAACACTGTATAGTACATATGGCGACAAGAATTGTTATACGGGGTGTCTCGTAGAATGTTGTCCTATCAACTTAATTTTATAGATTTACAACAAAAACAAGTTATTTCGTAAATGAAATAAACACATTTTATCGTTGTTTTAGTTAGAATGTTAAACACCCCTTCTTCAGCATTATCTCGTTTATTTCAGAAACATGGCAGTTAACGTGTTGGAAACGAAGGAATTACTCGAATTATCGTTATTCAAATGTAAAGTATGCCGTGCGAGACTTCAAAGTCCGATATTACAAGTCGGTTTTTTTGGAAATGTGTGCGGAAGCTGTTGCGACAGAAGCGTCTACACGGAAGTAGTTCGAAACGTCGACCTGGAGGCTCTTCTTCGAAAGCTGTACTTACCGTGTAATTATGCCCAGAGGGGTTGCGACTTCGTAGCGAACTTCGATGACGTTTGCA
The DNA here is from genome assembly GCA_023690525.1 of Holotrichia oblita. NCBI lineage: Eukaryota > Metazoa > Arthropoda > Insecta > Coleoptera > Scarabaeidae > Holotrichia > Holotrichia oblita. The sequence continues at coordinate 227,575,881 of CM043015.1, read as the reverse complement.
TCCATGAAAAGCGATGCCCCTTTCGCAAGAAAGAATGTCCGTTGGCTTATTATGATAAATGCGAAAAGGGGCTTAAATATATAGACGATATGATCGAGCATATGAAGTCTGTACATTCTAATAACGTTTTAACAGCTGTTGAAAATTATGTTTCCGCAAAGAATCCAATTAAATCAGATCAAGATGTATTTTATCTGTTGGAGGTAGATGATATGAATTTCATGTTAAGAGCGCGATTGGACGTTAATAAAGGCCACGTTCTGTACGCGTTTTATTGCTTGAATTATGATCTGAGTATCGAGGGCGTAAAAATATCGATTGTTTTAAAATATGAGAACACGTTTTGTAACGTGGAGAATATAGACATTAACCGTTTAGATAAAGGTGAACTTCCTAGTGAATTTAATGAAGAGAACGCTACTAAATTGAAATTGGCAACGTTGGAAAATTTTGAGTGCTTAGATAGCATTATTATTAGAGTGAATATTGAGAAAAATATAGAGGTGAAAAAGAAGTTCGCTTTTCCTACGGCTCAAATATGGGGTAATTGTCCGAATTGCCAGATTTACACTCAAAGTATCTATTATTGTCATAACCTTGAAACACCGATTTATTGCAGGCGATGTGAGCTGCAATTTTCGACATGCGAATGTGGTGTACACAAAAACAAAAAAAGTATACATATACTCATTAAATTAAATAAATTCTTATCAACGTCAACATTCTTGTGTAAAAATGTTGGTTGTAATGAAGAAGTAAGAGGTGATCATTATTTCCTTCACGCTAAATCGCAATGTCGATTTAGACAATGCGATTGTCCATTTCCAACAAGCACTTCTTGTAAGTGGACAGGCGCTTTTATGGATTTAGCTACCCATATAACAACAAATCATATAGATCGTGTAAATCAACATAGCTGCCAACTACCAAACTCTACCGATATTTCGGGAGAACTCTGTTTTATTAAGAAGAACAACACTTTCATGCAGACATACAAAATCAGTGAGGATCAACTTGTTGTCACGACCAAGAAACTCGATACATCCCACTATGGTGATGGATACAAGTGGCAGATCTATTTCAAACATCCGGTTAAGCGGTACGAAACAGTCATCTCGGATATTTTCACTGGCGATGAATGTGAAAAACGTATCGATGTTAAGGGTTTCGCAAGTGACGACCCCTTCACGTTTCAAGTTTTGTTTCGAAAGATTAATTCTGTTCCCAGTTAAGACCGCCAAATTTGATATTGTTTCGAAATTAAACTTTATTTTTTTGTAATATTTTATTAAAGAAAATACACACGAGTCCTGTAGTTTGTTTTTTCCTCTAACCCGTTTACCCGTTTCCTGTTCCCCATTTGTAACTTTCACGTATTTCCTGCGCTTACAGACTTATGAAGGAATACAGTGTAGCGTTAGTACATTGTCGTAAGTTCTAAAACAAAATAATTTTACATTCAAAACTGTAGACAAACGAAGAAAGCACGAGAATACAGCTACTTAGAGATGAATATTTAATGAAACTAAAAACTATTTGGGCTAGACTTGGTACGATAGCCATGACATTGTTTAGAAAGATTGGAGTGGTGAGTCTAGAATATGTCAAATTGACGTTCCTGCGTCCAGAGGCAAACGTATTATTATTGAACATGCTGGATCTGAAACTAGTTGGACTGGCGAACCACTAGTTTCAGTAAAAAAACGTAAAATCGTCTTGTGTAGATTATCACGAAGATTTGACTGCGGATCTATAACCTAAAAATATTATTAACTATATAGGGTGTTAAATAAAGACAGGGTAAACTAAACTTACTCTATTTTAAATTGAACACCCTGTATATTTTTACTGTTTACGATTCTTCTAGGTCTTACCTTTATTATAATACAGGGTTTTCCTATGTTATTCAGTTTAATTTAGAAGATATGGGAAGTTTTACATGAATTTAATAACAAAGTTGACGCCTTGTACCGTACTACGTCTATGTTTATTTTGTCACCTATTTCAAATGTAACACCCTGTATTTTATTATTGGAGTAAAATCCTCTCTTCATGAACTTTATTATTTATTACACAGTCCCTATAGCTAAATGTGCTAGTTTTTGAGTTATTTGCGTTTCTATAAGTCGAAAACATGATTCGATGCAACAACAGGTTTGATTTTAATTGGTTCACCGTGATGCTAAGCTAAGAAATAATAAAGTACCTATAGTACTACGGTTGCAGTTTGTTTACAATGGAAATAGTGTGTAGCAAAACAATTAGGACTATCGTATCACGGGGAATCGAAGTATAATTTTCGATAGTATCCCATCTATTACTAATTTCTTTAAAAATCAACTCCTTCGGTATATTCGTAAACAATGACTATACATCTAGCGATACAGTAGTATAAAGATTAGAGAAAAACACATTATTAAGCTTAGTAACAAATTCTTTGGAGTTCTTTACCGAATACTTAACTGTAAAAACAGGTGCGTTTTTCCAAAACATATATCTACAAATTTCAATTTTACACACTTATCTTTGGACATTAACCATAAAATTAATAACAAAGTTCAAAGTATTTGCAATAGGTTCAAATTATATACAGGGTGTAACAGTGGGAACGCCGTGGTCTCTGGTAGTCAAACGGTAACAATTTTTGGAAAGTTATATACTGGAACATACGTAAGCGGATTAGATCTACAATTTAAAAATAATAGGCAATATACAGAGTGTTTAAAAACTTGGCAATGTACCAAAGTTATGTTTTTCTTAATGGAACACCCTGGATTTTATGGCATTTTTGAGTTGTACACTAAAATCTAGATCAACTTTATTCAAGGTTTCTTAGGTCTAATTTTTGTTGTTTACGAGATATTTCAAGTTTTTTGAAAATTTAGTATCTCGAAAATGACTTAATTCAGAGAAATGGAACGAAAAGCGTAAATAGTAGATCCTTTGGCTGATTGAATGCCATATTCAAAGTTGTCGAGTATTCTACAGGTCGTTCATGTACCGAGGACAAACTTTGTGAACTTCTGTCGTGCATAGCTTTATTATTTTAAATGGAACACTCTGTATGTATTTATGTTATCAGATAGAACATTTTATTGTCTAAAAACCAGTATGAGGAATCCCTATGACTATCTACTAGATTTGAAAATATAAATTTCAACTTATAAAAATAAACAAAACGAAACAGCAGTAAATATTTTTGTAGTTGGATTAAGAAAAAAAGATTTCGTATAAAATAAATGAAAAACATAACAACAAAATAAACGAAAAAGTGCTAGCGTTTAATATAATTGCCATTTTCTTCAATACAGAAAATAACTCTCTGTTCAAATGCTGTTCTAACGTTCCTCAGCATATCCGGTGTTACTGAACTGAAGGCGTCTCTGATTCTCGTTTTCAAATCCTCTGCAGTGGGCAAGATATTGTAAACGATCCGTTCTACATACCCCCATAGGAAACGGTCCATACATGTTAAGTCCGGTGACCTTGGTGGTCAATTGCACGGACCATCTCTTCCGATCCATCTATTAGGAAATTTCCTGTAAAGATAGTTTTTAACGGACCGTTTAGAATGGGCAGGAGCGCCGTCTAATTGAAGCCACATCCAGTTTCTAATATTCAAGGGAATATTATCCAACTATGGTCCAATTACATAATCGCCTATAATGCGTCCAAACTCCAGCGATGCTGCCGCTCCCAGGTACGAAAAAGATGGCGATTTTCGGTATCATAATAATGAAAATTGTGACGGTTTCATTCATTTTCATACCCTTTTATCTGGATATTTTGGATACTTCTGTGAATACACCCGAAACGCAAAGAAGCAATTTTCCTGACACTCACCAATAACTAAAATCATATCAGTTCTTTCTTGCAACGAGTATGCCTTCATGATGCTAACAGAGTACACGTCAAATTGACACTTTCTCTATGAGGATCCAACGTCCTAGGTTAAATAATAACAATTTTCGTAAGTTATCTAAAAAAACGCAAATAACTTCAAGACTAGTACAGATAGTCATAGCGATTCCTGATATTGGTTTTTAGACAATAAAATGTTCTATCTGATAACATAAATACATACAGGGTGTTCCATTTAAAATAATAAAGCTATGCACGAAAGAAGTTCACAAAGTTTGTCCTCGGTACATGAACGACCTGTAGAATACTCGACAACTTCGAATATGGCACTCAATTAGCCAAAGGATCTACTATTTACGCTTTTCGTTCCATTTCTCTGAATTAAATCATTTTCGAGATATTAAAGTTTTCGTGCAACATTGCATTTTCAAAAAACTTGGAATACCTCCTAAACTACAAAAATTAGACATAGGAAACCTTAAATAATCTTGATCTAGATTTCAGTGTACAACTCAAAAATGCCATAAAATACAGGGCGTTCCATTAAAGAAATCATAACTTTGGTACATTGCTAAGTTTTGAAACACCCTGTATATTGGCTATTATTTTTAAATTGTAGATCTAATCCGCTTACATATGTTCCAGTATGTAACTTTTTCAAAATTGTTACCATTTGACTACCAGAGACCACCGCGTTCCCAATGTTACACCCTGTATATTACGTCTTGAAATTGAAACAATGCATTATAAAAAAAGACAGTTGACCAAACATTTATCAAACATAGAAGAAAACATAAAAAAACACTTCAATGTCATGATTGGATTAGGATTAAAGCTAAAATTTGTAACATTAATAAAAAAACACACATACAAATGAAAAATAAACACACACACAAATTAACTAACCTTATTCATGATAAAGATAGACACAACCAGAAATTGTCGCAATATCAGCGAGATAACGTTGTCATCAATACCACAAACGTACAAATCCCTGATTCAGTGACCAATGTGTCCCTTTCTCCTCTTAAAACAAGAACTCACAAACACCAAAAAATTCTAAAAGACCCATCAGGATTTAATTGTTACCAAAGCAGACAAAGGTAACAAAACTGTAATTCTACACAAACAAGAGTATTTACAAAAAATGGAAGAACTTCTAACGGATCAGACCACTTATATTCCACTGAATCGTGATCCAACTTCAATTTATAAAAAATTAACAAGTACTTAGAAGGTTTATTTAACGATGATCACATTACTGAGAACGTTTTCAAAAACCTTAAAAACCTACACTCCACAACGCCCAAAATATACGGTCTCCCCAAAGTTCACAAAGACAGTAGACCATTAAGACCTATTGTTAGTACCATTAATTCACCTTCATATAACCTATCAAAATATTTTAACAACATCCTAGCTGGTTTACGCCAAACTTTTAAATATTCTGTAAAGAACTCCAAAGAATTTGTTACTAAGCTCAATAATCTGTTTTTCTCTAATCTTTATACTACTGTATCACTAGATGTACAGTCATTGTTTACGAGTATACCGAAGGATTTGATTTTTAAAGAAATTAGTAATAGATGGGATACTATCGAAAATTATACTTCGATTCCCCGTGATACATTCTTGGAAGGCTTACAGATCATTTCTGAATCACAGTACTTCATATATAACAATCATTACTACAAATAAATATCTGGCACATCCATGGGTGACCCTATTAGCACTCTTTTAGCAAATTTAGTTATTGATACCATCTTTAATGACATTTTTGACGATGCAGGGATTGAATTGGTCTTTGCGGCAACATATGTTGACGATTCTTTTTTTAATTTTGCCCAGGGATCGTGTAGATTATGTTCTTGAGAAATTTAATACCTTCCATAGTAGATTGATTTTCACCATTGAGAAAGTAAATAACGGCAAGTTACCATTCTTAGATGTACTTACAATAAATAAAGGTGATCATATAATCACTGATCTTTACATCAAACCTACAAACTCTGACAGACTCCTCAACTTTAACTCGAATCACCCATTACACCAGAAACTCAATATTATCAAGAGTTTCAAAGATAGAATTTTAAATATATCACATACCGGATTTCACGAAAAAAATTTAAAGTTACTTAAAGATAGACTAAAACTTAATAATTATCCCATTAAATTAATAAACAAACTCTTATTTCATAAGGATAACAAACATAATACCCCGAATGGTACTCCCATGGAGGGTTCTATATAAGATTTAACAAAATGATTAACATGGGCCCTTTGTCTAATAGACTTACAGCTGTTTTAAAAGAAGACAGGAACAGAATAGTCACATATAATGTTAATACTTTAGAACGATTAGGTGTCTTCACTAATCTTAAAGACAAAACTAATATCGAGAAAATGACTGATGTGGTCTACAAGGTCAATTGTAACAACTGCGATATATGCTATGTTGGTCAGACGTCACAAACTCTTGGTAAACGATTGAAACAGCATCAGTATGACATTGCCAACAATAAAACTTCTACAGGATTATCACAACATTGTTTCAATACAGGACATACATTCAAATTTAACAATCCGGAGATACTGGATATTGAACCTAATCTTACCTAACGCTTAATATCTGAAACTCTTCATATTAAAACTAAGAAGACCTGTAATTTTAATATTGTAATGTTTGAATTTTGTATAAAAGAAACTCTAATTTTTGTAATAATTTTTTACCTAGAAAAAGGTCGGAGTTCGACCGAAACGTCGCATAAAAGTTATTTACAATTAAATAAAACCTATAATCTTGCTCAGTTTGGCGTTTCTTTACCTACAATAGTAAAACAATTAGTAGTTAAAATTAGGTTATAGCCCCCCATGTGCTTCAACTGTTACCTTAAGAACATTTTCTCATTTCTCTTATAATACAGGAGTAATTGGACTTCCTCGCTCTAATGCTCCACCCTCTATATAATACCTGGCCACTTTGTAATTTTCTTTTAGTGCGGCCCTGGTTGTCTCATATACATACCTACATAGGGTAATTCGAGGAGAGATTGCCATAGAGGAGAGATTACCTACGATGAAATTGTGGCTTTTCCGCCATTGTAAAAAGCCACATTCTGTGTTGGCACACTGTAGTGTGTGTTCTACATGTGGCGGAAAAGCCACAATTTCCTAATTATCTATATATTCTCATATTTCTAATGGCTTGTTTGTCAATCTTATTGTACTAAAGTAAACGTTTATTTGCTGTCGCAAACGTTGGAAATAATCCTATATAATAGGTAATTAAACATAGTTTGAATAGAATATTATAGATTTGTTTATCATTTCCAAAATTTTAAACTGTCAAGTCAAAACTCAGTGTAACCAACGTCAGAAACACTAAATTTCTATATAAATTCCGTATCATCTCTGAATGACATCTATTGATTTACCTCGGAAACTACTCCAACTATTGTTTGTAGATCAGATGCTAGATGGCGCGCAACATCAATTTTAAAGGAAAATGCATTCCAATCATTTTAGTTGTGTGTTGTCTCTTGAGTTAAAGTTTGTTTACACGTGCTTATCTTAATAGGAACGCAGTTACCAGAAATATACGGTGAGTTTATACTATTCTAGATATAAATAACAACTGGACATATAACCAATCTTTATGAATTAGTTGAAGCCTAATATGAATGTTGAAAAATTAAAACCTTTCTTGTAAAACAATTCAATCCTCAGCGTACATATTCAGTATTATATTGTTTATTTCAGAAACATGGCAGTCAATGTGTTGGAAACGAAAGAATTACTCGAATTATCCCTATTGAAATGTAAATTATGCGGTGCAAGACTCCAAAGTCCGGTGTTGCAAGTTGGCCTTTTCGGTAATGTATGCGGAAGCTGTTGCGACAGAAGCGTCTACACGGAAGTAGTTCGAAACGTCGACCTGGAGGCTCTCCTTCAGAAGCTATACTTTCCGTGTAACTACGCCGAGAGAGGTTGCGATTTCGAAGGGATTTTCGACGACGTTTGCAGGCATGAAAAACTATGTTTTTTCCGTAAGAAACAATGTCCGTTGGTTTGCGAAAACGTTTTTGAACATACTGACGATGTGATCGAACATGTGAAATCTGAACATCCTGATAACGTTTTAACAGCTGTTGAAAATTATGTTTCTGTACAGAATCCTGTTGAATCAAATGAAGACGTATTTTATCTATTGTCGGTCGATAATATGAATTTCATGTTAAGAGCACGATTGGATGTTAGGGAAGGCCGCATTCTATACGCGTTTTATTGCTTGAATTATAATCTTGATATCCGAGGCGTGAAAGTATCATTTGCGATAAAATATGATAATATTGTTTTCAGCCCTGAAAATGTACGCGTTAATCGCTTACACAAAAGTGAACTTCCCTATGAGTTTATTGCGAAAGACGCCACTAAATTAAAGTTAGCTATGCTCGAATTTTTTGACTGTTTGAATAGCATCACCATTAAAGTGGATATAGAGAAAAATCTGGAATCGAAACAATTGAGTATTAAATCAGTGCAAATACCCTCTGTTTGGAGACAATGCACTAAGTGCTTCAAATTTTGTAGTAATATCTATTATCATCGTGGAAAGAATGCAATGATCTTTTGCAAAACATGCTCCGCACGCATCTACTGTTTCTCACAGTCAATACCTGATGAGATATGCATCGATTTTAATGAAATGAAAATAAAATCATTATTCGCATGTAAAAATATAGGTTGCAACGAGGAACTACGTGGTGATAATTATGACGTTCACACTAAGTCACAATGCCTATTTAGACAATGCAATTGTCCATTTTCAACAAACACTTCCTGTAACTGGAAAGGCGTTTTTATGGGTTTAGCTGCCCATATAGCAACACATCACACAGATCTTGTAAATCAACATAACTGCGAATTATCAAACTCTACCGATATTTCAGAACAACTTTATTTTATTAAGGAAAACAATAATTTCATGCAGACATACCAGATCAGTCAGAATAAACTTATTGTCACGACCGATAAACTTGATACATCCAACTATGGAGACGGCTACATCTGGCAGATTTATTTCAAACATCCCGTTAAGGGATACGGAACAGTAATTTGTGATATTTTTACTGGTGATGAATGTAAAAAAACTATCGATATTAACAGTTTCGCAAGTTGCGATTCTTTTACGTTTCAAGTCTTGTTTCGAAAGATTAACGCAGTTCCCAATTTGATATCGTCTCGAAATTAAACCTTATTTTTTTTTAGTTTGTTTTTTTGTAATATTTTGTAAAAGAAAATAAATATGTGAGAATATCTAAACGAAGTTGTAATTCTTTTATTTCATAAAGTAGAGATATATTGAGTGCTCCTTTTAAACGTATATAGGCTTTATAATGAGATTGTTACAGAAAGGTCGATGCTTGTCAGCTCGCAAAATAGTAACTTAACCAGTTTAATTATCTGTATGTAATTTCTATTGAATGTACGCGTGAATCTACATATCATTTGCCTTTCCCTTTGACCCGGTTTTAACACGATCAAAAAGGTATAGTTTTCAAAGAATGATCTAAAGATTTTGAAATATATCTGATTAATATATGTATTCATATTATGACCTGTACGTAGGGTGAAACCAACAATGAATGAACGGTTAAGAGACGAAGCTAAGACATTTAACAATGTGTTAGTAGTTGCTTAATAGTTGTTATTTGCAATTGTACTTCACAATTACGTTTTCACTAAAAATTTGGATGGAAATCACGAAAAATCTTCAAGAACTGCAAAAAACCCACTAAATAAACACTTGCCACCAATAAACGAACCTATTTTTTCAGTTAATGAACATACAGATTTCTACATATCTTTCATGTAAATTGGACAGAAGATAGAGATTTTGAAAGGAAAAAAAAGCACAGGTGCGTATTTAGGTCAACGGAAACTTTTTAGGTATTATTTATTAGCATATTTTTACATTTCTGGTAGAGAGAATAAATCGCTCGATGCTTGAGAAATGTTTATTTTTTCTTTGACAGATTTAAATTTATATCAAAGCACATCCTTTTTCGATGGCCACTTAAGGGCGCGCGACGAAACAATATGGCGGACATTTGTACCAATGTAATTTATAGTACCACCTATTCGGTTCTTTTTAAGAAAAAATACGCAATTATTTTGCGAAATTGCAATGGAATCGTGAAACTATGGGTTTCGAAATGACGCACGCCAAATCTAAAATAAAAGTATTCTTAATAAGAAAAGAAAAACAAAATTGTTTGAAGCAGTCGGGAATTTAAGGAATTACGGCTAATCTAGGAATAAATTCAAAAATCTGAGATAGTCAAATTGAAACTAGATATGTATTCTATTAGATACAACATATAGTAGCGTATTTCATAGTTTAAATTTTGCAAAAAGCTACCGAATAAAAATTTTGCAATAAAATTTAGCGTAGATATGATCCGTGTTAAGGAAGTCGTGGGTAATACAGAAAATCAGGAAAACCTAATGTTCGGGCATTGCTACATAGATGTCGCTGCTAGCGCCCGCAATTGTGACCGCATTTTCAGCTAAATGCCGCGAAACGACAACATTATACGAAATACGTAGTATTATTTAAAAAATAACTTTGTAGGATGTAAATAGCGGGAGAAAAGTTTACATAAAGTTTCTATTCAATACATTTTTTTATTTATTAAGAAAAAAATACAATTATTTATAAAAAAATAGCTATGTAAACAGTATAGTGAAGGATAATAAAAAAAACAGTGAACTTGATTCTTGTACCTCCCTGAAAATCTTACCTGGATGTTAGACATTGTATACTATTTATGAATGACCTAAAACATTACGGTTCGAATTAATTATTACGTAATACGTAATTTTTTTTACGGTAATATACAAAGATTTACCCGAAATTTTATGTTGCCTGATTTGCCTATTCAATTGGCTCCCTATATATGTATATTCTCTCTACGCTACAGCTTTGGTTAAAAGTATTGAGCACCTTACAAATTTTGCACGTGTGTGTTAACTATAACAGCAAATAAACCCTGTTTTTACGAAGTATTTTGTCGGCCTCTAAGAAAGATTAAAATGGATGACTCACATACAGTGTTATACATTTCCTTTTGAACGTTTCTGCTATATACCTATCCTAATTCTTCCGTGGCCTTCTCATTTACCCTCATATAGTGAGACACCAATGAAGGGTCCCTTTGGTGTGAAGAGAGTATCCTAGTAACTTCCTAGCACCATCCAGACGCATTTTTCTTCTGTTAATTGTCGAATTTAAAATGAGTACAGTCTGCAATGTGTGTAATAAAGATATATCCTTCGATAAAGATATTATGTGCGACCTTTGTCGTCTTTTTGTTCACTCGACATGTGGGAACGTAACGCGTCAGGAGACTCAATGCTTAAAAATTAAAGACCGTAGAGTAGTTTTCTATTGCCCTGGGTGTCGGGATTTTAAGGTGCAGCTGGGGGATCTGCATGCTCTGAAGGCATTGGTTCACGACCTCAGAAAAGATATAGATGCTCTTAGAGCACAAGCTACCCCTAGGGCAGAGAGTGAGGTTTATGGGACTGAATCGATCATTCAGAAGGTTATCGAGAGGGATAGGCGTAAGAACAATATTATTATATTCAACGTTCCGGAAGAGAAGGACGGTGGCAAAGAAAACCAAGTTGCTTCCGATGAGGCGACTGCTCGGAAAATATTGACTGAGTTGGATGTTTCGTTGGGTGATACAAAACCAAATCAGGCTTGGCGAACGAAGTTAGATCGCAAGAGGCCGATTAAATTAACTTTGCCAGACAATAATACTGTCATGAAAATATTGCGCAATTCGAAAAAAATTAGATCTATACCCGAATTTAGTTCGGTGAAACTATCTAAGGATAGAACTCCCTGCCAACTTGAATTGTGGCGCAATGTTAAGGAGGAGTTATGTTCGACTCCTTAGACATCAATATACTATTAACAAAGCTTGATTATATTGGTTTTTGCCCTTCACTTATCAATTTAATGGAGTCCTACTTAATAGGCAGAACCGCGTATGTTACTTACAATGGCTTTAACTCCTATACTTTCTCGGTTACTTCTGTAATACCGCAGGGTTCCCACCTCGGTCCTCTGTTATTCAATATTTTTATTAATGATTTGCTGGAAAGAATACAATGTGACTGTTTGAGTTATGCAGATGATTTGAAGATCTACAGTGTTGTTGATAATACCTCTAACTGCATCAACCTACAAACGAACCTTAGTCTTATTGATGAGTGGTGTGCCTGCAACAACATCTCCTTAAATGTTGATAAATGTTCCGTGGTATCTTATACCAGAGGTTCTTCGAAAATTCTTGTATGATTACTCAGTTAGGAATGGAATAATTCCTAGAAGGGATGAAATTCGTGACTTGGGAGTATTGTTTGACTCTCGTTTGTCCTTTTCTAACCACATCAGGGATATATGCTTGTCGGCTTCAAGATCTCTGGGATTTGTAATAAGATCGTGTCGTGACTTCACCAATGTACATGCAATCAAGAGCTTGTACTTTGCTTTAGTTCAGAGTAGACTGGAATACGCTTCTTTGGTATGGTATCCGTGTTATACTTACCAGATATTGGCCATTGAGAAGGTACAAAAGCGCTTTCTGAAATATTTATCATTCAGAATCTCAGGAGCCTACCCAGAACGTGGTACGGATTACGGTGCTCTACTGGTGGAGCACGGATTTCATTCATTATCAGATAGAAGAGACAAATATAGTGCCAAGTTTCTACGTGATGTTCTTGCAAATGAAGTGGACTCAACTTTGCTTGCCTGTATCAATTTCTGTGTATCAGTGCAAAGTACACGATCGAGTGATGTTTTAAGAGCGCCAAGAGCTAGAACGAATGTGTTAATTAAATCTCCAGTCTTTCATATGGTGCATAACTTCAATAAGCTTTATTCTGGTAGTGATAGCATATAAATTTATCTATAGCTTTTGTTGTAATTACTTCGAAGTTTTAGTACATACCTAACTGATTTATTTATTTATATTTGACATGCTTTGATTTGTATTTCAGTTTATTTTATTACGCATGTGATATTATTTACTTTTTGAATTGTAGGTTATCTTTATGTTTATGGAATGTGAAGTATAATTTGGTTTGTTGCAATGATGATTTGTTGCTACATTTCTATATTTTTTGAACTGCATGTAATTGTAATTTGTATTGTCCTGTAAATGGTGTTCACCGTTGGACATTAATAATAATAATAATAATAATAATAATAATAATAATAATAATAATAATAATAATAATAATAATAATAATAATAATAAACTTTATTGCCATGGTTCAAGGAACATCGACATTGTCAGTAGCATAGAATGTTACAATATAAAACAAATAGAATAACATATTCAGGTGCATATAAAAAAACACTCTGGTGTATATATAAAATTATAACATAGACACATATTTCATAATTAAAACACTAAAATGCATAAAAAAAATATCAAGACATCAATTATTAATGTTCAAGGTACTCGCCGACAGTGTAGTAGGTATGTGCTAATAAATATTTTTTAATCTCAGTTTTAAACTGATTTTTACCAGCTACGGATTTTATATAATCTGGCAATTGGTTATAGATTATAATGGCTTGATACGTGGGACTAGACTCATAAAATTTAGTTCGGTGTGAAGGAATACTTAGATTATGGCAGCCTCTCGTCGTCATGCCACTAGATACGTCACAGTTTCTTACAAATGTGCTCTCATTGCTTTTATAGAACAACAGAATCTCATAAATAAAAATACCAGCCAACGGCAAAATACCGAGGGTCCCAAACAAGGGGCGACACGAGTCTATAGATGCAACTCCCATCATAATTCTAATAATTTTTTTTTTTGCAATATAAATACTTTCTTTGCAGATGGAGTGCATCCCCAGAAAATTAACACCATACCGCACTCTGGATTCAACATACGCGTAATAAAATAATTTTAATGAATGTAAACTTACACTACTTCGTAGCGATCTAACAGCGTATAATGCCGAACAAAGTTTATTTTGGAGCACTTCACAGTGTTGCTCAAACTTTAGCCGCCGATCCACAGACAAACCTAGGAAATTCACGCAGTCACTCTCAGGTATACTTCTACCGTTAAAGCGAATGTAGAGGCTTGAGGAGCTGTTATGAATAGTTGGAACAAAATGCAGTAAACCTGTTTTAGCCCCGTTTAAGACAAGCCCATTCATGGAAGACCACTCAGTCATGCGGCAGACTACATTATTGCACAGCACTGACGTATGCGGTATCGACGCCCCAGAGATAATGCAACTCGTATCATCAGCATACTGGGATACAGAGAAACAGCCCAAATGAGGGCAGAGATCATGCACATATAACAAAATCAACGACGGCCCCAAAACCGATCCCTGCGGAACACCTCCACTGAATATAATTTGGCAAGGAGTAATTGATGATCAACCGCGTCAAATCAAAAAACATACCAGCCGCCACTCCTTTTCTATCTAGAATGTCGTATACTACATTCAAAGCGTTATGTATAGCACTAGCTGTTGATTTGCCAGGTATAAATCCAAACTGCGCAGGTGATATTAGTTGATTCTTAGTGAGAAAATTCATTAGTCGTGTATTAATTATAATTTCAAAAATTTTAGAGAAAACCGACGGTAACGAGATGAGTCTATAATTCTGAACTTGTCGTGGGTCCCCTTTTTTAAATACTGGAATAGTTTTAGTAGCCTTCAGCACGTCTGGAAAAATACCTTGCAAAGATTGATGCAATGGTGCAACGGAGCAACCAACGATGATGAAACACATTCAACAATATGGCATGGGACCCCATCAATGCCAGCGGAATGTTTTTTAGCTACTTTTTGCATGATACTGGCTATCTCTAACTCATCTGTAGGCGCCAAATACATACTCGACGCACAAAAAGAAGATGCACCACAACAGGCACCAACAGAAGATCCTTTGACGACAGAAAAATGTTCTCTGAATAATTCAGAAACTAAGTTCAGGTCTGAAATAACGTTACCTGAATCATCATTCAGGGATATATTGTTTGTGGTGCTGTTTCGTGGCTTGATTACATTATTGATTATATTCCACGACGTTTTAACTTTATTTGTAGAATTTATAATTAGGTTATCAAAAAAGTTTCTTTTTGTTTGTTCAACTCGTTTTTTATAGTTTAGTTTAGCTCTATTGTACCTATCCAACAATGCGGGATCATTATGGCATTTGTACATTTCATAGAAACCCTGTACTTCACTGAATAGTTGTCTCAGGTCCTCCGTATACCAAGATCTTGTACACTGAGGGCGCACCAAACACTTTTTAAGGGGAAAGCTCAAGTTAAAGTAATAAAGAAACAACTGATAAAAGCAATTGAAGACATTATTTGCATCCCTATTATTAGAATATACCTCAGACCAGTCTTCCTCCCCCAAATAACCCTGGAACAACGAAATCGCAGTTTGAGAATAGCAACGTTGATATTTCCACTGAGCCATTCTGTGAGGCGTGAATTTAAAATGCATCAATTGGTACCTTCTGTCTCCCCCAGTAGCAAAAATATTGTCTATTAGTGATCGTGATGTCTCCGTTATTCGCGTATCTTCATTTACATATGGAATTAAGTTAAAGCATTCAAATATACGTTTAATGCTCCTCGTATTGGTGTTATTTAATTTAAAATTGATGTTAAAATCTCCACATACTATTACAGAATCACATCTGTCATATATATCCTCCAAAACGCTATATAGTGCCTCCGAAAAGATATCAATATCGCCATCAGGAGATCTATACAGATATACAATTATGTACCTGCAAACCTTGGTAACAATGCGAGCACATGTGTATTCAAAATTTTTTTCTGAACACGCTACCTGGACATTACATGGTTGTACATTCAACTTAACTAATGAGTAAATTGCTACACCCCCACCTTTACAATTTTCTCTACAATAACTATTTATAAGGGTATATTCACTTAACGAGCACGATGCAATCTCGGCCGGAACCAACCAATGCTCAGAGATACAAACTACACCGGGCAAACCCAAATTATACATTAAGCCCAGGAGGCAATCAACCTTGTGGCGAAGACTACGTACATTTAAATGAAATAAGGTACCCAGCCTATTAAGAGTACTATCTGAGGATTTATCGGCGTTTTCTAAAAATCCGAAGCAATAAAAGCAATTAAAGATGATGATGATGATTATTATTATTATTATTATTATCAAAGCTACCAATAAAACATCTGCTGCAATAGAATTTGTTGTTTTTAATTTTTCTATATATTTCTCAGTTCAATACTTTCGCTCATTGTGGATACATTCGGTA
The DNA here is from genome assembly GCA_023690525.1 of Holotrichia oblita. NCBI lineage: Eukaryota > Metazoa > Arthropoda > Insecta > Coleoptera > Scarabaeidae > Holotrichia > Holotrichia oblita. The sequence goes on along the minus strand of CM043015.1, from coordinate 227,559,637 downwards.
AGCGGATACGCCATGATCGGATTGCATATTAATAGGTTAAGAACAGGACAGATCGTGAGGACCGTAAAATGTTGAGAGAGTCGTTAAAAAATAGGAAGATAACTTAATCTTTTAATAAGATAATATCTGCTCGGACCAGCCTTAGACGGCTGCAGGAAGCTGGTTCTCCGAAAAAAATAAAAAGTCATGGTATGAGTGGGCTCGAAACTAACACTAAAGTTTCGCAGAAGACGATTGGTCAAATCTCCTGTGATCAGACGAATCAAATTTTGAGGTAAGTTAGTCAATTTGATGTTCTATCAACCTTTTTTCAATTTAATTAGAAAATAAAATTTTAAAAAGGGAGAGATGGCGAGATGTTCGTTTGTGAAGGACGAGTGAACTCCACAACATATACATAAACGTTCTAGAATCTGTATTACGGCCCTCTTTCTCCTCACCTTTTGGCGATACATACATGGACGGCGTTGAGCTCCAGGATAACGCGATTAAGAGTAATATTAGATAAAATGTTGTATCATCTGAATTATTATCTTTTTTATCTCGCGAGGAACCAGATAGCGCTGAGTATGAATTTCTGATTCAAATTGTATGACGGGAGATGTATTCTGATTTAGTTGTTTCTTATTTTTTTAAGTCGACGGATGTTTTACGTGATTATCAGATAAAAAAATTGATTATCGCAAATATACGGTAAGTTTATGCAATCGTTATTAATAAATACCATTTTATTTGTCCGATTTTTATGAATTACAATTTAAAAATTGCGGTTTAGCGGAAGAAGTGCTGTACCTATGTATATGCTTGCAACTGCTTGAAATGTATAGAACAGTCACTTATTACTTATCTATTTACGATCAGTATCTATATAGTCGTTGTACTGAAAATAATAATAATACTTAGTAGGTATTATCAGCTTTTTACAATGTAGATCAAAAACATTGTAGTTTAGTTTAGTTTCTTCCATGTAATGCAGTTCGATTTCCACTGATTTTCAGTGTACATCTTCAGTATTATTTTATTATTTCAGAAACATGGCAGTCAATGTTTTGGAAACGAAAGATTTACTGGAATTATCTTTATTCAAATGTAAAGTATGCGGTACAAGACTCCAAAGTCCGGTGTTACAAGTTGGGCTTTTCGGTAATGTATGCGGAAGCTGTTGCGACAGAAGCGTCTACACGGAAGTAGTTCGAAACGTCGACCTGGAAGCTCTTCTTCAAAAGCTATTCTTTCCATGTAATAACGCCGAGAGAGGTTGCGATTTTGAAGGGATTTTCGACGACGTTTGCAGGCATGAAAAACTATGTTTTTTCCGTAAGAAACAATGTCCGTTGGTTTGCGAAAACGTTTTTGAACATATTGACGATGTGATCGAACATGTGAAATCTGAACATCCTGATAACGTTTTAACAGCTGTTGAAAATTATGTTTCTGTACAGAATCCTTTTGAATCAAATGAAGACGTATTTTATCTATTGTCGGTCGATAATATGAATTTCATGTTAAGAGCACGATTGGATGTTAGGGAAGGCCGCATTCTATACGCGTTTTATTGCTTGAATTATAATCTTGATATCCGAGGCGTGAAAGTATCATTTGCGATAAAATATGATAATAATGTTTTCAGCCCCAAAAATGTACGCGTTAACCGCTTACACAGAAGTGAACTTCCCTATGAGTTTATTGCGAAACACGCTACTAAATTGAAATTGGCTATGCTGGAAGTTTTTGAATGTGTAGATAGCATTACCATTAAAGTGTATATTGAGAAAACTATTGGACAAGTGGAACAAGTAAGAACTAAATCAGAAGACGTTGATTCCTTCTGGAGTCAATGTACAGCATGTTTAAAATTTTCGAAAGATATCTATTATTGTGATAAGATTGACGGACCAACCGCTTGTATTAATTGCTATACTGGCGTGTTTCACCGGCTTTGTCGATGTGGTAGTAGTTTTGATTCTAGTGTGCATATGCGCATCAACTTAAATAAAATTAAATCAAAATCGATATTCGCATGTAAAAATATTAATTGCAATGAGGAAATAAGTGGTGCTAACTATGACGTTCACACTGAATCGAAATGCCGATTTAGACAATGCGATTGTCCATTTTCATCAAACACTTCCTGTAACTGGAAAGGCGTTTTTACGGATTTAGCTGCCCATATAGCAACACATCATACAGATCTTGTAAATCAACATAACTGCGAACTACCAAACTCTACCGATATTTCAGGACAACTTTATTTTATTAAGGAAAACAATAATTTCAGGCAGACATACCAGATCAGTCAGAATCAACTTATTGTCACGACCGAGAAACTCGATACATCCAACTATGGAGATGGCTACATCTGGCAGATTTATTTCAAACATCCCGTAAAGGGATACGGAGCAGTAATTTGTGATATTTTTACTGGTGATGAATGTAAAAAAACTATCGATATTAACAGTTTCGCAAGTTGCGATTCTTTTACGTTTCAAGTCTTGTTTCGAAAGATTAACGCAGTTCCCAATTTGATATCGTCTCGAAATTAAACCTTATTTTTTTTAGTTTGTTTTTTTGTAATATTTTGTAAAAGAAAATAAATATGTGAGAATATCTAAACGAAGTTGTAATTCTTTTATTTCATAAAGTAGAGATATATTGAGTGCTCCTTTTAAACGTATATAGGCTTTATAATGAGATTGTTACAGAAAGGTCGATGCTTGTCAGCTCGCAAAATAGTAACTAAACCAGTTTAATTATCTGTATGTAATTTCTATTGAATGTACGCGTGAATCTACATATCATTTGCCTTTCCCTTTGACCCGGTTTTAACACGACCAAAAAGGTATAGTTTTCAAAGAATGATCTAAAGATTTTGAAATATATCTGCTTAATATATTCATATAATGACCTGTACGCACTTATCTTTTAATCCCAAGTATATTTCCAATTCTAGCTCAAATAAAACCGTCATTCATTGAAATTCAATTTATTCCAGAACATAAATGATTATGTTTGCGTTAAGGATACCTCCGCAGTGCAACAATCTGAAAGTTTGTGTCAAACATTTCTGAACGTTTATTAAAGGACATTAAATTGACAAAATGGTATTCAACAACACAGAACAGAAAGCAAAAAATTAACCAATGCTACTTCCGTATAGGTGTGAAAGTCAATGATGAGTGGCGATATTCAATTCTAGAATGCATGACTGATTTTCGAGAAGAATATCCTGAATTAGTTTTTAACTAAAAACTACAATGTTTCAGTCGAGAAACTGATAGTGGGTGAGCATCTGAGCATCATGCCAGCTCATTCTAAAGAAAACTTTACACTATCACGCATACAATGTTTTCATCTTCAGCTTCTTCGAGTGGTTTATCCAAGATGAGTGGATTTTGTTAACGGTTCCAAAATAATCTAAACAATGGGGATATCTCTAACACGGTTTTCTTCTCGGATCTTGGTTGGCTTGGTTTTATCTTTTTGTGTTGTTTTGTGTTCAAAAACCACTTCATCGTTAAAAAGTTGGTGTTTGGGTTGGAATATGTCGAAGAAGGTTGGCGGTGGTCATGTGCCATCTATTGAAACCATTAGATGTGGTTTTTTTTCGACCCGTTCAAGGAGATATCGCGAAATATTATATTTTAACGAAATAGAAACAAAAAAAAAATAAAAGTGTATTTTCGAGGCTGTTAAAGAAACTCTTCCATGATGTGGGAGTTAATGCTACCAACAATATTCCTTCCGGTTTTACAAGCTGAGGGATTATTCCCTGTGTAGCAGAGATAGCGTTTTAAAAAAGCTTCGAAAACTTACCGATGATCAGTTACAGCAGCAAGAAAAGTGTGATGAAATTGATCGATGTTGGTCGACGATGTTTACCAACTTTTTGAAAGAATCAGACTGCGAAACGAGGGTACATCGTGTCCATCTGAAAACGTGTTAGATGATCATCACTCTGATGTGAAGGAAGATAATGAATCTCATGTTGAAAGATATAGCTCAGAAAGACATTTCGATCCAGAGTGCACGTTCGAAAGAATAAGTGAAAATCATACTGTTAATAACTTTGTTTTGTCAAGGTTTAAATCTTAATAATCAAGAAAAACGAAAGGTGTTTTATTGGAAATATCACTGAGGTGTTCTAAAAGGAGCAATCTTTGGATCAACGGATACAACAAATTTTCCTTCAGAATGTGCCAAATAGTCCCATTACTTACATCCAAAGCGTCAGCAATTTTTCAAGTAGAACTACCGCGATCTTCTTCAATCATGTCTAGCACATCCTCTTCCAGCTCTACCGTTCTTGCTGTCCTTGGCTTTCCTGCTCCTCCATTTCGTCTTAATGTGCCTGTTTCATAAAGACGCCGATGAATACTTTCGTTTTTCTATCAGGAAGAATACGGCCAGGAAATCTTTCAGTACACAACCTCCTAGCTTCTAATGCATTGCCATCAGCAAGTCCATAAATGTAGTGCATGTCGGTCATCTCGGCATTCGTATAGCGATTCATGATAAGGAACTTGAACAAATTCGACACATACAAAATTATTAATCACGAGACTCATTCAATATGTCGGTGAATAGAACAGGACTGTTTAAAAATATTTTTGTACTCGCTTATCAAAACCCGTCATTTCACGATTCGATTTGCGTGCGTAAAAAGTCACTTTAAGCACGAGTGCGTAAAAAATTCGTGTCCATAAAGCGCTCGCCTCCGGCTCGCGCTTTAAACTGGTCACTCATTCGCGAAATATGATTTCACGCACTTGGTTCGTAAATAACTATTTTGTACGCATGATAAATAGATATGCATTAAAATGTTTTTTTTTACTAAAAAACGGTACGTCGTACGATAAAAAGTTAAGAGAGCATTTTTCTTCATAATTGAATAAAGAATAAAGACATATTTTTATTTTTAGAGAAATCAGCGGCGTCCTATTTTCTTCTTGAAAAATAGCCTGTGACGCGCCAATACGCGCGCCACTGGTAGGACTAAAACATCGTGTTGTATTGCAAAGTATGTGTCTCCCACAGCTATTAACACGCCTAAAATTTCGTTATGATATCTCAAGCCGTTTTGGAAGAAATCTAATTTTTACTGTTTTTTTAAATTAAACTTCAACACGTTGCAGATCGGTAACGAAGCGTTTGCGGACCTATGTTTATCGGAACTTTTTTGTATAAAATGACCTGGGCAATCACCCTCTTTATTATTGCCGCATCTTTTTTAAACACCCTGTATATATATTTATTCACTTAAAATTAATTCCCATGTTCTTTGACGATGTAGCGTATCATGCGTTGAAATAAGAATAATCTTACAAGAAAGAATATCGTCAGCGTGTGAACACCAAACAATCTTTAAATTATTTAATCGATAAAATAGTTATGAATAATATTAGATCAAATGTTATTGTTTAAATAAAATGTTAAATTTATAATGAATAACATCTGTAAAAACATGCTCTAAGCCATTTATTATTGTTATCTGCAAGCATCGCCTAGTGATCTACATTACAAATTAATGTATCTTTTGTATTTCGAGAGGAGCAAGATAGAGCTGAGTATGAATTTTGATTTCAAATGTTCAGGGGAGATGTATTCTGATTTAGTTGTTTCTCAGTTTTTTATATCGACGGATGTTTCACGTGATTATCAGATAACAAAAAAAATTGATTATCGCAAATATAAGTTTATACAATAGTTATTAATAAATATCATTTAATTTGTTCCATTTTTATAAATTACACTTTAAAGATTGTGGTTTAGTGGAAGAAGTGCAGTACCTATGCATATGCTTGAACGGCTGAAATGTATAGAACAGACACTTATTACTTATTTATTTATGATCGGTATATTGTCGTTGTGCCGAAAATAATAATCATATTTCTTAATAGGTGTTATCAGCTTTTTACAATGTAGGCCAAACCCATTGTAGTTCAGTTTAGTTTCTTCCATGTAATGCAGTTCTATTTCCACTGATTTCTAGCATACATCTTCAGTGTTATTTTATTATTTCAGAAACATGGCAGTTAATGTGTTGGAAACGAAAGAATTACTCGAACTATCTCTGCTAAAATGTAAAGTATGCAGTATGAGACTCCAAAGTCCCGTGATACAAGTGGGTCTTTTTGGTAACGTGTGCGGAAGTTGTTGCGACAGGAGCGTCTACACGGAAGTAGTTCGAAACGTTGATCTGGAAGCTCTTCTTCAAAAATTGTACTTACCGTGTAATTACGCCAAACAAGATTGCCAATTTGCAGGAAGCTTCGATGACGTTTGCAACCATGAAAAACAATGTCCTTTTCGTAAGGGAAGATGTCCATTAGCGAATTATGGACAATGCGCGAACAGCCTTAAAACTGCAGGTGATTTGGTCGAGCATATGAAATCTGAACATCCTGATAACGTTTTAACGGTGGTTAAAAATTATGTTTCCGTGAAAAATCCAATTAGATCAGATGAAGATGTTTTTTATCTTTTGGTGGTCAATGATATGAATTTAATTGCAAGATCACGATTGGATGCTAATAAAGGCCTCATTCTATACGCGTTTTATTACTTAAATTATGTTGAGTGCGTGCAAATATTAATTGAGCTGAAATATGATAATACAATTTCCAACACAGAGACACGTTGTAGGTTTTCACCTATAGATGAAATTACTGAAGAATTTCCTGAAAAGTACGCTACTAAAATACAATTGAGTACGCTAAAAACTTTCGATTGTTTAAACAGCATCACAGTTAAAGTGAACACCGAAAAAGAAGATATGATAATACCACCAATGAGTGCTAAATCTGTTACGCAGAAATGCGCAAGATGTGAGACAGTTTCGAAGCATTTCTACTACTGTAACAAGATCAATACAGTAATTTCCTGCGTCATTTGCGCGAAAAATTTTGACCATTATTGCCGATGCGGCTTTAGGCTAAATTCAACACATGTTCACGTTCTCATTCAATTAGATAAAATCAAACCGAATTTACAATTCAAATGTAAAAATATTGGCTGTAATAAGGAAATAAGTGGTTACAATTATAATGATCACGTTAAATCGTGTTGTCGATTTAGACAAATGAAGTGCCCGTTTTCAGATTGCGCTTTAGGGAAATACAGAACTTTCGCAGATATACTCGTCCATATAAAAAAAGATCATAAGGATAGTCTAGATCAAAATACTTGCGAAATACCAAACTCTGACGGTGCTTCACGACAACTCTGTTTCACTGACATTGACCTAATTGTCATACATACCTACAGCATCTATAATGGTACGCTTCATGTTAAAATACAGCAAATTTTTAGGTTATTTTTCTACTGCATCCATAAATGGCAGATTTACTTGGCACATCCAGTCAAGGGCTGCGAAACGGTCATCTCTGATGTTTATGATCAACACCAGTATCAGAACGAATTCAATATTATAAACTATGCACGTGACGACGTTATTACCCTTAAGGTTTCGTTCGGAAACGTTCTACGCTCTGAAGATATCGACTACATATACCGGTTACGTCCGTAAAGGAACTCATTTGGACATTATTGACATTTGTTCTTTCTAGTATTTTGTAAACAAAAACAAATACCATTATATTATTAATAAATTTATTAGAAATTATAAAAATAAATATATTTGAAACTGCATTACTGGTTTGTTATACCATCTTAGTGTTATTATCAATCCGTATATACATATAGTTCATTCACGTGACGTGACATTTGTGCCACAATAATTTTTGTCAAATGGAAAGTTTTTTAACCTTTCCAGTTTACAAATTACAAAAATTAACCAAAATTTACAAATAATTGCGGTAGGAATTCAGATTTAGATACATAAATAATAGATACCTACTAATATCAATTATATTTATTAAGGATAACATTCAGTTTTCAATGTACAGAAACAAAATAACAAAATTTTGTCTCGCTATATCTTATAGTATGTATAAACAAAAAAAAATGTAATGAAATCAACTAATTGCAGATTTGTTTTCTAAAGACATAAGGCAATTTATTTTGTTAGGTAAAGGTCATCGGTTTCATCCAACTAAATACGATGTAGAGTACAAAGAAGTATAAAAGTATTAGCAACTATTTTCATAACACTCAGAACAGACGCCAAGTATATGCTCAAGACATAAATTTTCCGCACTGTTAGCAGACTAGTGAGCATAGCACGATTTTTTTGATGGGAATAGAGTAATGAGTAACGTTGAGTTTGTAGACTCGTGAATCGAATGTTGAATGGGTTATTGCCGGGATAGAATCCTCTATCCAGCGGTTTCCTGAGCCCACAAAACAGTTCGTTAGGGAGACCTGCAAACATACTATTTCAAAAAATTTGAAATCCTATAAATCACCCCAGACATCCGAAAACATTAAAATTATTAAAACTTGTTTTTGTTTGAAAGCTTACAAAGGGAACAAGGTTGTTATTTTAGATAAAGAGGACTACTATGATCGGGTTAATGACCTGTTGAGTAGTGGCCCTTATAAGTCAATTTCAAAAAATCCTTTACCGAAAATGATTAGAGACGTCAACAATGTGTTTAAAGCTTGCAACAGCCTTGTTACTGCCGATGTTAGACGTAAGCTACATGTTTCCAATCCGGTTATCCCCAAATTATATTGTTTACCTAAAATTCACAAACCTGGCAAGTCGGTAAGGCCAATTATTTCGGCAATTGACGCACCGACTTATAAGGTTTCCAAATGACTGACCAATGAATTTAATAATTTGCCAATACAGCAACCTAGTTTTGCAGTTAAAAATTCGTTAGAATTTATTAAAGAAATTCAAAATATTCAGTTGCTGGAGGGTGAAGTATTGATTTCATTTGATGTTAGTTCTCTCTTTCCTAGTGTACCGATTCCAGACACCTTAACATACCTTGAGGACTTGTTGCTTCAAAATAGTTTGAATCAACAATGTGTCCAGGAATATATTCACTTAACTGACATCTGTATGAAACAGAACATCTTTCAATTCAACGGGAGTTTTTATGAACAGCTGGAAGGAACGGCAATGGGTAACTCCTTGTCGCCCTTTTTGGCTAACCTTTTCATGAGCCGTTTTGAAAAGGACTTAGAATCTGAGAGCGAATATTTTCCTAGGGTTTGGTTGAGGTATGTGGATGACATTTTCGCTATATTTGATACTAAAAAATGTAATATTGATGATTTTCTCAATAGATTAAACAATCGGTTCGAAACCATAAAGTTCACTTGTGAAAGAGAACAAAACGGTCAGCTACCCTTTCTAGATACTTTAGTAATTAGAAATAACAATAGATTAGAATTTGACGTGTATAGAAAGGAAACCAGTACACTTCGCTACATTCCTTCAGATTCCCATCATTGTGTTCAACACAAAATGGCAAGTCTGAACTTTTTGGTCCACAGACTCTTCACTTTTCCCTTGAACAAGGCGAGGTATGATGGTTGTCTCTCTCCCTTCACCTTAATACTCTTAGGTCCTGTTTTTCTATCGCTGGTTAACACATTTTAACTGACAGGTAAACCCAAACTGTTGGCTAAAGCCATCGATTTATCGATCTCACAGTTTAAACCAACTGCAGGTCAAAGTACATATAATCTAAGCTAGTAATTTAACTTGAAGTTAAGCTGAACTACCAGCCAGTTAACAGAAACAATTAACCGCCGATTGAAAAACCGGGCTTTAATAATCAATTAATATGTCTATTTTCTGACCCACTGGAAGAAATTGACATTTAATATGTGTCAAATTACTAATAATTATTAGTAATTTGACACAAATTACTAACAATTATGAGTAAGTAGTTAATGTCAATTTCTTCCACTGAAGAAGTTTTTTATCGAAAACATATTATTATATGTTCTGGAATAAATTGGTATTTAATTACCTATTTGTTGTTTTATTGATTTACAAGTGGAAATAATTCAGGAATTAAAAGTTAATAATCAATATAAATTTGTTAAATTCCCTTATACCATACTGTTCCCATAAAATTAAGAAATTACTACTTAAACATCCTACTATTAAGTTAGCTGTTTTTATAAGTCACTATACGTACACATTTTAACCTTTTTAGTATATTTTCGTTTATATATATATATATATAAACAAACTTAAACTTGACTGTAAACACTATTTAACCTCCAAGATTTCTCTTTTTAGTAATAAAATCGCATGTCAGGCTTGGATACATTAAAAACGCCATGTCTCCTAAAGCTGCACGTCAGACACTGGGACTTGCCATTAAAAACACACTCACATTTAATATAAAGTTCTGTGACATTGGTTGATAATTTTTACAAGATTAGTATAATTTTTACCAGAAAATTCAAGGGACCAGTGCCTGACATGCTGTTTAAGCTTACGCAGTTGTGTTTATGCATTTTTAATGTTCCATAAGCTACTGAGACATCAGCTTTGAGTGCACATAGAGCAGCATAGAGTATATTTAAGTAGAATATTGTCTGTAAGAAAACTTTACTGATAATCGGTGTTATTATTATTTATTTATTTATTGCTAGGATGGAAAACAAAAAGATTTTGAAGTATTCTGAAGCTGACATGCAGCAAGCTTTCGCAGCAGTTAGAAATGAAATGGCGGTGTCAACTGCTTCTAGAAAATATAAAGTACCTAGAACAACCTTACTATACAAACATACGGGAAAATACCCTATAAAACGAAAAATGGGTCCCGACACCGTACTCTCTGAAGAAGAAGAAAAGGCGTTGCTCAAAGAAACGAATCCTTTCGGAAATAGTAGACCCGGCAGGCACTGGTTTGAAAACTTCAATAAAAGACATCCTGAGCTGTCTATGAGGACACCAACAAATATTTGTGGTTCAAGGGGTGCCCTAAATGAAGGTCAAATAAAAAACTGGTTTAAAGAAGTTGAATTGGGCGGAAACTTTGATGTCACTAAAAATGGGAATCGAATTTTTAATATGGACGAGACTGCATTTTTTTTGTGCCCCAAGGATGACAAAGTGATGACAGTTTTAATCAAAACGACGAAAAAGACTGCTTAACGGTTTTTCTTGGTGGCAATGCTGTAGGTTTACAAACACCACCAATGGTCATTTTTTCTTATGAAAGAATTCCTGCAGCGGTTTCCTTGTTACTGCCATCAAATTGGAGTGTAGGAAAAAGTGAAAATGGTTGGATGGTCAGTGCCAACTTTTATGAATATATGGTGAACATTTTCTATCCATGGGTAGTCAGCCAAAATATCGAATTTCCTATTATTGTCTTTATTGATGGGCATAAACCCCATCTTAGCATGCCACTAGTGACTTCTGTAATGAGAATGGGATCATTTTAATAGCTCTTTTTCCAAATGCAACTCACATTCTCCAGCCAATGGATGTATCAGTATTTAAACCTCTGAAGTCTTCTTGAAAGAAATCTGTAATAGAATTTAGAGTTGAAAATATCGGCAAGAAACTGAAGAGAGAAAATTTTGCTCCTCTTCTTCAAACAACCTTAGATCAAACTATAACAACTAACATGTTTGTTAATGGTTTCAGAAAATGTGGTATATATCCCTTTGATGCAGAAGCTGTTGATTACTCACGACTCTTAAGAAATGTTGAACCAGAGGAAAAGGTTCAAAATACGGAGATAGTAAAACATATAAATTTCATAGAGAAAAAACTTGGGCATAAATTACAATTGTTTCAAATCTGTCAAAGTGGAATGTGGAACGGAAACATCGAGGATAAAGCGTTATATGAGTTTTGGAAAACCTTACGTGATGATATCAACCCTGGAAATTCTGATACAATTGAAAATGAAAACTGGATGGAGTTGGACAATTTATTAATTGACAACAGTATTATAGAATGTCAGATAGATGAAGAAGGTAATTTGTTTGTGGACAATAATTTGTCAATGACTTTTGAAATTGAGACTGAAAATAAAGACTGTGATCAAAATGCAAATCATGAAATATCTCGTGAAATACCTGGTACAAGTAGTAGCGATACCAAGGCGGATGTTCAAATTGAAGATAATAGTCAGAATGACCTAGTATTATGCCAAGAACAATGTTCTACAAATCATGACATAAATCCTCTTGAGCATGATTTGCAAAATAAAGACTGTGCTACCAGCAGTGAGAGTGAAAATATACCTGAAGAACCGCATACACTTGAACATAGAACTCCTGAAAAAACAGAGGTCCGCGGTGAAGTAATTACCGATGTTGGTAACAAGAAACCGCAACTCGACGTTGATCCGTTTGTACCATCGCCATTTAAAAGAATTTTATTTTGGCCCGTCAGTGAAACGAAAATCGAAAAGAAACGAAGAAAAGAAAACATTCCATCTGTTGCTACTTCGCAACAATGGAAAGACTATTATGCGAAGAAGGAAAATGAGAAAAAGAAACTTGGAGAAGAGAAACTTGAAAGAAAGAAAAAGAGAGAAGAAAAAAACACTCCTTGGAAGTTTTAAAGAAAAGAAAGGAAATAAATCGCAAGGATGTTAGCAGTAATTCAGATTCAGATCACTCTTTTACGAATGATAATTTGCAAGACAAAAGTAATTTAGAAGACTTAAAGATTTATGACTATGTAATAGTAAAATATGACGACAAGTATTACCCTGGTATTGTAGAAAAAATCGATGACGATGAAAAATTTGTAAGTGCAATGTCTTCAAGTAAAAAGCTCTGGAAATGGCCAAATCCTCCGGACAAGTTATGGTATAAATTAAAGATAATGTCATGGCAGTCATAAATAATCCAAAGACTCTGGGTACCCGGGGACTGTATATGGTACCTGAAATAAATAAATACCTAGGTATTACAAATAATATAATTTAATAAATTTATATAAAAATATACATACCTGCACTTTTTTATATATGGAAACTGTACCTACTTTGATGTTTCTAGGGGTTACCTAACTCAATTTCAAATTTTTTATCAGCTACTGGGACAACAAATGTCCACTACTGTATCAAGAGTTGTCAGCTACCGGTACATTAGCATTTTTTTTTTACTTAGAATTCAATAGGAAAATTACGATAGCTTATAGTGGACTGATAACAGACTTAGCGTAATTTAGACTATGTGTAGCTTTTCTAAAAAAAAATCCAACGTTAAAAACTTCTGAATAAGAAAATGATAACACAAAGTATCTGAGAGTTGAGCTTAAGATCTCAGCTACTGGGACGTTTTAATTATGTTTTAAACTGTGATTATCCATTTTTTGGTATGACTATTCAAGTTTTTAATGTATTGGACTAAGGATTAGAGCGTGGTCTATAGTGGGACAAATGATCTGGCAACCTTGTTTAAGTTTTGCTTCGAGTGCCAAACCTCTTTGTTGTGTCATCCGTTCATACTCGTTGTGTGTTTTTAAGAAACTTGTGGTCCCTGACAAATATTAAGAGAGATATTTTTAATTTTAAATAAAAAGGTAAGTTCATGTGTAGCATTTCTACATTTAAAGTCAAATAGTTTTGTTTATAACTCTTTTAATAATAAAGATCCTTAAATCAAATTAATATGATTTGTGAAGTTAGAATTTATTTTTCATGGAGTGGTCTATACTGGGAAATGTCTAAGTGGTGCATACTGGGACACCCTAAAAAGTGGTCTATACTGGGACGCATATAAATAATGTATGTTTTAAGCGTTTTCCTGACGAATTTTATTCGCAAAAATAAAAATTGGTTTCTGATAAATTGATTGTAACTTTTGTATATCTAAAACATACGAATACGTTTTCGATATTATATAAAAATATTTAGACAACAATTTTTATCGCTTGTGTTGTGTCTTGCAGATTTTTTAACAATGCCTAAGTGGCCGAGGGGAAAGTTGCAAGATCACTATGAAGATAGTGCTATACTTCACATGGAAAAAGCAAACCAAATGAAGAAAGCAGTCCTACAAATAATCAGCGGTCAAAAAACTTTGAGAGAAGCAGCAACACATTTAATATCAAAATCGGCTTTGCAACGTCACGTTTCAAAATATAAGGGTCTCTCAGATGATGAAAAAGCTAAATATGATTTTTCACAAAAACATGGGTATAAATCCGTTTTTACTGAAGCAGAGGAAGCTATGCTGGCACAGTATTTGCTTGATGCCTCTTATATGTGCTATGGTTTAACTGAAAGAGAAACCAGAATTTTGGCATATTTGTTTGCCGTTACAAATTCAATCGTTATACCAGACACATGGAATGCGAATGGTGCCGCTGGGGGTGAGTGGATGAAAAATTTCCGACATCGTAATTCTCGGTTAAAATTACGCACACCTGAAGCTACGAGCTTGTCCCGAGCAACTAGCTTTAACAAACACAATATTTCCGAGTTTTTTTTAAATTTGACAGCTGTCCTTCAAAAGTACAAATTTTGTGCAAGTGACATTTATAATTTAGATGAGACAGGTGTTACGACTGTACACAAGCCTCCAAAAGTATTAGCGCAAAGTGGTTGCAAACAAGTCGGAAAAATCACTTCTGGAGAACGAGGTATTTTAGTAACCCTATGTTGTGTAATATCCGGAAATGGTACTTTTATTCCCCCATTCATGGTTTTCCCAAGAAAAAAATTTGTGCAAAAAATGTTACAACACGCTCCACCTGGTTCTGGTGGCTCCGCATTTTCTTCAGGTTGGATGACTTCGAATACGTTTTCAGAATGTATGGATCATATTATTAAACATACTAACTGCTCTCCTGAGAAAAAGATATTGATCATATTGGACAACCACGAAAGTCATTACGCAGTGGATGTTTTGAAAAAAGCAAAAGATAATGGCATAATATTATTAACTCTACCACCACACTGCAGTCATCGGATGCAACCTTTGGACTTTTCCTGCTTTGGACCTTTCAAATCTTACTATAATAGAGCAGCTGATGAATGGATGATTAATCACCCAGGCACACCTCTAACAATTTATAATATAAGTGAAGTTGTTGGTACAGCATTCCCGTTAGCTTTTACCCCAACCAATATTTTAAAAGGTTTCCAGAAAACTGGAATTTGTCCTTTGAATTCCAACATTTTTACAGACCAAGATTTCATGATGTCTTACGTCACAGACCGGCCATTTGAAATTGCAACTTTACCAAATCCTGAACCTCAAAATACTGTAACAAGCGAAGCAAATACTGCCTCCGAGTCGTCCATTGAAGTTCATAATGTTGGATTTGATGTTACCTTAGAAAAAATATTAGTTGATTCCAATGATATTACTACTGCTTATTTCCAACCTCCTGATGAACCTGCAGTAGCTGGACCTTCTCATTCTAAAGCATCAATGTTAGTAACACCTGAAGCCATTCGACCTCACCCCAAAGCAGCTCCTAGGAAAAATACTACCAAGAGAAAGAAAGGCCAATCATTAGTACTTACAGACACTCCTATAAAAGATAGATTAGAAGAAGAGTATAGACAACGACAAGAAAAACAACAGTTAAAAGAAAATAAGAAACAGAAAGTGACAAAACAAGTGTTTGGAACATTAAAAAAACAAGAAACTGAAAAAGATAAGAAACTACGTGCCGATATTTTACATAAAAAAAATGATAAAACGATACAGTCAAGCTCTGAAGAATCCGAAACCGAGGATTCCATTGATGAAAACGCAGTATGTGATGATGAGGATAACGATATGGAACTAGAAGTTCAAATTGGCGATTTTGTTATTGTGAAATACCCTAACAAGCAAGCTGTTCGTCATTATGCTGGATATGTTGAAGACGTCGTTAACGGCGAATATGTGGTTTCTTTCCTTCGTAAAGTATTTGGTCACACATTAACATATCCCAAGGAAGAAGATGTGGACACCATAGAACCAGACAACATTGTTTACCAAAACCTTCTGCAATAGGTTCAACGAAACGTTCATCGTGTCAGCTACAGTTCCAATTTGATTTTTCGCCATATAATATGTTTTAATTCCTGATTATTATGTGTGCCATTCGTTTACATGTTATATATTTTTTTTAAAAATAAATTTTTCAATAGCATCAATATTCCTTCCTCAATATCTATGCTTAAATTATATTAGTCCCAACATAAACCATACGTGTCCCGGTATGAACCAATAAGAGGCCCACTATGAACCAATATTGGTCTATACCGGGACACATGGTTCATACTGGGAAGATCAATATATATTTTTTTCGGTTAACTTTATCTAAACCCACAATTGACACATAATTGAGAGTATACGTAGTAGTGATTTTGTCCCCTTAAAACTTTAAAAAAATTGAAAGTGCGTCTGAAAAACTTAAATATTCAAAACTGTCCCAGTATAAACCACGCTCCTACATTGTTTTAGTGCTAACTTCTTCCTCTATCGGAAGTTTTTTTCTAACTATTATTGTTATTATTTCCTTAATTATTGTCTTGTAGATAACCTTCTGATGAAGAATTTAATAAAATTCGAAAGCTTAAGGTCAAGATTAATGAATCTTTCTGAAAATTTACCATTGGCTGCTAACCCCACTAATTAGGATCATCTTAATTTTGCATTTAGTTAACGTTGTGACAGCCGTTATTTCCCCTCTAATTATTATGTATTATAATGTAGTATTCGTCTTTATAATAAATGAAATACTATTTACTATAAATATGTTTACTTTAAAAACCAGGAACTTCTAGGGAATGGGAGCTTCTTACATTCTGAAGAGAAATGACGAGATACACCACAATTAAAACATGTTAGCTTGCGTGTTTTCCCTTGATTATGTGCTATACTATTTCTTAGTTATACTGCATATAGTGTACTTTAGATAAGGTCTTCCAATAAGACGTTTCATTTTCAATAGCCCGCCATTTTAACAGTCATCACTCAGGGCTGCGTTCGAAATGTTATACTTTAGGGTAAAAATTACGCCGTGTGTATCAAAATCCGTTCGAAAAGGTAGGGTAAATTTTTCTCGTATATAATTTGCCGGTGTCCGAAAACACTGAGATAAAACTCTGTGTGCACTCTTAGTTACCCAGATAAAAAGCAGGGTAAAATTTACTCGAGCATGCGCATTGTTCTCTTTGAAACGTATCACATCACATCACATCACACATTATAATATTGTATTGGCACGTACAGGTTAGGCATGGTTAGGTACTGCAAATTTTATGCAATTTGTTATTTATCAAATACAATTAACCAAAATGGAAGTGCAAGCAATTACTTCTAAAATATTTCGCAATCTTCATATAATTTTTGTGTCAACTGAATTGCCACAATCACACATTTTTTTCTTTTTTCTTTTATTGTGCAAAGTGCAAAGTCCAAGCAACATAACCTACAATCCCCTATTTCTTATCCTTCCTACAACAGCTGGTAACCATGGCAACGATATTATTCTACACAAGGCGTTCGAAAACTGATGGAGAGTAAAACCACGTGATATTACACTGGTCGTGATGAGTGAGTTACCTTGACGTATAACATTTCGAACGCACTCCAGTCGGTAACTACTTGACGGATGACAAGTAAAAATTGCGCCATTAATAAAAATGGAACGAGATACACTTTAACAACGCATTGAAATTATTAAAATTCGCTACAAAAATGGTGAAAATTTTGCGGTCTCGGTTCGCAAAACTAAAGCATTTTTCGATCGTCGTGAAGCACCTTCTCGGCCAGCAATTGTGAAGCTGGTCGAAAAATTTGAGCTGTTGGAACAACTTACTGATGTGAAGAATCGAACTCGTGCACGTCGCTCAAGAACAAATGAGAATATTACTGTTGTAGCGCATAGTGTTGAGGAGAACCCAGGTTTGTCTATTTCTCGTCGATCTTTGGAATTGGGCATTCCACGAACGACACTACACCGTATTTTGCAAGACTTAGGTATTAAGTCTAATTAGAGTTCAGTTAACACAACAACGCACGCCTACCGACTATCAACAATGTCGTGTCTTTCCTGATTGGGTCCTTAAAATGCATCAAACTGAATGATCAAAGGGAATTTCATCGGAAAATCATCTTGAGTGATGAGACCCATTTTCACCTCGGAGGCTATGTAAACAAGCAAAATTGTCGCATATGGGGTTCGGAAAACCAAAGAATGATTGTTGAAAAGTCTGTTTATCCTCAACGTGTGACTGTTTGGTGCGGTTTTTTGGTCTGGCGGGGTTATTGGACTTTACGTTTTCGAAAATGAGGCTGGAGAAACTGTTACGGTGAATGGATTGCGGTATCGAACGATGATTGACGACAGTTATGCCATACAAGTAATGATACCATCGCTCTTTTGCTGCTCTTGTGATGTAACATCTTTGAACTTTTTTGTTTGGGGCTACGTGACAGATAGGGTCTATGCCAATGACTCACAATCGATTCAGGATCACAAAGATGGAATTCGAATCGGATCATGTCTGCTTCTTTTTCTTCCTCACACATAAAATAAACAAGCTCTTGCCTTGGTTTGTCTCTTTTGTATTTTTTGTTCCAAATTGTATTTTCCTTATTTAGCTGCAGTTTTAAAAGATTTTTCTCGCTTGTTATTAATGTAAATAAAATCATTCCTTCGTGGCATTATTCTTGTTTTAAGAGGTACGTAAGAGGCAGATAGCATTAAGTATCAACACACATTCTATACGCGTTTTATTGCTTGAATTATGGTCACAATATCACACACGTGAAAATATCAATCATATTGCAATCTAGGAGAACCTTTTACAATCCAACAGAGGTCTTTATTATATAATTGCGAAATTACTGACGATCTGCATGAACAGTATCCTACTGAACTAAAATTGAGTGTGCTGAAAACCTTGGGTTGTTTAAGGCGCATCGAACTTCAAATGGACATCGAACGGGATATGACAGTGCAACAAATGACGACTCAAACTGCTCGGGACAAATGCCCAAAATGTCGGAGAGTTACCAAAAATATCTACTATTGTAGTAAGAGCAATACAGTAATCTCTTGCGAGACTTGTACGGAAAAATCTGCCAATTGTTGCCAATGCGATGGTAGCCTAAATTCAACACCTGGTCATGCTCTCATTCAACTAAATCGTCTTCAACCGAAGATCACATTTAGCTGTCAAAATATTGGCTGTAATAAGGACATAAGTGGTGACTATTATGATGAGCACATCAAATGGTATTGTGAATTTAGACAATTAACGTGCCCATTTTCAACATGCACCGGGAAATATGAGGACGCTTTCATACGTGTACTCGCCCATATAAAAGAAGAACATACGGATAGTGTAAATCAAAATAGTTTTGAAATACCAAATTCTTTTGGTGAATCACGACAACTCTGTTTTATCGACAAGGACTTAGTCGTCATGCACACATACGAGATCAATTCCAATCAACAGCTTGTTGTTACAATCGAGCGAATACACACCATGCTTCGGTCCATAGAGTATAGGTGGCAGATTTATTTCGCACATCCGCTCAAGGGTCACGAAACGGTCGCTAGTGGTTTTTATAGAACCCGCGAATATAAACACACTTGCAATATTGAAAACTACAAATATGGGGATGTTATTACCGTTAAGGGTTTGTTCAGAAAGATTATGGAAGTAGAAGAACGCTACATGTGCGGATTATAATCGTGAAGGAACTGATTTGTATATTATTGACATTTATTCTTTCTATATGCTTTGTAGTATTTTATAAATAAAAAATACGATTATATTTATTACGAATTTATTAAAAGTTTAAAACGAAGTATGTTGTGTTGTCAATCCATTTAAATATGTATAAACACTACATAATTAAAGTTTTCCGATAGACATGGTGATAATGAATAAGTGAGCTCACACAGTTAACAGCTATAGCTGCTACTGTGCAAGTATGAACGTGTCTCAGCGCAGAGCAACAAGCAGGTTTCTGCGTCTTATTGTAGCGTTTTGTTGCAAAACTTTCCTAGTACCCTTTGTACTTTGCAAATTATTGTATATACGGTAAGAGCCAGATAGCGTTAAGTATCAATACCTAATTTCAAACGTTTGCGAGAGAGATTAATTATTTTTTATTGTTCTATATTAACGCATCTCTTACATGATTATCTGATAAAAAAAATGATTATCACAACGATAGGGTAACTTTATACAATCTCTATTATTAAACACATGAAATTATTCGATTTTTACAATTTAAAGATTGTGGTTCAGTTGAAAAAGTTCTAATAGAAGTTTTAATAAATTTCCCCGACAAAATATGTGAGTATCTAAATGCTTCTTACTGTTTAAAATGTACAGAGCACTCATTTATTATTTATTTACTAGTATGTATACATAGTTGTTGTGCTGAGAAGAATACAGTTTAGAAAATATTGTTGTTTAGCTCAATATCAAATAACTTGAAAGATTTTAATGGAGCACCTTCTCTTGAACCAATTTAAAATTAGTGTTAATTCTCTGAATACATCTTCAGCATTATTTTATTATTTCAGAAACAGCAATGAATATCTTGGAAACGAAGGAGTTACTCCGTCTATCTGTACTAAAATGTAAAGTATGTGGTGCAAGACTTCGAAGTCCGGTGATGCAAGTCGGGGCTTTCGGCAATATATGCGGAAGCTGTTGCGGCAGAAGCGTCTACACGGACGTAGTTCCAAACGTCGAGTTGGAAGCTCTTCTTGAAAAACTGTACTTACCGTGCAATTACGCCGAGAGGGGTTGTGAAGTTGAAGGGAATTTTAATGTTATAGATTACCATGAAAGATGTTGCCCTTTTCGCAAGAAAGAATGTCCATTAGCGTATTATGAACAATGCGACAGCGGTCTTAAATATATTGATGATATGATCGAACACATGAAATCTGATCATCCTGATAACGTTTTAAGAGCTGTTGAAAATTACGTAACCGTAAAGAATCCAATTAGATCAAACGAAGATGTATTTTATCTAATTGAGATAGATGATATGAATTTCATGTTGAGAGCACGATTGTACGCTGAGGAAGGCCAGATTGTGTACGTGTTTTATAGCCTGAATTATGATCTCGATATCCAAGGCGTGAAGATATTAATTGTGCTAGAATATGAGAGTACGATTTGCTACGTAGACAATATATACATTAATCGGTTACGTAAAGGTGAACTTCCCAATGAATTTGATGAGGAGGATGCTGCTAAATTAAAATTGAGCACGCTGGAAAGTTTTGATTGTTTAAATAACATCACAATTAAAGTGAACACTGTAGAATATATGAAACGGCGACAAATGAGTACTCAACCTGTTGGAAAGGTTTCCAGTT
Organism: Holotrichia oblita; assembly: GCA_023690525.1. Taxonomy (NCBI): domain Eukaryota; kingdom Metazoa; phylum Arthropoda; class Insecta; order Coleoptera; family Scarabaeidae; genus Holotrichia; species Holotrichia oblita. Next base: position 227,538,441 of record CM043015.1, on the reverse strand, counting down.
GGCAAGAATGCCCAAATTGTTCAACACTTTCGAAAAATATTTACTATTGTAACAAGATCGACAGAGTAATCTTTTGCGAGACTTGTGCAAACAATTCTAACAATTGCCAATGCGGTGTTAGTGTAAATTCAACACCTGTTCATGTTCTTATTAAATTAGATAAAATTGAACCGAAGTTAATATTCCCATGTAAAAACGTTGGCTGTAATGAGAAACTAAGTGCTGATGAATACACTGTACACTTGAAATATAGATTATGCCGATTTACAAAATGCAATTGTCCACTCACCATAGACACTTCCTGTGAATGGCAGGGTGCTTGTATAGATTTAAATAACCATATAAAAGAAAAACATGCCGATAGTGTGAATCAAGATATCTGCAAAATATCACTCTTGATCGGCAGATCACAACAATTTTGTTTTATCAAGGGTGGCATTTTGTTTGTGCAGACCTATAAGGTCACTAATGATGAGCAGCTTATTATTACGACCAAGGAATCTAATTTAAGCAATCGCGTCAGGTATACTTGGCAGATTTATTTTAAACATCCGTTTGAGGGCGGTGAAATGGTCATCTCTGGTATTTGTGTTAAAAATGAATATGAACAAATTGTTGATATTCGGAATTACGCAAGCAAGAAGTTTCTCACTTTTAAGGTTTTCTTCAAAAAGCTTTAACAAATCCTCTTACGAAAATTCTGGCCGAAGTGAAAATAATTTATACATATAATAATAAATAATAATAATAATAAATTTATTCCTCATTTTTTTTAATTTGTTGGTGACCTTAGTGATGTCAGTCCATATATTGTAATGGGAAATTTTTTAATAATTAATAAAATTGAGTTTTACTCTTCAAATAATAGGGTTTTAATAAAAAAATTAATCTCAGGGTTCGCAAGTTCTTAACGCTACAGCACGTGTAGCGAACAGAATACGAGAGCGTATCCTACGTGAAAAAAATACCCAAATGAAAAATTTACAAGTGACATAAAATCGAACAAGACAGAGAGATGTTTTACAAAAAAAAAAATTATTAATTCGAGTAAAATAAACCTTAAAAAAAATTACAGTTACACCACAAATTAAATTATTACCTTTATAAAATTCTTAGAATTTTTGAGAGAATTTCCAACTTTAAGTTTGGACTAATTTTGGTAAATTTCTCTATTTCGAGTTTAACTTAAAATTGTAATTTTTATTAAAATAAATAATTTTTACCTTTTAAATAGTATTTTTTGTAGGTACATACGTTGAAAAATTTATTTAAAAATATAGATACTAATTTTAAATTGTTCTAACAATATTTTTTTAAATTTTAGGACTTAAAATTAATAAATTAGTTTACCTTAACTTACTGTGTATGTGTGTGATTCTCGAAAGCTTTCAAGTTTTTCGCACGTTCGGAGCTGGTGGCCAGTGGCGGTGGACGTCTTTTTCGTAAGGGTTTTTGAAATTCTTTGAAATGTAGGTGTTTTAATGGACCTTTATTCAATGTTGACCTGTTATTTTTTGGCTCAACGGTGCACCGTTAAGGGATAACGCTGTTAAATAAATTTTACGTAGAAATAAACGCTCTGCACGGCGTTCTATTAGGAAAGAGACCGTTTGCTGCTAGCTCATGGGGAATTTGGAACCGTTGATTTGCAATTGTCTTCCAATGTTTTAGAAACACGTAGCGATATGCAATTGTCAATAACCGTCAATACAGGTCCGGTCAAAAATTTTGGTATACAGAGTCACCGTAAAATTGTTGATTTTATGACCACCTACTTTCTCTTCTTTAAAATGCCCCTAACTGGATCGTTTTCTTCATCTTGTGTGTTGAATTAATCGTGTACTTTTATTACAATGTTTGAGTGTGTTTTTGTACAATTTAAATGACATAAAATTAATTAATTACCTAAAAACCTATGATATAAATTTTTGTGGCGAATTGAACATCCTTCTGTTCTTATCGCTGGCTAAACTTCTTAAACTAAAGATCTCTGCTGATCAACACCAGATGGCTACTGAGCCAAAACATGATATGTACATATGCAAAGAAAACATGAATGATGCCAACCTGAAAAGTTTATGCTCCTCTAACATTGAGAGAGTATTGTATTAAGAAAAATTGAATGAATTAAAGATTATTCGCATGTGTGCGATCGTGTTAATGCTATTCAGTTTAATTTGAACCAATTATTTTAATTAATACCCCCAACGGGTCGATGGCCGCAGTGGTTAGGCGGCTGACTATTGTTGTGAGAGGACAATAGGTGCCGGGTTTCAATTCTCTGGAGGGACGGTGACATTTTTTCAGAGAGTTTAATCCCGGATCGACTTGCCATTCGCTGTTGGGAGCAAAGTGATTAACAGCGCGGCATCATAAAAGGCGATATGATGCTGTCACAAAGCCATTTAAACACAACTTACACACACTAAAAACTACACCGCCAGAGTTGCAGTGATAGCCAGACAAGTAATACAGCTTACGGAGTCACTGCAACTAAGCACCCACCACACAAAAAAAAAAAAAAAAAAAAAAAAAAAAAGACACAGATCAGACAGCTAGCCACGGTTTCGTAAATATAATATTAATTTAATGTTTTTATATTTTTTCACTTACCTACACTTGGATCCACATCTGTCAAGCGAAAATGGCGCTGCGAATAGTGCTTGACAGAATAACATTACAATATGTATAAACATTACGTAGGTAATCAAAGTTATGTTCATATTACATTGTTCAATTGGACGTCATTCGTATTGTTCTCTCGTTTTGCGGTAAACATAACTATGGGATAATATCCCAGAGATAAAGTCCACTTCAAAAATATTTGCCGTCTATTGGTTATCAATTAATAACGGTTATGAATCACAAAGCAAAAAAACTATTAAGTGTTAGCGCACTTTTTTCATGCAGCAAGTCTTATGCCAATTTTTTTTTAAATTAAGTTTCAAGATACAGCGCTAGTAGAAAAAAACGGATTTTCAAATTGACCTTTACTCATCTAAATGATTACAGCTTTCTCTTTGCGATGAAACCTTTCTTGAAGTAATTATAATTTAATACACCAAATAAAAAACACATTTTATTCATAATATACTTAACACAAATTTAAATTCTATTGATAGAAAATCAAGATTTAAGATTTTAGTTCAGCCCAGAAAAGTCAACGGAAAATTTAAAATTGCCTCTGCGACATATGGAGGCAGGTAGAACTCGAATAATTTCTTGATCATCCATAGTTTCATCATTCATAGTTCCTGCAATGGCCACTTAAATATCCCCTGCTGTTTTTTTCAATAATTTGAGCAACAAAATGTCTCACAGATTTCTTTGTGGAGTACTTTACATCTGCGTTGGTGTATTCTTCAGGATCAATATCATCGCAATCTTCTGTATAAATGGGCTCGTTCAAGAGTTCATCTTCACTGCTGCTAAATGAATCTTTTCTTCTGGTACCAGTTTCTTTAGTTGCAGCATTAGATATTCTATCAGAAGCTGCTTTCTGTATACTTTTCTTCTCGTTTTCCGTCATTCCTTATACAGCTTCTGTTTGAGATATTACTTCAGCTCCAGAACAATTTTTTTTCATCTGCTAGTAGACGCATTACCATGTTGTTGCACAGTTCTTAGTAGCATCTCTTCAAAAGATACGGACGTGCTTGGCTGAGCTTGGTCGTGACAGATTTCATGTTCATCCGTTTTGTCTTGTCTAACTTCTTGATTATGTCCTCCCAGGAGCATTTCTTTCTCTCTTTTCTCTTTTTCTACGTATTCCTCCCATCTCTTGAAAACTACGGGATCATATTTTTCTTTTGCAATAACGGCAGTATTATACGGAACTATTCCCCTCCTTTTCGCTTTATATGTTTTCTATTGTCAGGTCTTTCCATCCTTGTCCAATAAATTATGCGAACTTTTTCTTTGACATTTTAATACCAACATCGAGCCGACACCATCTAACAATTTTTGCATTCCATGCATCTTTCATTGGCTTGAAGACACTTAAGTCTAAAGGTTGATTAAGATGTGTTGAGTGTGGTGGCAGTTTTAAAATAGTAATGTTATTCTGGATTGCTAGTTCAATAAGATTTAATTGCAGATGAATTGCATGTCCATCATAAATGACTAAAACTGGCCTTTCATCTCCTAGTGTTGGTATTACTTTTGAAAGTAATTATAAAATATTTCGAAATTTATCCATCCGTTTTCACTAGCTGTATGACCCATATCGTTGTAGCTCCTACCATCGTCCGCCATCCAGGAGCTCCAAATATTTTTTCGTTTAAAACTGATTAATGGCGGTGCCCTCCCTCCAGCTCCGCTGACTCCACTTAAGACTGTGTGAGTGTTTTCTCGGCCTGGTCCACTTACAATTCTAGTAGTAAGCTTTCCCCTCTTACCAACAACCTTTGTTTTAGAGGCATCTAAAGTAAAACTAGTTTCATCTAGATTCCAAATGCACTGGGGCTTATCGGAAAGATTCAAATCATTTAAGACAGATTTTAGCAAGATAAAGTATTGGTTAATAAGGGAAGGGTTCACCACTTTTTTCCGAACGTATTCTACCGGTTGCGGCTTTTTAATACTTACACGATGTCTATCTTTGAAATTTTTGAACCAATCATCCCCTGGTACACCATCCTTAAAATTTGTTTTGTTCTCATTTTCTCGCACATAATTGGCCACCACTTCAAACGCTTCTTTCCTAGAGATACCAAATCCCCATTTCTCCATTACTTTCATGACATTTGCAAGCCTTTTTTCTTGTTCTAAAGAGGTCGTAGTAGGTGTTCCCTAAGACACGCTCTTTTTTCCTCTTTTATTAATTAAGTGATAATATAAAGTGGTTTTGGGAATTTTGTAAAACTTGTGTGTGTGTATAAACTCATAGTACCTGCTTTAATGTATGCCACTGCCTGTTCTACAATATTCTTATCATAACTTCCTCTGTCGATTTTCCTTTTATAATTGCGTTCTATCTGTGAGAGAGATATAAAATTAACATGTTCACACTTTCCCGAAAAAACATGTCACACTTAACCTAACATCAAAAAACCGAGGCAAGTGCAACACACACACAAAAAAAATAGGTTAGGAAAATAATAACAAACAAGTAACTATAGCATCTTGTTATGTAATCGTTAACAATCAATCTGGATCTCTGTCATTCCCAATGAAGTCTATATATCCGAAGCAAGTGTCCTCAAAATTTTGCATGACTATTTGGGTATGAAGAAGGTGTGGAAGTTTCTCGAGAAAATTTGATCGACTTGGAGAGGGACAAAACATTTTTATCTCGAATTATCAGCGAGCATGAGACTTGGGTACATCATTGGGACCCTCTTACTAAAAAAGAATCTATGCAGTGCGTTCATAGGGGCTCTCGACCATCAGAAAAGACCAAGACACAATTTTCCGGAAAAAAAAGTGATGGCAACTGTTTTCTGGGATGTTGAAGGAGTCTTGCTTATTGAATATATGCCAAGAGGGCCTACCATAAATGGAGAGGCCTACGGAAACACAATTAAAAATTTAAAAACTGCTCTAGAGGAAAAACGCTCGCATTCTTATCCACGAAAAAACTTGTTGCTGCACGACAATTGCCAGGTTCATAAGACAAGCAAAGTTGAGCAGATAATCAATGCCTGTGCGTTTATAGAGTTAAGACATCCACCTTATAGCCCCGACCTAGTGCCGTCAGACTTCTTTTTATTCAAAAATTAAAAAATTCTTAGGGGAAAGCGTTTTGCGTCTGATGAACAACTCAAAGAAGCTGTTGAAGAATATTATGAGGGTATGGGGTAATTGAAAAAAAGATGGAATAAGTGTATTAGTGTTGAAAGGAGTAATGTAGAAATTTTTTTTTTGTTCTCTTCTGTGCTTTGTTTCATGACTAGGTAGATAACATAAAAATACGCCCTCCTATATACGGTAAGAGCCAGATAGCGTTAGGTATCAAAACCTGGTTTCCAACGTTCGGGAAACACGCACCTTTTACGTGTTTAACTGATAAAAAAAATGATTATCACAGAGATAGGGTCACTTTATACAATAGCTATTAATAATCGCATGAAATCGTCCAATTTTTACAATTTAAAGATTGCGCCGTTTAGTTGAAAAAGTTATCATAAAGGTTTTAATCGATTTTCCAGAAAAAATAGGTGAGTATCTAAATGCTATTTATCGTTTAAATTATGCTGAGAAGAATACAGTTTAGACCAAATATAGTGTTAATTTTCAAAATACATCTTCCGCATTATTTCATTATTTTAGAAGCAGCGATGAATATCTTGGAAACGAAGGAGTTACTCCGACTATCTGTACTAAAATGTAAATTATGTAGTGCAAGACTTCAAAGTCCGGTGATGCAAATTGGGACCTTCGGCAATGTATGCGGAAGCTGTTGCAACAGAACTGTATACACGGACGTAGTTCGGAACGTCGAGTTGGAAGCTCTTCTTGAAAAACTGTACTTAACGTGCAATTACGCCGAGAGGGGTTGTGAAGTTGAAGGGAATTTTCATGATATAGGTTTCCATGAAAGATGTTGCCCTTTTCGCAAGAAAGAATGTCCATTAGCATATTATGAACAATGCGAGAGCGGTCTTAAATATATTGATGATATGATCGAACACATGAAATCTGAACATCCTGATAAAGTTTTAACTGTCGTTAAAAATTACGTAACCGTAAAGAATCCGATTAAATCAGATCAAGATGTATTTTATCTATTGGAGATAGATGAATTGTATTTCATGTTGAGAGCACGATTGGACGTTAATACAGGCCATGTTTTGTACGCGTTTTATTCCTGGAATCGTAATCTCATCCGAAGCACGAAAATATCAATCGTGTTGAAATATAAAAGTACGGCTTGCAACGTGGACGATATAGAGATCAACTGGTTATGTAAAGGTGAACTTCCCGATGAACTTGATGAGGAGGATGCTGCTAAATTAAAATTAAGCACGTTGGAAAGTTTTGATTGTTTAAATAACATCACAATTAAAGTAAACACTGAAGAATACACGCGACAAATGAGTACTCAAACTATTAGAGCGTGTTCTGTTTGGCCGGAATGCCCGAAATGTTCGACAATTTCGAAAAATGTGTATTATTGTAACAACATCGACAGAGTCATCTTTTGCGAAGTTTGTGCAAAAAAATCTAACAATTGCAAATGCGGTCTCGGAGCAGATGCAACACCTGTTCATGTTCTCATTAAATTAGATAAAATTCAACCGAAGTTAATATTTCCATGTAGAAACGTCGGCTGTAATGAGGAACTAAATGGTGATAATTACGCTGTACACACGGATTATATATGTCGATTTAGAAAATGCAATTGTCCCCTCACGACAGACACTTCCTGTGAGTGGCAGGGTGCTTATATCGATTTGAATGACCATATAAAAGAAAAACATGCGGATTGTGTGAATCAAAATACCTGTCAAATATCACTCTCTGTAGGCATTTCACGACAATTTTGTTATATCAAGGATGGCATTCTGTTTGTGCAGACCTATAAGATCAGTAATAATGGAGAGCTTATTGTTACAACTAAGAAATCCAATTGTATTGGCGGAGGTTGGTATAAATGGCAGATTTATTTCGAACATCCGATGGAAAGCTGCGAAATGGTCGTCTGTGGTATTTGTGATAACAATGAATATAAACAAATTGTTAACGTTCAAAATTACGCAAGCAACGACATTCTTACTTTTAAGGTTTTGTTCAGGAAGGTACAGTATTCAGAAAATCAATACATAGAACGGTTACGTCTGTAGATATACTCATATAATGTTACTTATTATAACTACTATAGTAGATTTTAATAAATTTAATAGCAGAGATTTGATGTCTACATTGTCAACCATTGCATGTTGTTAGTTCAGTTGTACTTAGTATTATTTTGTATATTTTTATTTGCAGATTATTGACATTTATCCTTTTTGTACTCTTTAATGTATTTTATTAATTTATTAGAAATTATAAAGATAAAGATATTTGAAGCTTCATTACTGGTTTGTCACAAGATCTTAGCGTTGTCAGTGAATACACAAACATGTGCATAATAATAGCAGCGCTCTAAAACATAAACTAAACTGCTAAGTAAACTATAGTCGTACATTTTCTCCTGTGCAATTACAGTTGCCAGTGGATTGTTAAGGACTTTCTAGGGAGCATCTTGATTGGACGTTATCTAAATGGCGCAATATCTCATGGTCCGATGAGACAAAAATCGAGCTGTTCTGCAATAAGATAGATATGTATGTATGTTGTGGTGGTAGTTCGTTAATGGTATGAGAATGCTTCTCGTGGTCTGGGGTAGGGCCCACTTATAAAATAGATGAAACCATGACAGCGGATGTGTATCTCGCCATACTAAGAGACATAATGTTGCCCTATGCGGGGGACGAGATGCCAATCTGTTGATTGTATATGCATGACAATGATCCGAAGCATATGGCCTGAAGGGTTAAGAATTGGTTAGAGCAGCATAATATTAACGTAATGTGCTCAAAGCCCGGACCTAAACCATATAGCAAACTTGTGGTTCGATGTTAAGAGAGGTGTACACAATGCTAGACCGTCCAATACTGGAGAATTATGGGATGCAGTTCAAAATATTTGGAGAGCCATTCCAGTGGAAAAGTGTCAACGCTTAATTGAATCTATGGCACGTTGCCATTCGAAATAAAGTTTTGCAATAGACATCGTTATCGTATAATAACCAAGCGATAAACTCCACTTCAAAAATATTATCACGATTATGAGATTGTGAATCACATCAGATCAAAATTCCAGGACATTTTATCCTTGTGACGATTACAAAACTATCTATCCTTCCACAATTAATAAAGAATACAATTACGAAAAACTATTCGATAGCTCTTAAATATATTCCATTGTTTGTAGATTTCGACAGTTGGCAATAAATCAACTGTCAAATCTAACAAAATATTGTTTATACAATTTGACAGGTATCAGATCTATTTTGACATTTATTAATTTAAACCAGCAAATATATAATTGACAGTTACCGGATACTTTTTGATATGCACGATTATTATTAAATTTCAAAATCCTCGCTGTTGTTTTATATATGCCAACTATCAGATATAATAGAACGATTATACATCTTGGAACTGTAAAAAATAACTTTATTTTTTATAGTTTAACCCGATAACACGTTTTAGGAAGGTGAGCATTTTGTTTGACAGTTTTGAGAAATTTTAGGTAGATAGTTGTAACCATATATTGACAAAAGTATTGCACCTATCATAGCAGAAATTACTGTTTTCATAATTTAACAGTTATACAGGGTGTAACACTTGTGCGATATTCTTCTATATCTCCTTTGTTATGAAAAATACAGCAAATATTTATATACGAAAGTTGTTTAGTTTTATGAAATTTATATTGTAAAATTATTCTACGATATACAGGGTGTTTAGTTTGCCCGTAACCACTAGTAACTTTACATTTTTAAATGGAACACCCTATATATTATCACATTTTTGAATTGCCTGAGGAATTTTAAGACAACTTTATACAAGATAATATTCAGTTATTTTCATTAGTTTGCAAGATATTTACATTTGATTAAAAATTTTGACATTTAGCTATCTTCAGAAGTACATATGTCAATATTTCGGCAACGGAAAAATGTAACATTATAAAACTTAACATAACGTTTGAAGCATCTTTTGTGATGACAATAAACAGATGTAGACTTAAATACGTTATACAGAGTGTTCTAGAAATCAGTGTCTTTTTGAAACAATTGAATTGCGAAAATCTCCATTTTTTCAAATTGAAACACTATATTTTTACAGGTTAGTTGGAAGCGAAATTTTATTACCTATCAGTATGAATAAAGCATGTATGTAGTTAAAATTAATGGTGTTAGAGATATTTCAAACTATTTAATATTTCTGTATAATAATAATAATTCATGCCTTAGCATCCCCCAACAGCTTGCGCCAATTACAGGGGGCATCGGCTGGCCATGAGTTATTATTACGCCTGCGGCTGTAGACCGACTTAAGATGTAACCTTTCCGCATTTGCCGTGGAATTTGGAAAACTACAGAAAACCAAACTCAGAAAGGAAGCACCGCGGTTCGAACTCGGTACTGCCGGACTACGAGGCAAGTGTGCAAGCCACTAGACCACTAGCCCGACTAGCCTGTATGCTGCTATGTAGGTGCGCTCTTTAAAAGAAACTTTAGAGACCAAATATTAAATAAAAATTTGAAAATTGAACTTTCTTTACTATTTGTCTGCTGTGCTGACATTTTCGTAAATCTACGTGCGTTTTAAATTGGTAGTTATATTTAAAATATGAAGGTACGTTAACGTAATGATTACTGCGTATTCTTTATTTTTCTTTTAAATAAACTATTTTTTTCACCCTGTGTAGCCTGTTTTTAAAGATATAACAGAATATGAATACAGTAGAGTGTTCGATTTACCAACACTTCGTTGTATACAGACATATGTCATTTATCGTAAGAACTGTCAGTACAGCATATAAGTATGGAACAATTAAATTGAAAGTCTAATTTATCTTTTGTACTATATGATCATAGATATAAGTAGAAATATCTATAAAACCATAAATTTTAACTACATACATGCATTATTCAAACTAATACATAATAAAATTTCGCTTTCAACTAACCTGTAAACAGCCTACTTCAGATCCATTACGTTAACGTACCTTCATATTTTAAATATAACTACCTATTTAAAACGCACGTAGATTTACGAAAATGTCAGCACAGCAGACAAATAGTAAAGAAAGTTCAATTTTCAAATTTTTATTTAATATTTGGTCTCTAAAGTTTCTTTTAAAGAGCGCACCTACCTATAGCAGCATACAGAAATATTAAATAATTTGAAATATCTCTAAAACCATTAATTTTAACTACATACATGCTTTATTCATACTGATAGGTAATAAAATTTCGCTTCCAACTAACCTGTAAAAATATAGTGTTTCAATTTGAAAAAATGGAGATTTTCGCAATTCAATTGTTTCAAAAAGACACTGATTTCTAGAACACTCTGTATAACGTATTTAAGTCTACATCTGTTTATTGTCATCACAGAAGATGCTTCTAACGTTATGTTAAGATTTATAATGTTACATTTTTCCGTTACAGAAATAATGGCATACTTCTGAAGATAGCTAAATGTCAAAATTTTTAATCAAATGTAAATATCTTGCAAACTAATGAAAATAACTGAATATTATCTTGTATAAAGTTGTCTTAAAATTCCTCAGGCAATTCAAAAATGTGATAATATATAGGGCGTTCCATTTAAAAATGTAAAGTTACTGGTGGTTACAGGCAAACTAAACACCCTGTATATCGTAGAATAATTTTACAATATAAATTTCATAAAACTAAACAACTTTCGTATATAAATATTTGCTGTATTTTGCATAACAAAGGAGATATGGAAGAATATCGCACTAGTGTTACACCCGTATAATAAAAAAGTACAATTCGATTGGCATCTGAAATATTTTGACAGTTACACGTCAGTAATATAAGTTTTTTTTATAGTTTGACAGCGTCTATACGTTTAAAACTATAATAGTTATTTACGAACCAAGTGCGTGAAATCATATTTCGCGAATGAGTGACCAGTTTAAAGCGCGAGCCGTAAGGCGAGCGCTTTATGGACACGAATTCGCGAAATGTTTCACGGACGAAGTTTGTACAATATTTTTTGTACGAGAACTATAATAATAATATATATTGTTAAATACGTAATCGTGTATGACACACTACTAATCTCTTGATATTAATCATTAAAAAAATTTGAGTTGGCAGTATTGATTATTTGAAATTTTGACATTTAATTTAAAATTATCAAATTCAAAATGGTAATTTATATAATATTTGTTGCTGTTCTGACATTGAATTAAATACCTTCCAAATATATCAATTTCTATTTCATTTCCTTTTATTTTCATAGAAAAACAACTGGGTAGCATATTATTAAGGTTAGGAATTTATGATTTTAAAATGTCACTAAATTAATCAAGTTCCAGGCAGTACCAACTTTACTTTTACGCACTCGTGTTTAAAGTGACTTTTTACGCACGCAAATCGAATCGTGAAATGACAGGTTTTGATAAGCGAGTACATTAATGTTTGTACCATTTGATGTCTGTCAGACATGTACTGACAGTTATAATTATCAGAAATCTTTAGAAGAAAGTCATAAGAAATAACAGCGTTTTAGATAAACTTTGAATGTTACAACCGTTAAAACATCAAACAGAAAAAAACATCAAAAGTTTACGGTATATATTCATGATCATTAGAATATACACACGTTATCTACATTTTCAACATGCAAGGGCTTTATTAAACACTTCACTTCGATCTTAGTTGTGGTGTGTTGCCAACATCGGACTTTTTATCAAGCCAAACAATACCGAGTTAAAAGTAAACTCCTATATATTATGAGTTTCAAAACGATTGTCAATTTAGAATTTGAATGATTTGGAATGTTTTTTTATTGTAGTGTGTATTTTGGAGTATTTCTAGGAAAAAAAAACAAACGAAGAAATCTAACAGTTCGAATAGATGAATTAGTTGACAGTTGAATATTTCATTGTAATTTGATTAATTCAGAAGTCACTTTATAGAGGGTTACCTATCAACTTTAAAAATCATCAGTGATATGTTACCGAAAATTTCGACCATTTAGTTGTGTTCTCAACTATCAGGTGCCCGCTCTCGTATGTTATAATTATTATAACATTACTCTATTTGTTTCTCTAAACAAAACTGATATTTATATTACAATATATTATCAATTTAAAATATTTTAAATGCCGTTTATTCTATGTTATTTTATCCAAAATTATATTTAAAAATCCGGCGTCTCATTCAATTGTGTTCTCACCTATGAGATGGCGCAAAATGTACTTAGGTTATGTGCCTGGGAGAATCGTACGATGGCGGCACCTATTGTATAATTGAAAAATGTCAGTTTAAGAGCATTGTAATCAATTGCTATGGATTCGTAATCACGTAGTTCTTTTGTTGTGTCGAGTGATTCAGAGGTTTATCACATATACAGAAAGGTTGAGTAGAATATATTTAATATCAACAAGGTAAGAAAAATATTATGTCAATTGTTATTAAATGATGTTGTAATTTAATTTAAATGGAATTGATGATAGACGGACATAACCTAGTTCTCCTAAATAGTTGGGTTACTACAGTAAAATGCCAAGGGAGTCGATGATCCTTTGATTGAGTGATATATCTCCACCCTTTATCAGCAACGTTCATCACTAAAATGAGTGTTATTTCGGGCTCACTTCGATGTACAATGCTCTTCAATAGTTGAGGAATAACTTCCTCGCGTAAAAGAGTTTAAAATTTTTCAATATTCTTTGATCTAGATTCTAGAGGGAATGTTGGGATGTTGTATTGACTAGTAAAAATTTAACTTTTACGTGGCTAAGAACTGGAATATTGTTGTGAGTTATAGTCTATTTTTAAAGTCGAGAGACGAATTTCTGAACATACCTCAGGCCCAAATCACATACACGAAAATCTTGAAAACAAATTGTACGCAGCAAAATTCAAATAATATTTGTAGTTGTGATACTTACTTTTATATATGTATATTAAGCATAGACCTCTGCTTAGACTGAAGTTTATTTTTTTGATATTAAATTTATAGACTCACAGTCAGAATTCTGAAGAGGAAAGAATTTAAATATTAGAAAGTGTAAACAGAGGATAGATAAGATACATAACATTTATTTATTACACAATATACAATCATAATACATTTGTTGTAAACTTACAGGTTCTGCAAAAATTACATTCAAATATTTATTTACAGAAATGCAAATGTAATAAAAATATTTATCATAAACTTATGAGCTGCTCATAACTATTAGAAATAAATTCATATATCTCTACATTATGATGATGATATCGAACTACAATCAAAATCTTCACTGTCACTATCCTCTCCAACTCTAATGATGAATGGTTCTGTTACATCGTCAATGATTGTATCAAGATCTTTCATACGAGATTCTTCTTTTATAACATGGTGCATTTTTGCAAGTAGTAGCAGTTACATTTCCCAAGGCGTCAAGTAATAATTGTCTCACTTCAGATAATTTAAATGTTTTATTCTTCGCAGCCACTTCATTTTTTATTTGGGCCCAAACAAGCTCGATGGGATTCAGTTTGCAGTGATAAGGAAGTAATCGTAATACAGTTTTATTTTGTGATTTTGCTAATTCATCAATTACATAGGAATTATAATTATTCTTATGAATTTTAACCAAGCTTAACAATTCAGCTCTGACCATATCCTCATCGTACTGTATTTCCATGCTTGCTAGCCAATTTTGAATATCCACCTTTCTCCATGATGATGATGATGGTGGCTTTTCAATTTTTCGACTATGATATGATGCCTTATCTGTACCTAACTATAACAGCATTGCCAGGTAAATAGTTTAATATTCGAGATAACCATTCTTCAAAAACAATAGCATTCATTTCAGTATGATAATCAATGGTCTTTCCTTCAAATAATAATAAGCCATCTTTTACAAAGCCATCACAACTTCCAATGTATAACACAATAAGACGACGTCCTTTTTCAGCTGGATTTTTTAATCCAGTTGTAAGTCCTTCGTTAAAGGCTTGTCTAAGACTGTGAATACTTCTGTCAGTCAACACTTTCTGTGCTATATGACCCTCATTCACCCAAGTTTCATCCAAATAGAAAATTGATCTACCCTGAGCTCTATATTGTGCAATATTTCTGAGATATTGTCGCCTCCATCTTACATTATCAAAATGCTCTTTCTGTTCCTTTTTAAGTATCTAGAGGATATAGCACGATTATATAGATACATACATATATGTCTATATAAGATAAATGATTCTTACTTAAAGTTCATTTGCTTCATTAGTAAATACAATGTTGATCGACTCAACAAATCTTCATTATTTTTTACTTGCACCAGCACCTTATCTGATGTCGGAGGATCATTTTGCCGAAACATATTGTGAATTATTTCCCGTATAGCAGTTTTCACAGTTTCATCAAAGGATTTCAGTAAAGATGGCCTACCAGTAATCTTTTTACGATCCACATATTTTCCAGAGGCTGTATACTCTTTAATTACCCGGTATACTGTTGCTCTTGAAAGTCCTGTAAGTATACTCTGTAAAATATAGATCATATGTAATAAATTGAAATCCAGATGTCCAGTTTCTTGAGATTGTGTATCGGCTATATTTTCTTATAAGCATTGATATGGGTCTGCTTTCCGGTACTACGCAAATGACTCGCCTTTTCATGCTTTTTCGGAGGAGAACAAACATGTACACGACCAGCGACACTTGTACTTGGTTGTGCATCTATATCGGAGACCAACTATAAAACTTTTAATTGTATTCATTTCGATATATTGCTTGTATACTACTTCAGAATATATTTGGTAACTATTACGGTAGAGCTCTGAAAAGAACTGGTATGGGAGTATATAATGAAATAACGGAGAAATAATAGAAACAACAAGACTTAACCATAAACAGTGTCAGGTGATAGAATCTGAGCAATATCGATACAGTGTCATTTGGCCTTGTTTTCAACCAATGAGAATTCACTGTCAAAGTGGTTCGTTCAGAAATTCGTCTCTAAACTTTAAAAATAAACTTTATACGGCTATAAACAATCTTTCCATATTAACACATTCACCAGAAATTTTTCGAAAGGGTATGTTCTTCTTTTTCTGTTATTTTCGAATATATTTGTATACGTTTACACTGAATTTTAGTCTTTATCATTTCAGAAACAGCAATGAATTTCTTGCAAACGAAGGAGTTACTCGAACTATCTTTACTAACATGCAAAGTATGCAGTGCAAGACTCCAAAGTCCTGTGCTGCAAGTTGGTTATTTCGGTAACGTGTGCGGGAGCTGTTGCGACAGAAGCGTCTACACGGACGTAGTACCAAACGTCGATCTGGAAGCTCTTCTTCGAAAGCTGTACTTACCATGTAACTTCGCCGAAAGAGGTTGCGAATTTGAAGGGATTTTCGATGACGTTTGCGACCACGAAAAAGAATGCCCTCTTCGCAAGAAAGTATGTCCGTTAGCGTATTATGGACAATGCGAGAACGGTCTTAAATATATTGATGATATGATCGAGCATATGAAATTTGAACATCCCGATAACGTTTTAAGAGCTGTTGAAAATTACGTAACCGTAAAGAATCCGATGAGATCTAACGAAGATGTATTTTATCTAGTTGAGGTAGATGATATGAATTTCATGTTGAGAGCACGATTGGACGTTGAGGAAGGCAAGGTTTTGTACGCGATTTATAGCCTGAATTATGATCTCGATATCCAAGGCGTGAAGATATTAATTGTGCTAGAATATGAGAGTACGATTTGCAATGTAGAGGATATAGAGATTATCTTCTTAAGTCAAGGTCAACTTCCCGATGAATTTGATGAGGACGAGGCTACTAAATTAAAGCTGACCACGCTGGAAAGTTTTGATTGTTTAAATAACATCACAATTAAAGTGAACACTGAAGAATACATGAAACTGCGACAAATGAGTACTCCACCTGTTGAAAAGTGTTCCGGTTGGCAGGAATGCCCGAACTGTTCAACAATTTCGAAAAATATCTACTATTGTAACAAGATCGATAAAGTAACCTTTTGCGAGACTTGTGCAAACAATTCTAACAATTGCCAATGCGGTGTTAGTGTAAATTCAACACCTGTTCATGTTCTTATTAAATTAGATAAAATTGAACCCAAGTTAATATTCCCATGTAAAAATGTTGGCTGTAATGAGAAATTAAGTGGTGATAATTACGCTTTACACACAAAATCTAGATGCCGATTTAGAAAATGCAATTGTCCCCTCACCATAGACACTTCCTGTGAGTGGCAAGGTACTTTTATAGATTTAAATAATCATATAAAAGAAAAACATGCGGATAGTATGAATCAAAATACCTGCCAAATATCACTCTCGGTTGGCACTTCACGACAATTTTGTTTTATCAAGAATGACATTTTGTTTGTGCAGACCTATAAGGTCAGTAATAATGGAGAGCTTATCGTAAGGACCAAGAAACCTAATTTTAGTGGCGGCGGCTGGTATAAATGGCAGATTTATTTCGAACATCCGGTGAAGGGCTGTGAAATGGTCGTCTCTGGTATTTGTGATAAAAATGAATATAAACAACTCGTTAATATTCAAAATTATGCAAGCAAGGACATTCTCACTTTTAAGGTTTTGTTCAGAAAAGTTGAAGGATTCGACGAAAAAATGTACATACGAAGATTGTGATCGATGTGAAAATAATTTATACATTACTGTAATTTTTATTGTTTCTACGTTCTTTTTAATAATTTGTAAAAAATAAATATATAAGAAAATAAATAAATTTATTAGGAATTATAAAAGGAAATATATTTAAAACTCTACAACCTGCAAAAACCTAAAATTATTGTTAGCGCGTCACTTAGTTTCTACATATTTATACAGTGGTGACCATATAATTAGGAACGGCAGAACACAGAAACAAAACCAAAAATAATGTTCAACTAAAAAGGTAATCAATATAATTATTTCTTAATTCTTTTGCCTTATACTTCGCTTGACATCATTCCACAGATGTTCAATAGGGTTTAGGTCGGTGCTGCATGAAGGCCAGTCCAGAACTGTCTGTCAGAATCTTTTACTGATCGGGCAGCATGCTTTAGTGCAGTGGTTCCCAAACTTTTTTGTGTCGTAGACCCCTTGCCATGTTTTTCGGTTTTAGGTAGACTCCCTACTTATCTCATATTGATTTTTTGTAAATTTCTAACTGTAGTGAAGTTTAATGTTAAAAACTTAAACTAAAAAACACGTGTTAAGTTTTATACATTTATTAATTGAATTTAAATTAAAACTACTCACAATAAAATTTTCTATCTATTATATAAAATATACGTAACATAAAATAAACTAAGCAATAAGTAAATGATTTTTTAGTGAGAAGGATGAACTTGATGCTTTAATAATAAATTATCAACATTTGGCGTCAATTTTGTAAGGTTTAATCTTAAATCTCCTCGGCTAATGATGTCCAGTTTGTTTCCTTTTTTTGTTACGAGATTGGTAACAGCGCTGAACCTCCTTTCCACTAGGTATGACGATGGAAAGGAAATTAAAAATTTCCTCGCTATATTCCATAATACGGGATAAGTAACGGGTATGTTGTTTTGCAGCCAGAATTGCTGATCTCCGTTTTTAAACTGAACCTTAAGTTCTTCATTTGTACTTAGTTCAGTCAGTTCCTCTTGTATTATGACATTCGTTTCTTCTATGTCACCATATGGGTTAGTATCCACGGTGGTATTATCATAGTCAAAACATCCTCAAACCTAGTTTCAAGATCCGAATAGAGGGCATTTAAATGTTGAACGTAGGTTGAAACGTCGTCTTCCTGGCAGTTTGACTGTGACAAATTGGGGAACTGGGAAAATTCGCCCCGTCCAATATTTTGCTTCATTAGTTTAACTTTGGCAAGAAACGCTGATAAGACGGACTTTGTTTTAATTAAATTTAGACTGTCGCCTTGTAACTGTAAATTAACCATATTAAATTTTATAAACAAATCGCTTAAATAGGCGATGTCTGTTTTCCTCTTCAATAAATTGTCTTTTAAAATTTTATCTTTAGTATCCAGAAATTCTAAAATAGTCTCAAAAAGTGCAAAAAATCTTGTCAAACATAAGCTTTTCGGCAGCCATCGTATACTTCAGTGTGAAGGAGTAATTGATGATTGAGTGTTTGTCATTTTCTTCACACAACTGCGCAAATAACCGCGTATTAAATGCGTTGCTTCGAATTTGGTTTACTGCATAAATGATTAATTGAAGAGATTCATGCAATCTAACACTCAAATTTTTAGCAACTAAATGTTGTCGATGGATGACGCAATGTATTGCCAACACCCCTGACATATTTTGTTTTAAATAGTTTATAAATCCGTGAAAACGTCCAACCATGGTAGGTGCTCCATCTGTAGCTACTGATATTATATTTGATAAAGGGATTGCTTTCTCAATGAAGTAATCCTTCAAAACATGAAATATTGATTCACCTTTAGTGTCGGTTGTCAAAGTTCTTGCGAAGAGCAGTTCTTCGTAGATTTCTTGATTCATAATAAAACGAATATATGCCAATAATAATGCTGCATTACCAGGTAAAGTTGACTCGTCCAGTTGTATAGAGAAATGGGTCGTTTGCAAATAATTACACAAGAAGCTTTCAACATCAGAACTCATTTCATCAATACGTCTTTCAACAGTATTGTCGCTTAAGGGAATTCTTTTAATGATATCAGATGCAGGTTTGGGTAAAAGAGTTTTTAAAACCTCTTCAACGGCTGGCAAAATTAACTTCTCTCCGACAGTATGCGGTCTTCCGGATTTTGCTATAAGTAGCGAGATATTGTAAGACGCCCGCAAACCATCATCGTTTCTTTGTGACGTCGAACATTCTGTCCAGCGTGGGTCTCTTCTGAAGTTTATCTTTGAGTGTTTTTAAAGCATTTGAAATCTTTATCTGTTTTATCATGGTGACATCTTCTCAGATGAACCTGCAGCTTAGATGGTTTCATATCATCATTGCCCAAAACTTTGTTGCATAAAAGGCATATAGGCAATTGTTTGTCTGACAATGATGGAATGAAGCCAAGCTTCAAATAATCAACGCTGTACTGTCTACATTTCTTTTTAGATTCGGACATGGCATCAGTCATCTCTGGGCAAAATTAATCTATTTTAATAAGACATAAAGTCAAGCAGTACTGCCGTTATAAATGAATGTGAGAAGTTGTACAGTTGTGGATTTCTTATTTTCTTAATTTATCTTTCAAAGTGGTAACATATTGTATGTTAATAATAAAATACATACGTAATATGTATGTATAGTTGTCTTTTTTTAGATTTTTCCGAAAACATTCCTTAATCCGAACATCTCCTTGCAGCAATTATTTCGGATTACGGAGATTGCAGTGTAATTATAATACCGATTGCTTAAACTTTGAAAAAGAAACTATTGAGGAGTACTCGTGTAATTTGGCGTGATTTGAATATTAAACTACTAATAACTGAAGTCATGATTGGCGTAATTTATCTATCTTTGCCAACTACGAGTACAAAACTAAAATTTAATAAAAAATAATGTACTTACTTTTCTCCGGCACTCTCAAACAAAATAACACTGATTCACTATAATTTGTGTGATAAACTACTAGTTTATATTTTTTTAAATATTTTCTAGCACTTTCCATTTCAAGATTCAGGAAACGAATAAACGTATTTGTCTCACATTCGTATTTATAGAGTGACGAATTGAACATGTCAGTGCAAGTTCGCGAAGCTCTGAGACTGCGCGTATGCTTGTAAGAAGATGATACTGGTATATCATTATGTGCAGGTTTTGACAAGTTCAAAACTTGTAAAATGTAATATATTGCGACCACAAAGCGAATGCCTACATCCTACAACTTACACAATTTTATAAACATACATAATAAATTTTTTACTTCATAGGTACTTTTATAATTAATGTATATGTCTTCATATTATAAGATAGTATAATGTAAGTAAGTACATAGGTACTATCAGTGTATGTTGAGATCCACTATCGTGGAGCCCCATTTTAATTTCATGCACCCTCAATTTTTTTTTCGCTGACGTAGACCCCTTGCAGGTTGTCATAGAGCTCTGGGGGTAGATATAGACCACTTTGGGAATCACTGCTTTAGATCATTGTCATGCTCAATTTTCCAAACGACCGGTAGGGTCTCGTCTGCAAAAGGTAGCATAATTGTCTTTAAAATATAAATGTACATCTGCTGGTCCATAATTCCTTTGCTACGGTGAATTGGACCAACTCCATGCCAGGAGAAACATCCTCAAATCATGATTGAGCCACCTCCATGGTTCAATGTAATTTCTGTGAATATGTGTGAGTGTTTCGTGTTTTATTTCATTAGATCCCAAGAGCGGATTCTTTTTTGACAAGCGTACAATTCTTGCATCTGTTTTGGGAGTTGTTTTACGAGGTCTAGTCATCCTTCTCACATTTTCTGTAGTATTATGTTGCTTCCACTGCCGCAAAGCATTGAATAGCATGGTTTTCGAACACTTTAAATGATCTCCTATCTGCTTATAAAGGATGTTTCAACATTTCAACATTGCAACATTTCAGTCTTCAATGAAACATGGTTTTCTGTAGCAAAGTATTGAAATATTAATTGATTTAGAAAATATACATTTGGGAATTATGTATGGAACAAAATATCTTGTAAATGACCGCCGCGGCTTTGCTGGCATATGCATACCCTTTTGACGAAAATTTCAATAACGTTATGGAATATACGTGGTGGTATTTCATTGATACAGCGTCTAATTTCAGCTCTCAATGCTTCGATGGTTGCAGGCTTATTGGCATAAACCTGTGACTTCAGAAAACCCCACGAGCGTGGAGGACAATTCTGGTCACAAAATCGGGAAATGACACGACCAGGAGCAAACTCGTGCAAGATCGTCAATGTTTCACTGGCGGTATGACATGTGGCACCGTCCTGCTGAAACCACATGTCGGCAAGATCAATAGCTTCCAAATGAGACAGAAGAAACTGTGTTATCATAGCACGATAACGTTCGCCATTCACCGTTACTGCATTACCTTCTTCGTTTTCGAAGAAAAACGGTCCAATTAATCCTCCAGACCATACTGCACATCATACAGTGACTTCTTGTGGATGCATTGCTTTCAGATGAATCATTCGTGGATTTTCTAAGCCCCAAATGCGACAGTTTTCCCTATTAACGAAGTCATCGAGGTGAAAATGGGCCTCATCATTGAAAATGATTTTGTTTGCAAAATCAGCAGGTTGCTCAATGATCCAATTGATGAATTCTTTTCGCTGTTCATGGTCTACTGGCAGAAGTTGTTGAGTCAGTTGGATTTTGTAGGCATGCAACTGTAAATCTTTAGTGAGGATTCGCTGAAGAGTGCCTGTTGAAATGTCCAATTCCTCTTGCGATTTTGAAGAAAATCTCGACCTCTTCGATTTCCCTAAAATTTTGAATATACATGTAAGTGATCATGCTCAATACGACAAAAATATCAGATTCTGGCTAAAGGGCTTTGTTTGGCCAAAAAATATAAAAATAGCACCTAGGACGAACGCCCCAATTCCTCATAGGAGAACTTTGACCTCGGTTTTTGTAGGTAAACGGCTCGAAACCCGGAGATTATTTATAATTACCCAATAGCAAATTTTCTCAATTTTCAGAATATATATAGGCTGTATTTAGAAATGTTTCTCCTTGTGACCGAAAATTTCAAAACACCAAAACGGTGCAAGATTTGATGGCTACCTTGGAGCGTTGTAGCGTTTGGGTTTTTCTCATTTTTCGAGGTGAAGTAGCCACTTTTGTAAATACAACCTATATATATTCCGAAAGATGAGAAAATTTGCTATCGGATGATTATAAATAGTTTCCGGTTTTCGTGCCGTTTACCTACAAAAACCGAGGTCAAAATGTTCCTATGCGGAATTGGGGCGTTCGTCCTAGGTGCTATTTTTATATTTGTTGACCAAACAAAGCCCTTTAGATCCAATCTGATACTTTTTTCGTATTTAGCACGATCAATTACATATATATCCACAATTTGAACGAAATCGAACGCCCCTCAAAAATAGTCAAAAACCCACATTTTTTCCATACCTACCCCTCTTGCGATTTTGAAAAAATTTCGACCTCTTCGATTTCCCTGAAATTTTTAATATATATGTAACTGATCATGCTGAATACGAAAAAAATGTCAAATTTGGGCTAAAAGGCTTTGTTTGGTCAAAAACAATAGAAATAGCACTTGGTATGAGCACTCCAATTCCTCATAGGAGTACTTTGAGCTTGGTTTTTGTAGGTAAGGGGCGCGAAACCCCGCGACTATTTCTTTATCAGATAGCTCAGCTTTCATAATATATACAGGTTGTATTTACGAAACTAGCTACTTCACCTCGAAAAATGAGAAAAACTCAGTGGTAGTCCAGTCCAGTAAGTCTTGGCAAACTGGGTGCCCAAATTACTGTAATGAGCAAAAGAAGAAAAGAGTTGATGATGCTCAATCGAGTAGGATGATTTATTGGAATATCGATGAGACTTGGGTCTACTACGAACCACCACAGACCCGAAATTCAGCTTCCGAATGGCAGCTTCCTAGTCAGTCACCGTACCAAAATAACATATTATTTATTTTGACAATAACACCTTGTAAAACTTAAAAAAAAAATTTCACAGGTTATCAACTGATATGCCAAGTAACAATTTTCCTTTTTACTCTCATGTTATATTGTAATAAACTCGTGACGTGAGAAACCTTTCATATACGCCAACAAATCCTTTTACGCTAGGAATTCGAAATGATATTAAAGAAAATTAAAGAGTTCGACTAACGTATACAGGGCGTAATACGAAGGTTACGTATCTCAGCGCTATTTCGAACGGAGAAAATTGCAATTTAAAATAAAATAAACGTCAAATCGAGGGTTCACTATGCACGGACGAATTCGCAAACAAAACCTTTCACGGCGACGTCAACGACGACGACGAAATCTCTTCGGATTTTACTCATCCCTAATAATCGTCCTTATTGTCGCTTACTTCCGTTGTCTGACGTCCCGCTGCGGCCAGAGACAACATTTTCGATGTCACCAAGGTACACACACACACACACACACAATAGCGGAGATCCCGTTTATTATTCGACGGTATAAACTCACGTCATCGGTTCGCATCCAGGCGTTCGGCGGATGTAGATATTTTTAGCCTCGTATTTCCTGTTAGTACGCCGTCACGTAACGGGTGTAGAGGGAAGGGAGGGGGAGGGGGCGAGGGAGAAAAAGGGGTGGTTTCCACCCCGTTCGCGCGTATTGATGACCTCATTTTTATTCGTTGCTCTTTTACCGGATTGTTCCAACTTTAATCGAGTATGGTGGATGTTTCGGTTGACCTTTCGAATGTTGTAATTACGGGTGTAAAGGATGAAGGTAAAATCTAACACGTCTACGGGCTATATATCTGAAGTATTTTATTGGAACGCCGGCAGTTAAAATGAAAGTTTAATGCTAATCGACGGCATATTTATATCTTTATTGATACCAAATTCTTATTTGCATGGAAGGCTTTTATCTTGATGGTTCGTTTCAATAGTGTTTTAAAGATACTTAATAATGTTGTAAAGAATTTCTCTCCAACACCCACCTCTTTCCATAAAATTGATGCCAAAATGCGAGTAGAGCGTTTACCTCCATTTAAAAATTGGTATCATTATTGCAATTGCTTGTTTATAACTTTTTAAACAGATTTTATAATTTGTGTGATGATTGTGAATGATTTTTGAGACCAATTTCGTTTTTTGGATAGAAGGCTTTTGTTTTGATATAATATTTTAATAACATCTTACTCATCGATGTTAACAGCTTAAATAATTTTGTGGTAACATCATCCTCTTTTCCTGAGAATGCTTATTAATATGTATGTATGTATCTAGCGACAAAACTGTTGTATGTGACTTTACTATTTATCATTCTAATGAATGACGAAAGAAATTTTGCCTTCCTGGTCGTCTTAACAAGCAAAATATTTTTTTTTTTTTGGAAAACTGGACGGTATGTCGAAATTGTGTAAATTTGTGTGAATTTGGCGATACCTGCTGTCCGTTATTATAAAAATTAGTAATTTTAGATACAAGTCTACAAACAACAAACTAGGACTCTGAATAAACCTATAATGGTTTTACTAGAATCACGACAGAGTCGAAGCAACACGCCATGGTATAATAAACGTTTAATAAACGTAATAATGGTCACGATTATCAAAATCGCCAAATGTTTGTATTCTTTGAGATGTTGTAAACGAAGCACTTTTCTCAATCTTTCTTTTCTTGAAGATCAGTCCTCTTGCCAAAGTTTTTTTCTCTCTTGCACTAATTTCATTATTTATAGATTTATTGATGTTTCTAGTTCATCCTTGTATGGAGAAGAAGTCAAAAAATGTAGCTGTTTCCTTCTTCTTGCCAGTTTTTCTCTTTGGTTCTTTTATTGGACTAACACAAGGTAATGCTACAGACCTCGATGGAATTTTTGGTGGAGTGGCACAAAATATTGATGCTAATGGAATTTATTGTCTATTGTGGGGCAAATTTTAGTTTCTACTGGTGGTTCTGCAGATCCAAGAGAAGGCATTTCTGAAACACTTAAGACTGGATCTTACCAGCTACTGGTTTAATTTCAATGTCAATGATCAGCATTCTTAAATACACTCATATCATGTGGTCAAATTTCAGTAGATCTACATCCGTTCAAAACTGTCTCCATTGTTGCAAATTTCATAACAGGCCAAACTTTCCTGAATTTCCTGAATTTTGGGAAATAAGGGAACAACTGAGGAAATTCGAATATTTTGACGGACCCTGTATAGGATTTTTAACGATGAGCTGCGTTAAGGTGTATATGGGAAACCATTGCAACCAGCTTTGTTTTAATTGGTAAGCATTTGCAAGATCTACAGCTGTCCAAGTCTGTAAAAAACTTGCAATCAATTTCTACACGGTGGTCGGAAAATGGCGTCGTCATCCATGTTGCTCCCATAAAATCAAAGCCAACTTGTAATCTTTTCAAGTTTCTATCAAAACCGTTAATTTCACAGATATGATCAGGAAGCCTTCCTGTATTTTAGGCTCGGATGAACCGGAAGAGAAAAAGGGAGGTTGCCAAAATTCGACGCCATTTTCTGAACACCCTGTATAAATAGATTTCAACGTTTCTATAGATTTGACAAGCTTCAAGTCTTATATTTGCAAATTTTGAGAATGCTTGGGTTGAACCGATTGGATTTTGAAAGATATGTCTTTGCGAGCTGCATCTCTTAAATATAATGTAGTCTAATTTTTTGGATTTGCGGAGAAAGGACACCTCGTAATCTCGACTTTCATCCTAGTCCGCAAGGATCTTCCCCACCTAATAGATATTCTTTGGGAATTGGACAAATACAAAATCATTTTTGTTTGCCTCGTTACTGATATCAGATAACTCATCCGCAGAACCGTTGGCTTGTTTGTTTTAGGCTTTCGCCTCTTTAGCAACTCCTTTTCAAGCAAAACATTTTTCTCTGCACTTTCGGTGATAATGGAGCTTTTGCCTCGGATTCTAGATTTTCTAGTCAATTTCCGACGTTGAGCTTTAAGGAATCCACGAATTTGTTTCGCTGGAGAGGTGCTGTAACAAATGTAACAGTCCAACGAGTTTTTCGAAAAAGATCCTGCTGTATAGGACGTCTTACTGGACTAATCTTACTCGACGAAGACCTGAAAATATCCTGAATAACACCAAACGAACTCGCTACGCTAGTTAATTCGCGAAATTGATTTCGCAGCCGTGGAACGAACGTCGTATAAGAAATATAACACGTTCCCGAGGAGCTAGTTAGTTAGTCGTCCAGAAGATATTTCTGTCACAATTAAGGGTTGGGTTGGGCACTTCGCGTCTCCCAAGGTGTGCCTTATCAACTTTAATATCGTCGTATCGCGTGAGTGATATCTTTCGCCATACTTTTCGAGTAATAGCGCCCTGCGCCCTGAAATATAGATTTATAGGTGAAACCGAACGGTTTTCCGTGCTGATTAGATATTCCGTGAGAATAGCTCGGCGTGGATATATTTTGACAGGTTGCAAAATTAGTTACCACTACCGCATCGATCCCAGATTTCTATCGTATCGCGGGGAACTTATTTATAACAAAACGTTTCTGGCGGTGATTGATGTATCGAATGTATCGGTTCGAGGGGGAAAAATGAGGCCGCATTGTTGAAAGAAATTGTAAAATATTACATATTCGGTGTAATATATGTTTAACAATAAATAACACATTCTTTTCAGAAGGGGAATTTTTTTTTTCTGTCTACATACAGTCGTAGACATCGCCTACATCAATTCAGATTTATTTGTGGCGTGGCTGCAGAAGCTTATCGATGTAGTTAGGCCCTTTTGGTCCTTGATGGGCACATAACTTATTCTAAAACCCTTAAGGGCCACTTGAAGATACTGATTTTGCAGCGTCCAACATACTAAATGACAAAACAAAAATGAGATTAATGGAAGTAATCTCCAAACGTCTAAATGTTGACCAGAAGTGTGCAAGGGGAAAGCATCAAGTTCGATCTGTGCGCAGTTTAAAATGAAACACACTTCTTAAGATCTAGTGTTACTATGGATGGAACTTGGGTACATTTCTACGACCCAGAAACAAAGCAACAATCGATGGAATGGAGACACTCTAGTTCTCCAAGTCCTAAGAAGTTTTGTGTTCAAAAATCTGCAGGAAAAATTC
Organism: Holotrichia oblita; assembly: GCA_023690525.1. Classification (NCBI taxonomy): domain Eukaryota; kingdom Metazoa; phylum Arthropoda; class Insecta; order Coleoptera; family Scarabaeidae; genus Holotrichia; species Holotrichia oblita. Next base: position 227,510,948 of record CM043015.1, on the reverse strand, counting down.
TTGCTTCAGTATTTTGGGATTGCCATGACAGGACAATGCCCCAGCACAAAAATCGCATGTTCCCTTGCAAACAAGTCGTCATTTAGGGCTCGAATTACTTGAACAGCCCCATTATCCACCAGATCTGCCTCCCTCCAGTTATCATGTCTATTGTTAATTCAAAAAAGAGTTCAAAAGGTTGTAAATTTTTTTCTAACGCACCCCTCTCTCATCCTCTAGAACAAAGGTGATACGAGATGTGGACAAGGGCGTAGCCAGGTATGGACAGCCCCTCCCCCTCCCCTAGGACCAGACTTTTTTAGTCAAATTTTGATTATTTTAGAAAGATAGACGTGTCAAGGCAAAAATTTACCGATTTTTTTTATATTTCTACTGATCTACCGATTAAGCCATCATTTCCACCGAATTCTAAAAGCATGCGGAAATGTTTTATCCCGTAACGAAGAAGGCAACATGCACTGTAAAGCGGTCATTCAGCACTCTGAGAAGAGTAAAATCGTGGCTTAGATCCACAATGACAGGTCAACGTCTCAATGGACTGTGTCTTATGAGTGTCCATAGGAAAACTATCAACGAAAATAAAGATTATTTTGAACATAATATTTTAAAAAGGTTTTCAGTCAATTCTAGAAAATTAACTTTGGTATAGATGCGACAAAGGTCTATTGTGATCCCCTTTACTTTAGAGAACGCTCTCTAGTTTCGCCTTCTTAATCAGACTTATCATTTTTGAGAGCGGCTCTTTTGTGTTGCCGTTGGCTGTGGGGTTCTCTACCCCCATTACTAGCAACCTTGTCCTCGCTAGGCCGTCACAGTGGCACAAAAGATGAACTGGGGTTTCTTCTCCCTCTTGACAGAATCTGCAGAGAGCATTCTCTCATCATCAGACTTACTATCATTTTGACAGTCTTCCTGTCTTTACTCAGTAGGTCTTCAGTAAACTTAGGCCTCTGTTCCCTTAGGAACTCCTTAGCCTGTCTTTGTCCTGGCGATCTTTCCCACCATTCCTTGGACTTGTTTTGTGACCATTCGTAGATGGACCTCTTAATTTGTGATTTGGTAATGCCGAAGGAAGGGGCCGCTCCTATGAAAGGCCTTGACGAACCTCGTCTGGCCAGCTCATCGGCCGCCTCGTTTCCCTTCACTCCCGTGTGGCTGGGGACCCAGGCCAAGGTTATTTTCCTTAGGGTGCCAGTCCCAAACCAGCTTTGAGTCAGCACTTGCGGAACTAATCGCTAAATATCGAGTATAATCGAGTAAATAGCGACGCTTTTTCCTGATTCGGCCCAACTGTCTACTTCTCTGACACAGTGGTGAATCGCAGCAACCTCAGCCTGGAAAATTGTCGAGTCCTTGCTGAAGCTCAATGAAAGGGCCTTGCACGGCTTCTTACTATAAATGCCAGCTCCTACGGGTGGTCCGTTATACCAGCTTGAGTCCGCTCTTATTGGGGGGCCGTATTTCTAGTCCTTCTTATCTGGTATTATAACCTGATATTTTCTATCTAGGTTAAATTTCTGAACCATGGCGTCGCTTGGCGTCCCCGTTAGGGGCCCCGCCTTGAGTTCATCTAGTAGTTTTTAATGTTCTGCACCGTGCGATTTACTTATCGGTGCCTGCCTGTGCATGAGTCTGTAAGCTGCAGATCTAGCGCTTCCTTGTATACAGATTTGTAGATGTGATAAAGCGTTAATATATGTTTGTTTTATCATAATAGTTTGAGATTGGATTTATGTCATTTAATGTTAATTTACTTTAATTTTATTAAAGTCATGATATTTCATTGTTTTGTTTTTTCAATAATAACGCACGCATTAACCAACTTAAAATAACTAAAGTATGGCTCCATTTAATGCCATTGAATATGCACTGCAAAACTAGAGAGTGCGACTAGCCTTAACTTTAAACACGTAGAAGGACATAATCAGAAGCACTACTAGTGTAAGAATCTACCTTTCATAAGTGGCAATTTTTATCTCAGAATTTCAGGTTTTGGAAAACAACTTAATGGTTTTCATATCCGGAAAATGAGTTAACTGAAAGCATTTTGTTAGTTGGATAAAAACAATCACAATGTTTAGCTTTTAAAATGGTCAATTTCATGATGGTATAGCTTCGAATGTTTTAGAAAAAACGTAAAATTAACAGAATGTTGCTTGATACTGGCATCAACAGAGGTAAGATTATAATATAGCTATAAATCATATCATAGAAAGCTGAACAAGCATCAGTAATGTCGGTGTATGTTTTTAGAAACAAAGGACCAATCTCTATTTAGGAATGCATTGTAAAGTGCAACAAAATTGGCTTTTCTGTAATTGTAGTTTTTGACACTATAGAGCTGCCACGGAGGCCAGTAGTATGTTTTATATTATTACAATCGATATAAAATTTAATACTTGGATGATCCAGATCTTCACTAACTAAAGGTAATTCTTCAGTTTCAATATGAGAAGTTAATAAATAACTATTACTATTATCATTTTTGGCCGAAAGGTTTGTGTCCGAGACACAGACTGTTCAAAAAGCTTTAGTCCAGAGAACAAAACATATTGACATTCGTCACCACTGTCTACGTGAAAAAAATTGAAAGTGGAGAAATTTTAATTGAGCATGTTTCCACAGAAGACATGACTGCTTGAAATAATGCTGCAAATCAGCAATACATACTACGAATAAGAGAGGGCACCAAAATTGATCCCTGTGGGTCTCCTTGCTGGACCCAGCAAATATCACTTATTATGGTTTGCTTCACTTTTACTGTCTATTTGAAAAATAAGATTGAAAAAAGTCTAAAGCCACACCACGAATACCATATCTATACAACTTTTCTAAAAGAATCCGATTAACATAGTCAAAGGCACGCGAAAAATCCGCGAAAATTCTTGACACAAGTAAACCCTTAGGCCAGGCGCGCACATGCGATTTTCTGTCGCGCGACTGTTTAATCGCAAAAATGAGACACATAGTTTTTAAATACAAATGCACGCACATACGTCCAAATAATCGCTGCGATTAAAAAGATGCAACCAGACCTATTATTCAAGCGACGCGATTGTCGCAAGTTAAAATACGTCATACAGACAAGAATGAACCTGCACGCACTGCGACTGATTAATCGCAATTTCTTTATTTTTGTTGGGTATTCGGTCGCTGCATTTCGTTTTAAAAATTGTAAACATTGTGAAAATGTCTGGCAAAGAATCACTCATTGACAGTGTAGACATAGATTTGCTAATTGCAGAGGTGGAAAAAAGACCAGCTCTTTATAATAAACAATTAGAAGAGTATAGTGACAGGAATATGAAAGAAAAACTGTGGGGTGAAGTTTGTGTGAAGATATGCTGCAACTGGATGGAATTATCTGGAAAAGAAAAACTACAAAAAGGTACGTACATAGATATATACTGCTTACTTTTACATTAATTTTTATTCTCAGTTATTGATAAAACAATACATAGGCTTTACATAAATACAACTTAAATTTTGTGATATTGCCACGGTATTGAACCTTGAGGAGAAATAAAATAATTAGCAAAATAATCTCGTGTATTAAGACCACACATATTAGCCCTAGTTCCAGTTGGACGACATTTTTCCAAAGCACACTCATATGACTCATCCTCAACTCGCACACCATCATTTTTTCGAACAAAATTATGTAAAACACAACATGTTTAGTAATAAGATCAGCAAATTCGATATGCACATTCATAGGGCGATGGAAAATTCGCCATTTATTGGCGAAAATTCCGAATGTGCATTCCACCATTCGTCGAGCACGAGTCAGTCTGTAATTAAATACTCGTTGTTTCATCGTTAGATTTCTCCTAGGATAAGGACGTAAAACATGTTCTGACACTGCAAACGCTTCATCACCTACTATGACAAAAGGCATAAGTTTATTCATCTCATCATGAGGTAGTTTCTGTGGGTTCGGAATATTTAATTGTTTGTTGTTCAATCTTTGGCCAAAATTACAATTTTTAAAAACATTAGAATCACTGCCTGCGCCATATGCTCCAACGTCTATTGCAGTAAAGCAATAGTCAGCATCAACTACACCCAAAAGAATTATTGAAAATAAATTCTTATAGTTATAAAATTCTGTACCGGTCTTATCGGGTTTTTTTAATCTAATGTGTTTGCCATCCAATACAGTTTGGAAAATCAGTTCTCTCATAAAACTGTGAAGCGATAACCATCCAGTTGTCCTCGGATATTTCAGGCATATACATAGGTTGTATACATATCCACAATTGCTCGCATGTGTCTTTAACAATTTCCCTGACTGTAGTAGCTCCCAGTAGGTATTCAAAATGTAAAGAATTAAAGCTGTTACCAGTGGCAAGATATCTAAAAATAAATTTATTTGATCAGTAATAGTAATTACATATTTCAAAGTTTAAAAGGTTAAGCTATGATATAATATCTCGATTTGCTTCTGAGAACTTCTGTTTGTAAAATAAATTGTTATTTGGGAAATAAATACTGAATGTTGTTTGAAAGCAAACAGCCTTTCGTTGAAAACGTTTATGTGCGTTGAAAATAAAAATATCAAGTTAGGTTGTCAAATAAACTAATATTTGAGTTAGATTAAACGTATAAATTCAAGGCCTAATAATAAGTAATCGGTTTTATGTTGCAGGTAAGGAAATTCAGGAAAAATGGAAGAATTTAAAAGATTGTTTCGCACGAGAACTTTCAACACAACGAAAAGTAAAGAGTGGTGAACCGGCGAGGAAAAGGAGGAAATATATTTACTTTGACTCTTTATTATTTCTGCTTCCTTTCATGAAGGCTAGAGCTACTAGTGGTAATATGGCTCCTGCAGAAACAAATAATGACAACAACCAAGAAGACCAGGAGTCAGCCATACCATGCACTACACTTAGTAATAATAACAACGAAGACCAAACAAATATTCCCAATCGACGCCCTAAGAAAGCTACACAGAATATAACCTCTTACGAGAGAGAAGAGAGAATATTACAACAGAAGCAAAATGAAGAGATAAGCGAAGACAAACAGTTTGCTTTAATGCTGGTGCCTATGTTACAGAACTTAAATGACGACCAAAAACACTACGCTAAGGTAGAAATCTTGAACGTAATGAGTTATGCCAAGAATTACTATCGTCCTGTGCCAGTTGTGCCATATCCAGGAGCACACCGTAGTAACATAGTTCTACCACCGTCTTTTACGCAAGCAGCTAACTTCCAGACGCTTTCGCAATGTCCTACCACAAATTTCCAGTCACAGCCGTTACAAACAATTTCACAGCTTCCGTTGACACATAATCAAATTTCCGAATGTTCTGCAAGCAATTACTATTTGCAATTTTCAGAAAATTTACTATCTCCCAACTCGTCTCGTGACTACTCAGTAGCATCTTCACCTGCTCTATCCGAAAATAACAGTGAATTGTTTGACATGTCAAATCAGTGATAGAAAATATCGTTTTTAAGGTACACATATTAATATTATTAGCTTATGGATTTTTTACTTTGTAGTTTTTTATGTAAAATTTTGCTATAAAGCACCATTTAAAAAAAAAAATTACTTACCTCAACGTTACAGATAAGCGCTCTTCAGATGATACACACTTTCTCCAGCTAGTGTCTTGATATGTTATTTTAGGCCCTATTATTTGAAGTAATTTATCAAAACTATGTATTTACACTCATTCTGTAGTACTGGAAAAACTTATTAGGATGATCTCTTAAATCGCTGTGAATTTTATGAAACTGCCCTTTTAATAATCTTTGGCTTATTACTGGATGTACCCAGTACTGCCTTCTATACCGTTTTTTGGCTCTCATACGCAATAATACAGCTACCACGCAAGCAGTTTCAATAAAATCCATGTTGGTACTAGTTATTACTATATAAATTTTTAAAGATTTATTATAAATAAAACAGTGTTTGTTGCGCTTAATCTGTCGCAAGTGCGCGCGTAAAAATATTGTTCATGTATTTTTTGCGATTGCGATTTTTCAGTCGCAGCGACAGAAAATCGCATGTGCGCGCCTGGCCTTATCTAAATTAATTTTCTTTACTAATGTATTAGACATTTCATCAAGACCGCATATGAATTTAATGGCATCCACAACATCAGAATTAATAACAGCAGAGAAAAAGAACATATTGGCATTGAATTGGGTATTTTTATTCAAAAAGTCATAATCTACAGGTTCATCATTGTCGTTAGAATATGTGTAAAAAACACATTGAAATTCTTAGCTATGTCTTTCTCTGCTACTTCTTTGTTATCAACCTCCAAATAGGGCTATTTAAATTTAGTCACATCAGCAAAGTTTATTTGTTTTTAAACCTGTATAAGGTAACTTCATAAAATAACTATTTTGGAAAATGTAGTTTGTGTCGAAAAGTAATACACGTTAATATTAAGAAAATAGTTTAATTGAAAAGTCAAATTTTCTAATAAAATAATCATAATACATTATAAAAATGAAACGCACTTAAAATTCCACCTTTTCAATTAATAACAATATGTATTTTTCGTATTTGAATATTAAATTAAAAATATTTTTTGAAAAACCTAAAAATTAAAATTACATTTCTGTGTGCCTCCCATTGCGTTCAATACAAACAATTGTTCTACTTGATACATCTTTAATGGAGTTTCTGATATTAAGGGGCCTTATTTCTAAAATACAGTTTCGAATCACCGTTTCCAAATGATCAACATTACGGAAAGGTTTTCTTTGTAAACTTTTTGTTTTAGGTAACCCCACAAGAATAAATTAAATCCGGAGACCTAACCGGCCAGTATTGCTCCATATTACGCCAAATTACTTTGTCCCTAAATATTTCCAAGAGGCGTTCTTGAACCCGTCTTATAGTATGGACACTGGTACCACAAATTATGCATTATTTCAATAGGTATATTGTTCAAAACTTCAATGACCTCGGTGTTAAGGAAGCGTAGGTATTCTTCAGAATTTAAATTGCCTCTAAAAAAATAAGGCCCAACAACTTGATCGTTTAAAATACCGCACCACACATTAGTTTTAAAGGAATACTGGTCCTTGCATTCTATTATAAAATTTGGATTTTCTTGAGCCCACCATCTACAATTTATCTAATATTTATAAATTTAGGTTTATACGGCTTAAATTTATTTTTGTGCAAAATATTCCTTACACTCTCTCTTTGAACGTCAGTTCTGCGAGAAACATGTCTAACCCGTCGTTGCACAGGTCGCGGTCAAATCGACCAGGTTTTTATTTTTTGTTATTTTTCTTAAAAACGTAAATGTAAACCATGCTTGAAATTTTAGATATGCTATACTACAGTCTTTGTTGACCCTTTTATGCAATTATAATATTTTAGAATGTTTTCGTTTTTCCGCATTATGCACCATATTAGTGCAGTTCCGAAGCACGGTCATAAAGACCGGGTGCGTTGTTATCGAGAGTTTGAGGTTAGGTTTTCGAAGTGACAGTTATAAATTCTACACGATTCCTATTTTCTCTTCAAGTTTTTTTGAATATTTCGATTATTATAAGTAAGTATGGTATTTGTGATATTAATTTGTTACATTTCCTGCCTCAGAAATATGAAATAATGCACTTATTTAACGTATTTGTCATTATTTTGATTTTACTATAATGTAACCTGTATCTTGACAGGATGGCAGATTACGAACGAGAACAGGCTCGTCTTCTACACTTGTGGAATGAAGTAGCCGACGAAAATGAAATTCCAGATGAGGTCGACGAGAATGAAGAGGACTTTGTTGAGGAACTAGATCATTATAGTGATACAGAGCAGTCAGAAGAAGAACACGAATTGGTGGATGGTGCTGCTTCTCAACAACCCGATTCTAGGAATACAGATTCTTCGCGTGAGCCTCCTCAACCAGGGCCTAGTACTAGCGCTAAATTCGTTATTCATCCAACATTGTGTTACACTGGTAAAGATGCTACAACACAATGGAACAAATTTCCATTGCCTAAGAAAACAAAAACTAGTAATCACAATATTTTCAAGGAGAAAGCAGGTCCAAAGGGTATTGCAAAGCATACAAAGGGCGTGCTGGAAACATGGCAAATGTTCTTTCCAGATGCCTTTATTCAAAAAGTTGTAGACTATACTAACATATTCATTCAAAACGTAAGAAAGAACTCTGAGGATAAAACACAAGCGGTAGATACAAGTGTAACAGAAATGAAGGCTGTATTTGGACTACTTTACTTGGCGGGTGTCATGAAATCTTCGCACTTGAATTTGAGGGACCTATGGCAAAGAGATGGAACTGGAGTGGAATACTTTCCATTAGTAATGGGCATAAATCGTTTTAGATTTATTTTACGCTACCTTCGGTTTGACGACTTCAACAGCCGTGAAGAGCGAAAAGTTATAGATAAATTAGCAGCAATTAGAGAACTACTAGACGAATTTATTGATAGTTGCAAACAAAATTACTGCCTGGGTGTGAATGTAAAGATTGATGAGATGCTAGAATCATTCAGAGGCAGGTGCAGTTTTCGGCAATATATACCGAATAAACCCGCAAAATATGGACTGAAAATTTTAGCGCTAGTAGATTCTAAATCGTTCTATACACACAATTTAGAAGTCTACGCTGGGACACAAAACGATGACCCTTATAAGTTTGATAACAACCCTAGTGCTCTAGTAAAGAGATTAATTGAACCGATATCAGGCACGAGCTGTGGACTTACTCAAGGATCATAAGCTTACATTAGTAGGCACAGTCCGTAAAAATAAAAGGGAAATTCCCCCATTATTTGTTCAACAAAACAAAGAACGAAAAGTAAATTCCAGTATTTTTGCATTCAGGGAAAACATGACGCTTGTTTCGTATAAACCTAGAAAAAATAAATTGGTATTGTTATTGTCAACATTACACTATTCGGACAGCATTGACCACTCCACCGGTGAGGCCTGCAAACCCGAAATAATAACGTTCTACAATTCAACAAAGGGAGGTGTTGATGTTGTTGACGAACTGAAGGCAAACTATTCGGTATCCCGGACAAGTAGAAGATGGCCTCTGACATTATTCTTTTCTTTTCTGAACATAGGTGCAGTAAACAGTTACATTCTATACAAAGAAAATAATCAAAGCGCCATAAAACGCAGCCAATATTTGAAAGATCTTGCGAAAGAATTAACCCAAGAACAACTACAGGAAAGAATGAATAATACGAAACTTAAAAAAAGCCATTCGATCTAGGATAAGAGAGATTTTGGGTTTAGAAGAAGTCACTAAAACTAGAACGGTTGGAACTACCGAAAGATGCTACATATGTGATTGGAAGAAAAATAGGAAAACTGCAAACCAATGCATACAATGCGATCTGTATGTGTGCAGAGAACACACTAACGTTTTATGTGCCAATTGTGCAGATGGGCAAAATTTTGAAGAAGATTAATTTCTATTTCCATTTCATAAAGTCAACACACAAAAAAAACCTGTTTTAAGGAGCAATTTGTTTTAACAATAATATGTTTTTGAAATTTGGTATATCTTTTATATTTTTATATTTATATTTATATATTATATAGATTTTTGTTTTTATATCGTAGTAATATACAGTTTACAAAAAATATATTATGTTTTATTAAAAACGTAAAATATGCGAAAATAACTGCTTTCACTACTGAAAATACGTTCTTGAAAAACCACGGTCGATTTGACCGGCTACGTGCACTAGTGTTAAGAATTTCACTTGTGCAACGCCGGGCTAATACTAATTTGACCTTGTTCCTGAATATCCAGGCAAACATTTAAATGGACTTCTTCACTATGTTTTATAGGATTGTGAAGTTTTTTAAATGAACTTTCCACCGATCCAGTTAATTTAAATTTGACCATAATCCTACTCACAGTAGATTGTTGCACATTTTTGCCTGGATGCCTTTCATTAAAAATTCTTTCCTGTAAAGTTAACATTTTTTTAATTTAATACGCAATATTAATTAAGAGCCACTATGACAAACAGAAAGCGATTTGACTGTCATAATAAAGCAAGGGCTTGTTGATCTTTTTTATCATTTGTTTTGCGGCAAACTTGTGTTTGGTGCAGCTGAAATTTTGCACATGGGTTAAAAATTGCATTTAGAAAAACTTTTTATAATAACTTTTTTCGATATTTTAAGAAATGACCTCACTTTTGAATGTTTTTTGGAAAAAAAAATTAAATTTGACAGATAATGCGAATCACGTGACTATTATATTTTTGATTAATTTTCATCTTGATCGAAACAGAAATTGATGCCAAACTCAATTTTAGAAAACTGCGCGATTCGTGCCACACACTCTGACTATAGACGATCGAAAAGAAATGGAGAGTTCAGCATTGCAAAGACATGTTAAAAATATCCCAAAGGAACCCGGCTAGCATGTCAGCCATTGTAATTGGTGATGAAACGTGATGTTTTTAATACGAGCCAAGATCAAAACGCCAGAGTGCGCTACGGAAATCACCAGAACAACCAAAATAGAAGAGCAAACTCCAGACAATACTGACCGTTTTCTTCGAGTCACCATCGTACAAAGCCATCATGTTACTTGAATTCTTGACCAAAAAAGGCATCATTGTTATCGATCATCCACCGTACTCACCTGATTTGGCTCCGTGGGACTTCTGGCTATTTCCCAAAATTAAATTGGCGATGAAAGGAAATCGTTTCGATACCAGAGAATACGAAGTGATTCCAATTGAAACAAAAGGGTTTTTCCGTTAGTTTTGTATCCTTATAGACGCTATTTAATTTTAACAATCTCAGTTTATGATTTAAAAAAAAGGGTTCTAGAAAAAATGTATTCTAGAGGTCATGTTAAAGTACAGATCAGTAACAAAGAAACATTAAAATAGATGCATTTATAGACATAATAATACAACACAAAATCTATTAGTTGTCAAGGCTTAATTACGGAAACATTGCGTTGCAATCCAGCGGCCATCTTAATGTTTATATATCTCAAAAGCAATTAAACAAATAATATTTATCGTCACAATTTTCCTTAAACTATTATTTTATAGAGAATTTACGACCTGGTTAGGAAATTTTTGTTTTAAATTAATTTGCATTAAGTAAACTTGAATTGAGGTCATAAAAAAAAACAATCACGTTAACAAATTCATTCCAAAATATCAAATTTATATTAATTTCCAACCAGTTTTCCTTTATTAAAGTGCTACTAAAGAATAATTCTATATTTGTCAAAGATTCCCCGGAAGAACTTCGGACGAAAAGGGCATCCATTTTAAACTCAAATCACCTCGTTTATAAATACCGCGTTTAATCGCAAATCAGCCTAAAAATAATCATTTTTTCCCGAAATTAAAACGGAAAGAAAGGGATACTACTCACCGCCACCCTTTTTCTTCGGAATCCCTTCGGTTTAACACCCCGATACACACTTGGACGCGATATATATCTCGACAGCACTACCGCCCGACTATCACCTGGCTATATGGCGAATTTCAGGTCTTCCACCCACTTATATCAACCCCGCCGTAGGTTTATCAACGGTATCTAGCACAGACTGGCAACGTTCGAGGGTAGTTTCGCGCCCAGCACGTTGATGTTGAAGGGTGGCGTTTGTCTTTGATTAGCGCCCGTCTCGTAACGAATCTGCGCTTGCTCCGTAGTATATACCTTCCCGCTATTATGGATGTATCCGCGCGTTTGTAGATACTATGCTCGTTGGAAAATGGACCTGTGTATGTGTATCCTTTGCCGAAGGGAGGGAGAAAAAAATAAATGTTAAATACTTCAGTTACGGGGGGATGTGTTATAAAGGGTTATTAGGTAAACGAGGAGCTGGAAAAAAGGCAGGAGATTTTTTGCAGTGTTTCGTTTATTCATTAGGAAGACAAAGATAACCTGAAGAGTTTTTTTAATAAATTAGAAAACTATCCCAGTAGCACAGCTACATTGGACCAACATTGTTTGTATGTATTGAGCCAACAAATGCTGTTGAAATGGAAATTGAGATAGAGATATGCGCAGTCGCTGTTATATAAGCTGTGGAAGAAGTGATGAACAGGCTGGAGATGATTTGTAATTAATCGATGACTACGTTGTTTCAGTGTAACGAGTGTGCTTTTGTGATCGCACTCAGCCACTGCGCCACGTATCGCAATCTTGGTTATCACCAAACCCGATTCAGATCCATCAGTAAATGTTGTTTCAGAGCCCGTTCTTGCCAGCTTGTTTACTATTTTGTCGTCTGGTATGCCCATATGCCTTGGTACCCACACCAAAGTGATTTTATTGTATCAGAATGTGTCAGAATCCTTAAGTTTCCCAGGAAGTCTCTAATGAGTATTCCAAAGTCATCTGGCTACTTCTGGGTGTAGTGGTCCGCATTGTTTAAATTTACAAGCAGTTCATGGATAACAAACTTCTACAGTAGGGACGACAAAACTCTTCCATGTGCAAGAGTGACATTTGGCGCATGTACTAATACTTTGAGACGATATAAGTTAAAACCTTTCGTAATTGGAACTGCAAAAACTCGCGAAGTTTCAGAAATTATGTGTGGATGACTACTGAAATTTTTAAACATTGGTTTCACAAATCTTTTATATCACAGGTAAAACGTTCCTCGTTCTGTTTATTTATTTTTGCTTTAATACAAATTAATGAACTTGAGCAAAAACATTTATAGATGAAGAAGCAATTCTTCTTATTGATAATGCCCCTTCTCATCCTTCAGAAGATCAATTAAAAAGTGACGATGGACAAATAATAACACTGTTTGTCTCTCCCAATGTAACGCCATTGCTTCAACCAATGGATCAAAACGTAATCAGTCTTACCAAGTTACATTATAGAAGTTCTCTTTTATCAACAATAATAAGAAATGATTCAGATGATGTCAAAGGCCTCACAAAAAATTTGATTTTAAAAGATGCTATATTGAATTTACTGAACGCATGGGAAGAAGTCTCAATGGAAACAATTGTCAAATGTTGGAAACCTGTTTTGGAGTTTGATGAGCCAGATGAAGATGACGTTCCATTAAGTACCTTAAGAGAAAGATATCACCCACGTGAAATAAACAGTGTTGTTCAACAGACACTTGAGATGTTGGATATAATAGCTCCAAATGTAAGTCACTTCATGTTTTTGCATTGCATAATTTATATTTTGTTGTCGTTTTTTAAACAACCTCATTAAAGTGAACACCTTCGATAAAATGAACCGGACTTGTCTGAATTAGTTCACCTGATCGCGACTCTACTGTATATATCAATAAATACTATTTTCTTATTATATTCTTTATTATTCAATCGATACTCACGAAAAACCACCGATGGTACATGAAAAGAATGAAAAAATAAATAAAAACGCTGTATCTCTGTAATGGTGGTAATGGTTTGCGTAGAGAGAGTGAACCGTTGCACGTGTCTACGTCTGCTCTGACAAATTCTCAAATTTTCACCGGTTTTTATCAAATTGTAGTAATTGACTCAGTGAATATATATGTATAAGTGTTTCTAATCCCTAAGTGAACTGTAGTTTCAACCGATTATTAATTTCTGTGCTCTAAAATTTAATATTTTCGGTTTCCATAAATAGGAGGTGAGTTGGTCTCACACACTCACAATGCCCGACATCTGTGGTTTTTGTAACTCCAACGTCACTCGACATGCTCCGGGAATAAAGTGTGATGGAAAATGTCAGAAATATATGCATCTCGCTTGCGCAGGCGTTGATTCACGGCTGTTAGAACATCTTGCGATTTCCGGCCTATCTTGGCGGTGCAAAGATTGTGTATCTCGACCGGTGTCAACCGATGATCAAGTCTTAAACATGCTGTCAACTATAAAATCCGAAATTGCTTCAACGAAATCTGAACAATCAAATCTTACTAAATCAGTGGATTTTTGTAGCAACAATGTAGATGACTTTAACTCTAAATTGATAGAATTCACAAGCTTTGTCAAAGAGTTTAAAGATTTAAAAACTCAACTAAATGACATAACTGTTCAAAATAACCTTCTAAAGACAAAAGTTGAGGACATTCAGCAGTATCTACGGATAAATAACGTTGAAATTACAGGTATTCCGGAGCAAAATGATGAAAACATTCTAAAAATTATAAAAGAAATAGCTGGATTAACTGGTATTACTATAGATGACGCGCAGATTGATGCCGGTCACCGAGTGCAATCTATAATAAAAAATAATAAACCAAGAAATGTGATTGTTAAATTCATTTCCCGTCAAGTGAAAAATAATTTTCTGGTTGCTCTTCGCAAATATAACCATCTCACTGCAGATAAACTTGGGTTTTCAAATAGCATTTCGGCAATTTACTGTAACGAACATCTTACTATAAAAATTAAGGAGTTGTTTTGGAGGGTGCGTTCGTTTTGTAAAGACAATTCCGTTAAGTATTGCTGGACAAGAGATTGCAAAATTTTTATTCGGAAAGATGATAGGTCGAGATTCGGGCTATTGCAAATTTGAATCAATTAAATCAACTACATAATTAGTAACATAAATTAAATAAATTCAATAATTTCTAAATAGTGTTAGTGTTATTAATGGCAGAACTATCAGTTTATTATCAGAACGTTCGGGGGCTTACAACTAAATCTAATACGTTTTATAAGGGTGTTTTGAATTGTGGCTATGATATTATTTGTTGTACTGAAACCTGGCTGACTGATTCCATAAATAGTGCTGAACTTTTTCCTGATAACTACAATGTGTTCCGGCGTGATAGATCCGTTTTTACATCGCAAAAAGAACGAGGCGGAGGCAGCTTCATAGCAGTAGCGAAGGGACTGTCGGTAGAGCACCGCTTGCAATGGAGTACCGAATGTGAAGATGTTTGGGTAACTATTCAAAGTGATAAAATATAAGTTCACATGTGTTGTGTTTACTTACCACCAGACACAGGTGTGATGAAGTTCGAAACTTTTTTTGATAATGTAAGCAATATTTTTAATGAACATGTTAATGATGCTTTTCTGATAGCTGGGGATTTCAATCTACCAAATCTCCGATGGACACAGAATGGTGATTACCTAGAGTCTAATAGTTTAATTAATGATGCCAAGGAAAATGTTTTACATGATTCATTGTCTTTTTTAAATTTTCATCAATACAATAATGTTGCAAATACTAATAATAGAATTTTAGACTTAGTAATTTCAAATGCTCTGGTATCTGACTTAATTGCAGTTGATGAGCCACTAGTAACTGAGGACCAACACCATAAATCCATTACCTTCTTGTTACATACTCCATCTAATATTTCGCGTTTTTTTTTTGTACCATGCGATTACTGGCAATTTAGAAAAGCCAATTATAATGAGGTAAATCATTTAATATCTGCAATAAATTGGAGTGAGTTACTGGAGGCTCTTGAAATTGACACCGCAGTAAATGTATTTTATAATGAATTGAATCGTATAGTGCGTTTGTGTGTGCCCAGCCCGAGAAGAAAATCTTCGATTTTTTCTCCTTGGTACAAGCACGCTACAATAAAAATATATAATGAAAAGCCCAGAGCTCATAGCCGGTGGAAAAAATATAATAACCAGATCGATTATGAATCATTTTCTCTATTAAGACGTCGTTTGAAGCAAGCAGTTGATCAAGATTATTTAAATTATTTGTTATCAGTACAACAAAACGTTAAAAAAGACGTCAAATACTTTTGGTCATATGTATCATCTAAGCGCAAAACAGCATCTATTCCACGGGTTATGAACTATAATGAGCAAACAGCGAAAAATATAATAATAATAATAATAATAATAATAGCTGTTTATTGATGACAAAAAATAAAAGAAAAAAAATACACATTCAATCAAATTACAAAGAAAAAAGATAGAAAAGGTATCGGTTAGAGTAAATAAATAATAATAAGAATATAAACTAAATCTGCCATCAAAAGGTACAAGATCACTGCTCTGACTCTAGTACCTAAACTTAAACTATCCTTACTAACTAAATTCGAGTCTCAAACGCTAATTATAATGAAAGAGAAATATATTAATAAATAGAATGCATAGCATGCAGTACCGATTGTGACACGCTGCAATGAAAAGTAATAACAAAAAAAAAATCTAGAACCCAATGCTCAACACACTCGCCTAGTTAGCCTAACAAAGTCTGTAAAGGTAATTCCTCAGGCCACGAGCAAAGGCAGACGGAGCAAGAGATCTCAAATTGTGAGGAATAGCATTATAAAATTTTACAATGTTATAAGAGAAACTTCTCTTATAAATTTCCAGGTGATGGGCGGGAGGCGTCAGTAGGCCCCTGCTCCTAACGTTAATGTTGTGCACGTCGGTCCTGAAAAGTACCTTTCTATATAGGTAATTGGGTCTTTTGAAATAAATAATTTTGAAATAAAATAGAGAGGCGAGATAGTTGGCTCTGGAGGACATGCTTAACCAATTTGCCCATTTGAGGGTATGTGAAATGTGATCATATCGCCTTAACCCATAAATGAATCGCAAGCAGGCATTCTGCACTCGCTGGATTCTTAGTCTGTCAGTGTAATCCAAGCAAGGATAGTATACATTGATGCAGAAGTTAAAGACTGAAAGCACCAGAGATTGACAAAGCAACTTCCTCATGTCTTGATCTAGGCAGCCCCTGCTGCCATAAAGAACTTTCAATTTATAAAAGGCGGTACTAATAAGTCGTGAGACATGTTTTTTGAATCGAAGACGTGTGTCCAATAAAAGTCCAAGACTTCGAGAACACTCAGATACTGGCAGTACATCGTCATTTACCACAATCCGCACCTGAGGCATGATCCTGGATACAGCAGAAGGCCGGCCAAATACCATAACTGAGGACTTATTAGGGTTAATTATTAGAGAATGTCTAGATGATTCGGTAGTCAGAAACTGTAAATCGGCATTAATTTTCGCAATTGCATCCCGGGCATCGTCCACATTGAAAGAGAAATAGACTTGCGTATCATCCGCATACATATGGTACGAGCAATGGCGTAGACACTTTATGATGCCGGAAGTATATATGCAGTAAAGAAGGGTCCCAATACACTCCCCTGAGGCACACCAGATACCACGCACTTGGAAGATGAGCTGTTGTCCCGCAAAGACACCATCTGACTACGACCCACAATGTAGGACTGAAAAAAGGCTATCGATTCCCAGCTGAAGCCAACGTAATGCAGAATGGATAGCAACAGCTGGTGATTGATGGTATCGAAAGCCTTGCTGTAGTCCAGCAGTACCAGAACCATAATTTCTCCACTATCAATAGCAGAGAAAATATCATCAGTTACGTGAGCCATTGCTGTTGCACAGCTGTAACCCGAGCGAAAACCAGATTGTTCATTAGGTAAGATGCTAAAAGCATCTAAGTATATTCGTACTTGTTGGTCAACTATCTTTTCTAATACCTTAGACATTACCGGCAAAATCGATATTGGGCGTATATCACCAAAATTCATTGGGGAGCCATTTTTCAGGGAAGATATTGTCCAAGAGACACGAATTAATTATATGTGTGATGATTGGAAGTATAAAAGGACAGCAAAGTATTAACATTTTGTGCGATATACTATCGTGACCAATTGCTTCTGATTTAATTGAAAATAATATTGATTTAACTTCGTCAACAGAAACAAGGGTGAAAGAGAATTGAGCAGCAACAGTAACATTAGCGCCATAAAAATTTACCAAAGCCTCATCAGCCGCATGGTGAGACATTGCATTTATAAAGTGATTATTCAACTCATTTACATTAGCCAAATGCGGTGGTATCTCAGCCCTTGCGCCACTACTATACACATTCAAGGTCTTAAGGCATTTCCATAGGTATCTAGAGCTTGTATGTTCAGATGCAAAGCGCAAATAGGCACGTTTTTCACGACGAATGGCAGAGATTGTGAAGTTGCGAAGTTGTTTATAATAATTTATAGAAGCAGGGGTCCTTAGAGTCTTAGCCTTTCTGAATGCTTTATCCCGAAGTGACATAATGAGTCGTATATTATCTGTTAGCCATGGAGCCCTCTGCCTTCGAAAACGGACCGTTTTAAGCGGCGCATAGATATCAAATAAGTCAATTAAAACAGAATTAAAAAAAAATAATTTATTGTTTATATCCTGAATACTATAAATCCAGTGCCATGGCAGCACCTGCAGATCATTATAAAAATCGTCATGGATGAAATGATGGAAATCTCTGAAAGTTCGATAGTGAGGAACATGAGGAGGCACACATACATCTACTTAGGCAAAAACTAAATAATGATCAGATATCGGCAAATCATGAGCGACACCACACTTGAGTACAGGCGTATGTGAAAAAAGTAGGACAAAGTCAATTAATGACTGTGAAGTTGAAGTTACACGTGTAGGATTATCAATAACTTGCTTAATATCCAATGAGTCACACAAATTAGAGAACAAGAGGCAATATTTATCGTTAGAATGCAATAAGTCGATATTAAAATCACCCATAATTATGATTTCATGAGTGTCAAGAATGATATCGGACAATAAATTCTCAAAAGCTTCCAAAAATACAGCTCTATCAGATGAGGGAGATCTGTAAACAACACCAATCATGAAACATACCTTATTTATAATCATCTTTATCCATAAATGTTCAAAATTGGCATTAACGACTGTTAGATTCAGAACAGTAAATGACAAGTTACTCTTAATGTATAATGCGACGCCCCCAGCCCGTCTCCCATCACTCCTATCCCGTCGAATTAAAGTATAACCCTCTAACAACAGGGCATCATCAGACACCCCCGCAGTCAACCATGTCTCGGTTACCGCTACAATGTCATAACTATTAGCAGAGAAATAGTCCTTAAACAGATCCAGCCCCGACAATAGCGAGCGCACATTAATGTGACCTAAATTGAGCATTGTAATTAACGTGTCATAACAATCATGAGCAAATAAATATTAAATAATTGAGTAGCAATATAAGTATAATGTAAAGAACAAAACAAGTAACTAATTATTTAAATTAAAGGAAGTAAGCAGCGCAATTAAAGCAATCTAAAAGAGAAGCAAGCAATACAGCAACAATAAAGTAACAAAGTAAAAAGTATTAAGTAAGCACAGATATCAACAGGCGTACAGTCTAACATGGAACAGTTATCTAATGTGAGAATTTTGCAACCTTACTGCTATATGTGATCCGCCGAGCCCAACTTATTCAGATCTGCCAGAGAACGGATGGTATAGCGCACTTTATCGACATTGGCGTGCACCGTGCCGTTGTATGTCCACACATTACGGAAACCAAATCGGTCAGCAGCTTTTTTGTATAATCCATGATTGTCTGCGGTCAGATCTTCTTTTACAGACAACCCGGTGTTCTTCAATGATTTTTTGTTTTTAAGTAGGTAATTCATTTCGCTTGGAATGAGATGTTAACTTGACAATAATACAGCGGGATATAGGCTTAGCCGAGCGAGTATTTTTTCGCATTTTATCATTTTTATCATACGTGTTTTTGCCTACACGATGGCATACATCGGTGTCCTTCAGCGCCTGTTCCCATCTTTTTAAATACATCAACTACTTTGTGATACACATTTTCATCCGATGTTTCTTCTACTCCGTATATACGAATACAACTGCGTCGTGAATACTGTTCTAAGTTATTAATTCTTTCTTGCAATTTCGAATTAGACTCCTCCAATTTAGAGATTTTGGCTTCATAACATTTAGTAATAGTTTTCAACGAATCTTGAATTTGTTTCGATACAGATTGCAGTTCGGAGATGTTCTTAATAAAGTCAGCACCAGATAAGTACTCCTTTAAGCTGGTATTAATAATTTCAGTAAATTCATCCCTCTCGGCCCTTGTAAAAACCATCGTTAAACTATAGAGCTAAAGACACAAGAGATCACACACAGACACCGGTCTCACTCGCTTATATATATATGATGTGTGTAATCTGTTTAATGAGTATTTTCATTCTGTATTTGAGCCTGAGGTGGGTGGCGTGACTGATGTTGCAATAAATGATGTAAATTCCTCTAGGGTAATTGGTTTAGCTGAAATTAGTATAGATTCTATAGCTCATGCACTTGAGTCAGTCAATGAACATAAGGGTTCTGGTTCAGACGGGATCCATCCTCACTTTGTTAAATCTTGCTCCAAAACATTAAGTTGTCCTCTATTTATTTTATTTAATAAATCCCTCCATAGTGGAATTTTTCCTGATATTTGGAAGCGAACGTTGGTCACGCCAGTGCATAAGGGTGGCTCTATAAATGATATTAGTCATTATCGCCCCATTTCTAAGCAGCCTGTTTTTGGAAAAATTCTTGAATGTATTATCAACACGTCAATTAAAACTAAAATTAAAGATATAATAATACCACAGCAACATGGGTTCTGTGGAAATCGATCTACCATAACAAATTTGTTAGAATATACTAACTTTCTTTATAGTACGATTGACTCATCATCACAAGTAGGTGTTGTTTTTACTGATTTTCAAAAAGCTTTTGATAAAATTAATCACAGTATACTGATTGAAAAATTAAAATTTATTGGATTTCACGGCAATTTATTAAGATGGATCGAGTCGTACATCAGAAACAGGAAGCAGGCGGTAGTTGTAAATGGGGCAAGGTCTGAGTATGTGGATGTGACGTCTGGCGTCCCTCAAGGTTCGCATCTGGGACCCACGTTATTTATTCTATACATAAATGACGTTGGCACGGTATTAAAACATTCTCATTTTTCATTATACGCAGATGATCTCAAGTTATACTCTGAAGTTGGTAGCCTTGATGATTGTCGAATGATTCAGTCTGACTTGAATAATCTTGAACAATATTGTGAGAAAAATAGGCTCTTTCTTAACCCTTTCGGTGCGGGAGACGGAAATATCCGCAAATTCAAATGATGTCGCATACGCGGGCGACGGTTTTTTTCAATCAAGGAAACCGTGCATTTCTACCGGGAGACAAGCGTTCCCGCTCATTATATTTCAACATTGCGCAGCACTGTAACTAACCTAACACGATTTTTCGTGATTGCCATAAGTAGTACCATATAACAACATATAAAGTTTCGATCTCGGTGAAGTCGCGTGAGTGTCTGCTACGTAGATATCTAAGTTCAATTTGAAAAAAAAATGGCGAAGAGAGGACTAACAGATCAAGAGTTAGAGATTTTACTAAACGAATCTGACGAAGACGGTTTACATTTTGATGCGGAATCTGATGAGGAAAGTGACATTTTCGAAGACGATGAGAATGCTAGCATATTTACTGATGAAAACGAACATCTCGTTGCAGGCATTTTTCTTTTCTAAAAAGTAAATCGAAACAAATATATTTTTGCACAGAAAATTCTAACCAACCTGAAAATTTTGTTTGGAAATATATGGATGAAGATTACCAACCTGAAATTTATAATTTTGATCCAGCTAACAGTGGGATAAAAGTGAACCTATCAGAAAATCTGGGTGCTCTTGAGTACTTTCAACTTTTTTTCACGGAAAATCTGGTTGAACAAATTATTGAACAGACCAATTTGTTTCACAACCAAACTCACGATAATGAGCTACGTTCCCATCAAAAAAAGTGGTCCGATGTTACTTTGAACGAAATGTATCTTTTCATTGCTTTGACTATGAATATGGCTCAAGTAAAAAAACTTAAGTTGCTAGACTACTGGAGCACGGATAAAGCTTTAGTTACCCCCTTTTTTAGACAAATTCTCAGCAGAGATCGATATATTTCAATTTTGGGATCTCTTCATTTTTGCGATAATGAAATGGTAAACAAGAATGATAAATTATATAAGATAAAACCAATAATAGACTACTTGAAAGATGCCTTCAAGAAGGTTTACTATCCTTTCGAAAATTTGTGTATCGATGAAAGCTTGCTACTTTTCAAAGGCCGATTATGTTTCAAGCAGTTTATACCATCAAAACGTCATCGGTTTGGTATCAAATTTTTGTATTATGCGATTCTGAGAGTGGATACATCTTAGATTTTATAATATATTGTGGAAAACATACAGAGTTAAATAGCAACGATAATTCTGTTGGTGTGTCCGGAAACGTCGTTCTTACATTGATGAGAGACTATCTTGATAAAAACCATACCCTCTACACAGATAATTGGTACACGAGTCCCATTCTTTATCAATTACTCCACACCCGCAATACAAATGCATGCGGCACGGTTAGAACAAACCGTAAATTGATGCCAAAATTTGAGAGGAAGTTAGAAAAAGGAGAAACTGAATCTTTTTCTTCAAAAAACGGTTTAGCACTTAGATGGCATGATAAAAGAGATGTAATAATGCTAACAACGCGTCATACAGCACAAATGGGTGCTTCTGGAAAGATTGACCACGCTACCAATGAAATGATTATGAAACCGCAGTGTATTTTAGACTACAATCAAAATATGGGCGCTGTAGACAAAACCGATATGCTACAGAGCTCGATTGCATCTGTGCGAAAAAGTGTGAAATGGTATAAGAAGGTTTTTTCAGATTGTTGGACTATTGTCTTCTAAATTCACATGTTTTGTACAAAGTCAAAACAGGAGAGAACATTAGCTTAGCACAGTTTCAATTGATGCTTATCAAACAGATAGTGGAGAAATATTTCCAGCAAGCTCCCAGAACATCTAATAAAAGGGGATTCGAAGGAGATAATCCAATCAGGTTGGTAGCAAGGCATTTTCCGTCACGATTAGCGAAGAAACAAACTGGAAAACAAATGTCACAACGTTGTGTAGTATGTTCCAAAAATAAGAAAAGAAAAGAAACTTCGTATTGCTGCACTGAATGTGATGTGGCGCTATGTGTTGTCGATTGCTTCGAAAGGTATCACACTCTAAAAAAGTATTAGTTTTTATTTTTTGCTTAATTTTGATTCAGTTTTAATTATTTCAATTATAATTAGTTAAAGAATAATTTTATTCTTTCAAAAATAAATTGTTATTTCATTTCATTGTATTACCATGTATTGCTAAACTTCATAATAAAACTTGTTTATAATTATAATCTATTTATTGTTAATTAGAATAACATTAATGTTAATGGAAATTTTGCCCTTGACAGCGGGATACAAAATATCCCGCTTAAAAATTGTGTGCACTTATTTGCGGGAAGCGGACGAATCCGCAAAAAGAAAATATCTGGTACGCGGGAGACGGCCGTTACCTAAGCACGAAAGTTTCCCCGTTTATACAGTACTACATGTAAAATTAAGCCCCGCAGCGAAAGGGTTAATATACAAAAATGCAAATTTATTCGTTTCACTAAAAAGAAAATAACAATTCAATACAATTACTCCATTGGTAACAATCTTCTCTCCGAGGTGACAAATATTAGAGATCTCGGCATTATATTTGATTCTAAATTATCTTTTCAATATCATATTGATGCAATAGTCAGGGCTAGTCTTAAAATGTTAGGGTTCATAATCCGGATATCTCAGGCGTTTACAGACAGATACTGCATTATCCATCTATATAAATTATTAATAGTTTCTAAACTGGAATACGGATGCGTGATCTGGAATCCTTATTACAATATCTATATTAATAGAATTGAAAGAGTGCAACGGAAGTTTTTAAAATATTTGAATTTCAAATTTTATCGCACAAGTTTCGAGTACTCGCAAAGTTTGCTGAGGTCTAATTTGTTATCTTTGGAAGATAGAAAAAAATCAAATGATCTCAATACACTACACAAGATTGTTAATAGCAACATCCATTGTCCTGTTCTCCTTGAGAAAGTCGTGTTCAATATTCCTAGATTGAACTCCAGACGTCCTGACACGTTCTACTGCTGTCGCCAAAATACTAATGTTGGTCTGAACTCTCCATTATATAGAGCCACTCTTCTCTATAACGCTGAATGTTACGAGATTGACATATTTCACTTGAGTTTTGTTCAATTCAAAAAGTCGGTGTTACAAATGTATAAACTGCGACACGCTGCACTGAAATAGTCAGTAGCTATTACTTAATATTCAATTCTAGCATATGTGAAATTATATACCAAATATGTATAACGTATTGTGTTTATATGCCACATAAATATATCTTTTGTTTTTTTTTTTATATACATAGTTATACTATATAAGTATTGTAATGATGAGTGTTATGGAAGCATGTTTTGGGGAAACCTGTTTTGCTTCCTAAAAAATAAATAAATAAATAAAATAAATAAATGGTGCATCGTATGAGAAAAAGGTATATAACGATTTTGTAGATATTTTTTAGCTCTACAACTTTTCTATTAAAATTATACCTCAACAATCATGTTTTAACGTAAAAAAAGCGAAAAAAGTGATTTTTAGAAATTCCAGTGCCCTCTAGTTCGTGCAATTTTGGTCGCAGCTCAAGGTTTCTACGAGATAAATTGTAGATATAATTGTTCTCTACAATTTTTGTTCATAAAGTTTGTCTCTACGACCTACCGTTCTCCTAGAAAATCAAATACAAAGAAATTTTGTGTCTTTTTTTAACTGTGTCTGGCACGGCTTTAGGACCATGGAAAGTGTCTGGCTGCCTGGGGAACATCTTCAAATAGTTGCTCAAGTAACATATTTCAATTTCAGCTTTTATACTATGACGTAAGTACAATTACGTCATAATGAACTTCAAGGGTGTCTGGCGGAGGGAAGGGCCCACGCAAAGTGTCTGGCAATGGAGATGGTGGTTTGTTAATTATCTCTATAACATATCAAATTTTCAGCTTTTATACTATGACGTAATTAAGTAGCGATTTTTCACACCTTTGCTACCTGTTACCTGTCGAAGGGCCCACGACTCGAAGTTCATAGTAGCCAAACGTTGTTACCTACTATAGTGTCTTCACACAGAAAAAAATTCAGCTTTTATACTATGACGTAAGTCTGGCGTTCACGGGCTCTTGGACTATTATACTTTCCTTTAAATCCTTGTATGTTCTTTCGAAATTTTGGTGGTGGTTGAAGGCTTGTTAGATGAAGCAAAACTTTTTATAAAGAATAAGTTTTTGCCTTAAAATGAGAAATAAAAAAGTTTACAAAAGTTAGGTTCATCCGGGGACACACTGTATAATAAATTATCAGTATTGCATTATTGTTGTTTGATATGTTATATCGCAGATGATATTTTCTAAAATTTGTTATCACTATTATCATTTATTAGATAATATTTATAAAAGCAAACTTGACGCGTATTTTTCTTTTTAGTTCTGAATTACTTTCACGTTTTAGAATCACTATTACAAAGTTTTGCTGGTAAGGTTTATTTAATTTCAATACATATTTACCCATTTTTAAATGTAATTATTTACTTAGCTGTTACTGAAATAAAATTTTTATATTGTAGAACATGAACATATTAACAATTAAGGATCTGCTGACATTATCTATATTTCGATGTCGGTCGTGTAACCGTAGATTACGATATCCTATAATGGAAATTGGACACTTGGGTAACGTTTGTGGAAAATGCTGCGATGAAAAATTTTACATCGGTGCAGTTCAAAACGATGGATTGTGCTCGTTGATGGAAAACCTGTATTTCTCTTGCTATTACGAAGAAGACGGATGCATGTTTAACGGATCTTTTCAGGCGACATTCGAACATGAACAACGGTGTCGCTTCAGAACAGCATGCTGTCCATTTTTATATGAAAAAAAATGTGATAAGCAGTTACAGGTGATCGAACTTGTCGAGCATATCAATGAAAATCACGATGATCGTATTTTAAAAGTAGACGATGGTTATATTATGGTTGAAAATCCTTCGGATAGCAACCCTCAACGTCTTTTTGTGTTTGAAATTGACGAAAATTATTTTTTAATTAGATCTTTATTGGATAGAGAGAAAAAAAGGATCTTGTACACATTTTATAGATTAACTGATGACTATTCAGCGGAAACTGTAAAGTTTCATTCAGTTGCTTTTGATAATTACGAGAAGAAAGGTCGTCTAATGCATGAATTCAAATTAAGATGCGAATTTGATTTTGAAAATGCTTTTAGTGCTAATGTACGGGTGTTAAAAAATTTGAAATCGGTTGAAAAACTAAAAATTTCCTTTTCATGTAGTGTTATAAACGTACAAGAAGGTCTAACGACTAAAGTATGGTCGCAGTGTCCGGGGTGCATGAAAGTGACCACTGCGTTACGTTTTTGTACTTATTGCCGTAACTTAATACGATATTGCGTTTCTTGCAAACGTACCTGTTGTAATAGCGCTACATATGTTTGCAATCTACAGGACAACAATCACATAAGCTCCACGTTTGTTTGCAAATCAATCGGATGTAACCAGTTTATACGAGGCGATAAATATCTGACACATCAAACTTACGTTTGTCGTTCTAAAGAACACCAATGTCTATTTTGCGAAGACAACTATAGCGTTAATGAAATGATGACTCACATGCTAAATACGCATGAAGATGTTCTCAATCCAACAGCTTGTTCAATCTTAGTAGACCAGCCTATCAGGCATGTTTTTATTAATGATGTTGATGTTTTCATAACAGAATTTAGTCTTTCCTCGACAACTAAGAAGTTGTCTGTAACAATAATAAAAGTCACCGAGCCTAATTGGACCGACAATTACATTTGGAAGATACACATCCGAAAGGAAGGAAATAAATCAAAGTCAGCTACGCACTCCAGTGACTGTACGATGGATGGTAGTTATGAGGAAATTGACGTTTCAGCTTTTATATTAAACAATATGTTAAAATATGATTTTTTTATTGCACGTGTATAAAATATTTTTCAACTTAAACAAATTAATTAATACCAAACAATGTTGTATTGGTGTCACAGATAAAAATACTAGTTTGTAGTTGCTTTATAATCGTGGTTACTTGTTAATATCGACCGTGTCCGTCGGCTAAAGTAAATTGCATTTTCTCTATCACCATGTTCTTAAAAAACAAAATATGTATTACATACAGATATAATAAATGAAAATAGATTAAATTTTAATGCCTTTTATTCCAATTACCTTTTCTGCTAGCGGCTTCGCTTGCATGCAGTACAGTTTCTTTCATTTAATAAAATTTATTGGCACGTCTATTCTCTCCATGTACAAATCGACAGGACTATAAGTACAGGATGTCCCGTTTCAACGTTGATCTTAGATATCTGCCATTTTGTGAAAATAGAAAACAAGGTTATAACAAAAAGTTATACCAGTTTATGTTCTGCATAATCTAAAAATATTTTGAACTATACAGAGTGTCTCGAAGGTAAGTAAACACATACTTGCTCCGTTATTTTAAATGGGACACCCTATATATTTTGAACACTTGAAATAAACAAACGTGTTTTAATTTCCAAAAAATTGTATTAGTACCAAATACAACATGTTTCGCACAGCGGCTTTGTTAAGTATACATAAATAATACTAAACTAAACTTAGGTGGTAATATCTGTTGACATTGGTGGGGGTGGTTTTTTGAATAGGTTTGAAAGTGGGGAGTTGGATATGTCTAATTGGTTATTTAATAATAAGTTTGTATTTTTGAATTTGTTGATTTCTAAACATTCTAACTGGTGGACAGAAGAGATAGAAACAAAACGGAGGAAATGCATTAGAAACACGAGAAAACTAACGCGACTAAGAACACAGGTAGCGGGAGAGGAAAATAGTGCGACACTAAGTGAAACCTATCGGGCTGGGAGAAAGGAGTTATGTAGGCTCATCAAAATATCTAAGAAAAGATGTTGGGATACACTATGCGAAGAACTTGACAATGACATCTGGGGTGGTGCCTAGAAAATCATCCTAAAAGAACAAGGATTATTGCGGATCTTTTTCCCAGAACTGCTGATAGATGCCTGATAGGACCAGTGGTGAAGAACGTCGAGCCGTTTTCTGAGGACGAAATTAAAAATGCAGCCCTGGGAATCAAAAGTGGTAAAGCACCCGGACCTGATAAGATCCCGCTAGAGGCAGGCAAGATAGCTGCGGAGTGTGTGCCGAGACTGCTGACAAGCTGCTAGAAAACCAAAACTTTCCGAAACAGTGGAAAACTGCTAACGTTTTGCTCATACAAAAAAGTGGGAAAGCTGATCTATCTAGTTCATATAGACCGCTGTGCCTGCACTCTAAACAAGCTACTAGAAACGTTAATTAAAAATCGTCTAAATGAGGAACTTCGGGCGGTTACGGACACTTTATTAGAAGACACAGGTAAATGGAGAGCCTTGATAACAAATAGACGTTAAAAATGCGTTTAATTCCGCCGCTCACAACCAAATCATACAATGGCTAAAGGACAGGGGAATATCTGAGTACCTCGTTAGATTTATAACCAGCTACTTGACAGACCGGAAAATCAGTATCTGTAAGGGAATAACCATGGATGTGAATATAGGTGTACCACAAGGTTCGGTTCTTGGTCCGGTGCTTTGGAATATCCTATATGACAGCGTGCTGAGCCAGGATTTGACTGGGGACGCCGTGTGTATTGGTTTTGCAGACGATCTTGCTCTTGTAGTGGGGGCTGGAGACGAATACTCATTGATGGAAAATACCAACGAATGTCTACTGCAAATAAGTACATGGATGAACACGCATGGTTTGAAATTGGCGCCGGACAAGTCTGAAAGGAGGACGGAAGAGGGACCATGTATCTTTTACCCTTGAGGGTGTTAAGCTGGTTCCTGTAAAGACGGTCAAGTACCTGGGGGTAGTTATTGATGAAAGGGGGTCTTTTGGACCACACGTATCTATGGCGACATGCAAAGCGGAACAGAAAACAGCGAGGCTGACGAGGATTATGCCTAACGTAAGAGGTCCCAGAAGTAGTAAGAGATTGGTGTTAAGCAGTGCGCTACATAATATAATCTTATATGCAGCACCAGCCTGGTACAAAGTTGTGCACATCAAAAAATATAGGATGTTAATGGAACGTGCACAGAGAAATATCCTCATGCGTGTCGTATCGTCCTTCAACACAGCGTCCTTGATTGCTCTCCAAGTAATCACAGGCACGATACCGATTGACCTGATGATCCTAGAACGAACATATATTTACAACCAGGTACAGGAAGATAACAGTGTTAGACAGACTGCCAAAGCAAATACTATGGCTGAGTGGCAAAGAAGATGGGACCAGGAGCGCGACAAGGCTCAGTGGACTAAGCACCTAATAAATGACCTTGGACAAATTGCAAGCATCGCTCGGTGGATTACTACCTAACACAGGTGCTGACGGCACATGGTGTCTTTCGCACGTATGCTAAAAGGATGGGAAAAGACAACGACGACAAATGTATTTATTGCAGTCAACCTGATACGGCAGAACATACCACCTTCTATTGTGATAGATGGAGTGAGAGCAGACGGGAGGCGCAAAGTAAGATTGGATATCAAATCAGTCCGGATACACTAATCCCACTAATGCTGGAAAGTGCAGGAAATTGGAACGTTGTGCATGCTATGATTAGATCTATTATGCTTTGCAAAGAAACAGATGAGCGTAGAAGACAGCGAGAACGTGATTGCGACGTGATGTTAGAGACAGCTGGCGGTGTTCGAAGATATATTTTCCAATGATTGCGGATACCGTCAAGAGCACGTGGAGGGGTTTTTAGTGGGTATGCAGAGACTGTGAGTCCCACACTATCAGTCGCGAACGAGCCCATGCGCTGGTGTGCATAAAGCATTTTCCTCTGACTAACTAAAAAAAAAAAAAAACATTCTAAATCGTGTTTACATTGTAACAAATGTTTAGCATAATGAAAGTCGGTTTTTTTTTATTTTGAAAAGATCTTCTATGTTCTTTAATTCTATATTAAAAGATCGATCTGTTTGGTCTATATATGTAAAATTTTTGATAACTTCCACAGTTTAACTCATAGACTCCCAACATTTCACCTTTTTCCGTTCTTCCTTTATTATTTTTGACGATCTTACCTACAGTGTTATTGGTTTTAAATGAAATGTTTGTTTTGTTTCATTTTTAACATTTTACTGATTCCCTTAGAATAAACTGGGTCTAAATAACTTAAGGATCTGTACATTTTAACTATACTGGAAGATATCGAAATGAATTATTACAGCCGTTAATCAAGCCAAAGCCAATAGCTTTTTACAACAATTTTTCTATACAAGATCTCCAGATACCAGTTTAAGATCAGACAGTAATCCCCATTTCATCTAACACTCCTCTGCCACTCATCGGAGGAAGCCTTAGTCTTATCTCAATTTTATGATTCATAAAATAAACATGTATAAGCGTTTTTCTAAGTTGAAGAACATATGAGAAAGAGCCAACGTCCGTCGAGCTATTATGTTGGGAATAAAACATCAGTAACACCAACACCACAACGTTCGCCGAATGCCGGATGATGCGAGCCCAAGCAAAGGTTGTGGGTATATATACAGGGTGTAAGTGGTCGGAGTGCCATAATTATAATGTAGTATAGACTGGATGAAACTGAACAGAATACCTTGATAAATTTTTAACCTGTCACTTAACGGTTTCCAAGATAAGTAAATACTTAGTTACCAGAAGTTGGCAACGCCGCGCTTAACAAAGTTAAATGTCCGTAGACGGAGGACTTGCCGCGATTACAATAGCATAGCGATTACAATAGCATCGTGATACTAGCGTGTAATATAGTAGTAGTATACAGTGTGGTCATAAAGTTTGGAACCAAGCTTATAACCGCATTATTTTATATTTTTAAGAAAAACGCTCGGACAGGTAAATTTTCTTTTTTAAAACGCAATCTTTTGACATACAATTTTTTTCTATGACGTCATTGGTTTTTAGAGTGATGACGTTATCAACCCTTTTTTAAATGGCAACCATATTATTTTTTTATCGTTTTTGGTAGATCTTTATATCCTCCAAACAGTGATATAAAACAATTATTGGTTGCATCACAACTTTTTTAAAAAAATAATATAAATTTAGAAAAAATACGAAAATTTTATTTTTGTACAAAATTAAAATTGAATTTAAAAAAACTACATCTGAAGTTAAATTTATTGTAACAGTTAACGTAAATTTTCAAAATGGACTCCACCAACCGACACTGTCCCAGCCGAGTGTAAACACTTCGTATACTTGCCTTAATTATGTCTGGGGATATTTGTGTAATATCTACGCGAATTCGTTGTTTTAAATCTTCTAAATTGTTCGGTTGGTTAAAATACACTTTCGATTTCAAATAACCCCACAAAAAAAAGTCTAACGGAGTCAGGTCAGGAGAACGAGGTGGCCATTCTATGGTGTCCAATCCATTTATTAGGAAATATTTCGTCAAAATAGT
This sequence comes from Holotrichia oblita, assembly GCA_023690525.1. NCBI lineage: Eukaryota > Metazoa > Arthropoda > Insecta > Coleoptera > Scarabaeidae > Holotrichia > Holotrichia oblita. Next base: position 227,479,687 of record CM043015.1, on the reverse strand, counting down.
GGCGCACCTCTACACCATAATGGGGAGGTGCTCCATCTTGATAAAACCAAATATTTGGATGGGGTACATCACCATCCTCGTGATTTGGGAAAATAACAGCGAGCGCTGGAACCAGTTCAAATCTTAAAAATTCTAAATATTGCACAGCAGTCAAATTTCCTTCAAAAAAAGATGGTCCTAAAATGCGTCGTCCAATCATTCCAACCCACACGTTAACTTTTCCTCTGCGCTGAGTATGACACGCTTGAATCCCATGCGGATTAGTCTGCGACCAATATCTGCAATTATGGCGGTGAACAGATCCATTTAGGCAGAACGTAGCTTCAGCAGAGAAGACAATGTTTTCCAAGAAATTTGCATTTTGGTCACAACGTAACATTACGTCTTCACAGAACTGCAGTCGACGATCTTCGTCATCCTCATGTAATTCCTGTACAAGTTGAACTTTCTAAGGATGATAGTGTATTTTTTAAATAAGTTGACGACAAATGAGTGAGCCACCTGATTGGCTAACGCAAGTTGTCTGGTGGAAACATGATGCCTTTCTTCTGCTTCGAGAAGCACATTTAATTTCACATCTTCTCCTACTTGAGGTCTACCTTGCCGTGGTCGATCTTTTACGGATCCAGTTTCGGTAAACTTTCCAACTAGTTTTGTCACCTGGCAATTGGAGGTCTATCAGGATGTTCATGGTTAAACAATTCGCATGCTTCTGCATGCGTTCTTTGTCTTTCTAGCTCAGATAAATGTGCCATTTTTTATATTAGCGAAAATGAACAATTTTTGTTTGTTGGTTGTTTTTTCTGTTGTTTTTATCTGGAGCGAATAACGCAGATTACTATTGATCGCAAAGCATTTACACTCGGCTAGGACAGTGTCAGTTGGTTGGTGGGGTCCATTTTGAAAATTTACGTTAACTGTTACAATAAATTTAACTTCAGATGTATTTTTTTAATTTAATTTTAATTTTGTATAAAAATAAAATGTTCTTATTTTTTTTCTAAATTTATATTATTAAAGAAAAAATTGTGATGCAACATACCAATTGTTTTATATCACTATTTGGAGGATACAAAAATCTACCAAAAACGATAAAAAATTAATATGGTTGCCATTTAAAAAAAGGATTGATTACGTCATCACTCTAAAAACCAATGACGTCATAGAAAAAATTGTACGTCAAAAGATGGCGTTTTTCCTAAAAATATAAAATAATGCGGTTATAAGCTTGGTTCCAAACTTTATGACCACACTGTATATAATGTTTCAAAGTATTTTATCAAATAATTCACTAAAACATCGTTTAATGTAACCTAGAGCATTTGTATTCATACTGAATCGAAATAAACGACAGGAATCATATGACTTAATTTTACGAGGCAGTTTATTCTTTAAAAGAGCAACGTTTGTCATGTTTCAGTGTTGCCAAAGCTATAGACAGCTATTACAACTTCGATTTCTATTTTTTTAAGCTTACCTTAGATTGCAGAACAAGCTTCTATAACAATTTTTTCTTTGTATTTACGTGATGAGTCTATTGTAAAATTTACACTTTAAAATACGTATAACTGCCTAAGATAGCCTGATTTAAAAATTAAAACTTTGCTTTTGTTTTTCTAGAAAACTATTTATTTGAACGCCTACTTCATAACAAACCTTTTTAATCCTATTTACTAGCTCTATATGCTGGGAAAATTTCGGCAGTCAAGCTTCTTACACCCCCTATATGCGATTTATAATATGCGTATCGGGGAAGTACCGTGATTTGTATATGCTAAGAACCACACCCAATGAATACGATAGCGGCAAAGTCAGTCGTATTTTACGAAGCCTATCAGACGTTTGTATATTTTTATGTATGTCCAGAGTTACATAGAACTACTTAGATTCATTTATTTGTAAATTCGTATCAAGAATCAAAGGAATTGTTTTCAATATTTGCTAATACCCATCATCCACAATACGTAAGTCTTTTTTCCATGTTCGTATAAGCTAAAGTTTAATTTCTTGAGCATATAAGTTTGTAAGTTCGCTAATTTCATTAGATTAAAGAAGGTGTGAGCATGTACACCTCCGCATCGCTTTATTGTAACCATGTCGTAACAAATATACAATCTAAGTTTGTCCTTATATTTATATACAAGAGTAGAACGTTAGTGTAGTAGTAACGTTAGTGCGTTGTTACAGATTTAGACTTAAGGCCCCTTTAGACGTGCCATCAAGTTTATCAAACTTGAATGTGCAGACAAAATAACTATAATGTTTCGTGTTAAACTATATGTTAATACAAACCGAACAAACAGTTTTTGTGATACTTATCAGTACAAACATAAATCCACCCCACATTATTCAGTATTGTTTCTGTGATTTGCTTGTACCATCATATGTTATTAAGAATAATTGCAGTGTATCATGTTTGTACCGATTTGTTTTCGCAAATTTGTCTGTACCAACAAGTCATAAAATCACATGTAACAATATCTTCACAAGAATGAATGCACAAAAGGGTTTGTGCATACCATTATAAACGTGTAGTTGTCAAATTTAATTATACAATCTAAGCATACAAACACAATTTCAATAATCTGCAGATTTTGATTTTTTGTTTGAACGATCCGTTCAGCAAACAAGTCCTAAGGTGTAGGGCAACGTGTTGTATTAGATTAGTAACAGAAACAAACATTCAGTACGAATTCTGCGGTCATATGTTATGTACCGGGTGGTCAACTAAGAATGTCGCCCGGCCATATCTCAGGAACGGTTTATAGTACGGCTTTGGGAAAAAAATATCACTTTAGTGAATTCACTAAAGTGACCCCGAGAAAAATTTGGAAATTATTTAGAAAAGCGTAGGATGACCGCTAGAGGGCGTAACTGATCACCAAAAATTTGAATTCTTATTTTACGCAAAATTTTCCAACTTAAGGTCTATCATAAATATAAAAATCGGAATCTACTGAAAATTTTGCATATTTTACATTGGACAGCTTTTTTGTATTTTGTCTAATGAGGGGTGGGAAGAAGGGGAAACTTTGTTTTGAAGGAACGTTTATAACTTCGGTTCTGTTGAACCGAATTTTGCAAACTTAGTCTCCTTGAAAACAGCATTAATCCTCCAATCTAATGCGTACAAACTGGAACCGATCTAATATGTTACGTGCATGCTAGAGGGCGCTGTTTAATTTTTTTCGGAAATTTTGTTTTTTTCTCGAAAATATTAAATGGAAACATATATTTTTAACAAGAAATTAAAAAAAGTAGGCTAAATTAGCAACAAATCAGTGATAACCGGATATCGCTATCTTTTACCACCCCGAAAATATCTTCAGAAACGTATGGATGGTAAAAAAATCTTCTATAAATTTAAATTATTCTGCTTCCCGTCAACGAAATTTAGCAAATTTGGTCTTATTAGAAAGGATCTTCATTGTCCTATTTGTAGTGATCGAAGCGGTTTAATTTTATCTTATCCGTCGCCGCTAGAGGGCGATAAAGGAATTTAAAAACGTAAATTTTATGATTTTTGAAAAAAACAGTGCGTGAAATCATTGATAAATTGATATATCACTCTTATGGCAGGTTTTCGACCATCGTGTGTTTGGTTGCATAATCTGAAAAAAGGTATTTTATCACGAAATGTTTCTTATGCCTCGCCTTCCTGAATATTCATTTGCGGTTAAACATGTAGTAGTAATTGCCGACGAAATACGTCAACGCCCTAAACACGACCACCTGCAGAATTATTTCCGAATGAATAGGACTATTTACTAACAACATACAAAGAAAACACGTATTTATTTTTTTCTTATATACATATACAAATAATATACAAGTCGCTCGAAAAGTAAAAAAAAAACGCTGAGAATGATTTCTTTCATAGTATATTTAGTTTGATACTTTTTGTTTGTACACATTGTTTCGATAAAAATTTGCAATTTTTAAATAACGTAACGTTAATGGTGTGATCGATCAGAAAATTGATGTGATTATTAGGTACATATACAGGTGTCTCAGCGAGACCGTTCATTAGAAGTTTATGGGGTTCTGGCCAAAATATAAATTTGAAAATTCAAAATCGTATATAATCTATTGTGTTCTCTTCACTTAAAATATTTTTAGATTTCTAGCGCCTCCGGTTATACCGGAAGTCGCCGACTACTTTGTTATTTTTTATGGAACAGCCTGTATATTTGTACATATTTGGATTCGCCTACTTTTAGGCTTCATAAATGCATTTAGTTTTTTTAATGTGATTTCGACGTTTGGATGTTTTTGTAGTTCAATTTTTTCTAAAAAACAATTACTATAGCAGACATTTATTAAAAAAATCAGAGAACACTCGAATTTTTCGGATATCTATTTAAAATTCATAATATGCTTAAACAACATGTTGGAGTAGATTTTAGCGCCGAGAACACCTGTCTATATTACGTGGTTCCTTTACCGTGGCACGTTAACTTTTAGAAATTTTGAGGAACCATAACTTAATTTTTTCAAATAGCACTCCACATATTTTATTACTTAGTCGTATTCGGCATCTCATTTTACATTCCACATGTTCTATACCTGAAATTGATAGTTTACGAGATAATTAGGTTTTTTTGAAAAAATGCACTCACAATATAACTCATCGATATTTGTTCAGGGTGCCATGGAAACTAAGCGTTCTCAAAGTTTTTATTTAATATTATTTTTATTGTCAAAGTCTAAAGTCAAATAGTCATACTTCGTCGTTTGATCCATGTTAATAATTAAGTAGCATTTTAAGTGGTTTTACATTATTGTTATAAAGAGTTAAAATGGATAACAATAAGGAAAATAATGTTTACACATATCAAGAAATTCTTAATTTATTTTCTATTCACACACTCAGAAAAATTCATGCATTGATTCAACAAAAAAATGGTAAATCCAAGAACAATTTTTGTTTAAATACGGCGAAGAGGTTTTTTTGTTTGAACGAACATAAAAATTAATGTTGCGTTATTTCTGTTAGTTCAAAAGTAAAATTAGCTTGAAGTAAACGTTCCATTTAGTTGTTAAGACAATTACAACGTAATTTTTATGTTGCAGCAACATATATACATACAAAATATTAACACAACTTGCATGTTGATTGAATAACTGAATATTTGTTGGAACCACTGAATATGTATTTGGTTCAAATAAAATAAAATAAAAAACGTTTTGTTAAATCAATGCATGAATTTTTCTGAGTGCGGAAAATGTGACAAAATTCTTAGTAGAACTTGCAGAATGTTTAATGAAAATTATCCACATTTACCTCTAATGACAAAAAGTAAATTTATGTAAAAATATCTAGGGTGTTCCATTAAAAATAACAAAGTAGATGACCACTTCCGGTATAACTGGAAGCGCTAGAAATTAAAAATATTTTCAATGAAGAGAACACAATCGATTATATACGATTCTGAATTTTCAAATTTATATTTTGGCCAGAACTCCATAAACTTCTAATCAACGGTCTCGCTGAGACACCCTGTATGTTTTTACAAATTGCAAAGATGCTAGAAATGCAAATATAAAGCTAAAATCAATCAACAATACCGATTTCCAAAATTTCCAAGTTCCAACGCCCTCCTAAACGGGTCAAATTTTTTTTTCTCTACCTAAATGACTATAAAATATACACTATTTTATATATTTTATATATTATGTGTCAAGATTTTTTATTCATATATTATGTACTTATTACATAGATCGGAATTCGAACATGTAACAAGTGAAGTAAAGTAGATAATTTAATAATGCTTTCAACACATATGCAATGAAATACTAACTGTAAGAAAATACAAAACCTGGTATCTATATTTAAAATACGACAGAATGAATAAATCATCAAAATAGCATATTTTGCACTTTAAGTTTTTCAATGCTTTAAGACTCCGCCTCATGCAATTTATCCCACTCTTTGATTTCCTTGTCTTGCGCATTGATGGATCCGCTGGGCGCTCGTTCACGCGTGGGTAGTTAAAACGAGAGCCCAAAATCGGGACGAAAAATATTACATTGAATGATATATCAATTTATCAATGGTGAAACGATTGGCGGCCAAAAAAATGGACTATCATGAATCTTCCGAAACCTACTGCTACTGATTTAAATTGTTATTACAATATTAAACAGTTTGAATCACGAAACGTAGGCCAATGAAAATCCTTTCTAAATAAACCAAATCTGCTAAATTCCGTTGACGGGAAGCGGAATAATTTAAATTTTAGAAGAAATTTTTACCATCCACACGTTTCTGAAGATATCTTCGGATTGGTAAAAGATAGCTATATCGGGTTTTCGCTGATTTGTTGGTAATTCTACTTTTTTTAATTTGTTGTCAAAAATGTATGTTTCTATTTAATATTTTCGTGAAAAAACAAAATTCCCGAAAAAAATTAAACAGCGCCCTCTAGCATTGGAGGAGTAATGCTGTTTTCAACGAGACTAAGTTTGCAAAATTTGGTTCAACAGAACCAGAGTAATAAACGTTCCTTCAAAACAAGGTTTCCCCTCCTCCCCACCCCAAAGTTGTACTGTAAACCGTTCCTGGGGTATGGCCGAGCGACATTCTTAGTTGGTCAGCCTGTACATACGTAGATAGGACTTGATATAATAGTATATAGTTTATAGAACAGGATGATTGGTAATGAAACGGTCATACTTTACAGCGTCTTAGCAGAGATCATTTCACTAGATACAGCGCAATTTGTCTTATCCAAAAGTCATCCGTTTTCAAGACATTGTGTTTTTTTTTGTTTTTTTTCGTTCATTACTTTCACTTAAACTTAAAATTTACGAAAATAATGGAACTTTTTGTCAATTTTTCAATTTGTCTGGGTAGAAGATATCTCAACACACATTATCTATCGGTGATAATTACGTTAAACGCTTGGACAAATTAAAAAAAAAATTAAACTTCAGCTTTTGATGAAGCTGTAGACACAATCGCTAAATAAATAGTCACAAAGGTGACGATTGTGTCTATTTCTTGATAGGCGTCCATACGAAGATAATTTTTAAGATCTGATTTTGAAGAAACTCTTAATTCCTTCATTAAATTGATATGTGCAAATTGACTTCCTTTTTTATACCACTCTTTACACCAAAGCCTTCTTCGTTTTTGGTTTCGTTCACTTAAATGTTTAATAACTACAAGAGCAGCACATTTTCGATTTTGAAACATGTCGAATAGCATCTAGTAACATCTAGTCGATTGATGTGAATGCAATGAGGTTTCTTATTAATTTCGAAGCGCGCAGATGTTTTATTAATATGTAGCTGAACTAGATTATTCAATATAAGTGCACAAATATGTCTCATAACCTCTTATGTGTTGATTTGTCGTTACATGTAGAACAACGATTTGTATTTTAAACATATATGAAGTATGGTTGACAAAGTATGTCCCTAGACGCATACATTAAGTTTATGATACTTTGTTTTGAAAACATGTTGATGTACAGTGTAGGTTTGAATCTTACATGTATAATTTGTATGCACACTCAAGTTTGATAAACTTGATGGCACGTCTAAAGGCCCCTTTAGACCTACCACGGTGAGAAATCCCCCTAAATAACAATCGGCAATGTAAGTGGCAAAGTAATCATTCTATTTGTATAAAAGAATATAGTCTGTATCAAAGAAAGAGGAAAAAGTATCTATTTTTTATATATTTGTTTTAAATGTATGTTTGCACACAGTTTATATAAATTAGAAGCATTGTTGTGCACACTCAAGGAAATTAAGTTTTACGCAATTCCACCACATTCGCCTCTGTTGATATACAAAAAACGGTAACACATATTTAAAATCTTTTTGTTGTAGCATGTATAGGCCCATCGGGAGCACGTTCTAAAATTATTTTGAAATATCTATACAAGCTGGCTCAAAAGAAAGTTACACATCAAAGTTAAGAGCGCGCCGACGAGGTAAGATATATATAACTACCACGAGATGGCGCGAGCGGTAACGATTCGAAATAATTTGTATAAATTGGTTTCTAGTGCAAACGAATGGTTTGAATCTGCATTCAAAGGTGGCGCTTAGTTTCATAGAAATTGTTTCCGGAATATGGCGGAAATGTCACTAAAATTTAAATAAAGATACATATTAACAGCCCGGGCGGCGGGCGATTTTTCAAGCACTACAGCGAAGCCGGAGCGCTTGAAATGTAGCAAGTGTTTTAATGACCAGTTATCCACGAATACTTTATACTATTGTTTTTATTGGTGTATTTTAACATCATGTTTTATTGGTTTCTATACTACAAATAGAAATGCGTCGAAAACCGAGGCATGTCTGTAATTCATAATCAACGAAAGAGGGAATCGACGGAACCGAAGCGTCGAAAACCGAAGTATGCCTGTACTTTTTCTCCTAATTCAAAAATTAATTGAATATCTATTATTATCAACTATTTATCATTATTTCTTTAAATTTATTATACACCGTCGTTTTCTACACAAATACGATTGGTGAATAAAGGCGGGTTCTGACAGGCGCGTCGTCGCTGTGAACTGTGGCGTGGTGTGAAAAAAAAATGAAAATGTGACATTTTATGATGAGTTACTATAGAAACACCTCGTAACCCTCGTAACATCTATTCAACGGTCTAAACGTCCAAACCGCCTTGCAAACCTGCTTATTTTCAATTGTAAATTTATAGAAAAATCTTGTTCCATTTGAATTAACGGATATTTTTCAAATTTGACGACATATTAGTTAGTTTCTGACATGGTGTTTTGAAGAAACATTAACGTAACAACAAAATTTGCGATATTATAATTGACAAAAATTTAATAGAAAAACATGCTAAGCCAAATATCTCAAAGATCGTCAGTTTGTTCATATGAATACTATGCATAAAGTCCCTTTTATTTTTCATGTAGATTCAAAATAAATTATAAAAAATATAGGTTTAGATTAAAAAAAAAACAAGTTGCTGTTTGTGCAGAGGAAATGGAACACTCTGTATAATCGGCATTATTTTTAGGTTTGTAGATCTTGAGAAAACTAAGACACGTGAAATAAAAAAAGTTTCAATTATCTCTATTATCAACCAAGATATTGGACTTCCGCGTACTAAGTGGGCACCCTGTATATTTGCCCTTATTTGGATTTATCTAGTTTTAAGCTTTATAAATACCTTTAAAGTAAGTTAAGTTTCTTGAATTTCATTCGGGCGTTTTGTAGTTATTCGATTTTTCGGATATCAATTTAGAATTCATAATATGCTTAAACTACATATGTTGGAGTATATTCTGACTCTAAGAACGGCTACCTACATTGTGTACTTATTTTACTATGGCACGTTTTAACTCTTCGAAATTTCGAAGAACCATAACTTAATTTTTTCAATGCATCTAGCAGTAATCTTCAATTTTCTTTAAGCATACGTTCTTGGAAGTTCTTGTAGTAAATTCCAAGATTTAACCTATGTTTAACCATTCTGTTATGATACAGTTATCACACTTTAATTCACAACGTTAGTCCTGTTTCTTTCAATTAGTTATGTATGATTCAATGATATCTGGTTTGACTTTTGATAAGAGTTATTAAATTTAAAGGTTTCCATGGTCGATGTTTTCTTAAGTGTAAAATAATTTTCAAAGGTTGCTAAAACAGTATCTGAGCATTGTTGTTCATTTTTCTTTTGAACGTGTATTATACCGACTGGCCAACTAAGAATGACAGTCGGTCATATCTCAGAAACGGTTTGCAGTACAGCTTCGGGAAAAAATACCTATCACTGGCTAAAGTGACACCAAGAAACATCCGAATCCAGGTAGCATACTGACGACAGTTTTACGTCATAATTTGGTCATCGGTTACTTAAAACTTTAAATATGACGTCTAAATGACGGTAGGACCACGTAATTATGTCACAGAGTAGTCACGTGAAAATTAGACGTCTTATAGACGTGTTCAGAATGACGTTATTTCGCTGTCAGCTTTAGATATATATTGTTTACACAGTAATTACAGTAATGAATAAAACAAACTCGAAATACTTCAAAATATTTATTAAAATTAAAAAAAATTACTATTGCCAAATATGCACATATAAAGCGGTATTTTTCGCCATTCCCCGCTTCCCACACAATCTTGAGCTACACCGACATAACCTACAATTTTACCCACAATGTTGCAATTTCCGAGTATGCTCAAAGTAGCAGTGGTTCAACCTTTATATAAGAAGGGTAATAAGAATTCATTTGATAACTACAGAGCTATTAGTTTCCTTTCAAATATTTCCAAAGTTATTGAAACAATCGTTACTCAAGTTTTGTCCTTTTTTCGGTTCAAAATATAAACTTTTAGCGCCTTGTCAGCATGCCTGTTTGCCTAATAAAAGTGTGCACTTTGTGATTTTTACTATCGGGTGATTGCCGGGGTGTTTATTGATTATTCACGTGCCTTTGATACTGTTGACCACTCTGTAATTCTGTACCTCAGGGATCAGTGTTAGGGACGTTTATATTTGCTGTCTATATCAATGATCTTGTTTTTATCGTAGTAAGTGTATCGCTATCTTTTACCTATCCGAAGATATCTTGAGAATGGTAAGAATTTCTTCTATAGATTTAAATTATTCTGCTTCCCATGAATGGAATTTAGCATATTTGCTCTTATTAGAAAGGATTTTCATAGGCCTATGTTTAGTGATTCAAACTGTTTAATATTATTTTGTCTATTACCGCTAGAGGGCGTCAAGTTAATTTTAACATGTAAATTTTGTGATTTTTTTAAAAGAACCGTGCGTGAAAGGTTGTCTTTATGCTCAAACTATAAAATAATGAATTGTCAGTTGTGATATTGACAAAATAATGTCTCTGCTATTTCTTTACGTTCAGAAATGTAATTCTAAGGTAATTCCAAACTCATACCATTGCTAAATGTTTTGATTACAAATTTTTTCAGAAGTGTTAGATTTCGGGAACAACGAAAACTTCTAACGAACAAATTCCGTGAATAATAACATTGTATATTCGATACCTCTTACTAAAATATTTTTTCTATATTACAGAAAATGAATATATTGACAACTAAGGATTTGCTGACGTTATCTATATTTCGATGTCGTTTGTGTAACCGCAGATTACGATATCCTGTAATGGAAGTTGGGGACTTGGGTAACGTTTGTGGAAAATGCTTCGATGGAAAACTTTACACCGACGCAGTTCAAAACGATGAATTGTGCTTGTTGATGGAAAAGCTGCACTTCTCTTGCTATTACGACGAAGACGGATGCACGTTTAACGGATCTTTTCCGGCAACATTCGAACATGAACGGCGGTGTCGCTTCAGAAGAGGATGCTGTCCATTCATATATAAAAAAAAAGTGCGATAAACAGTTACAGATGATCGAACTTGTCGAGCATATCTATAAAAATCACAAAGACAGTGTCTTAACTGTTGAAGATGGTTATATTATGGTTGAAAATCCTTCGGATTGCAACCCTCAATGTCTCTATATGTTTAAAATTGACCAAAATTATTTTATAATTAGATCTTTATTGGATAGAGGGGAACAAAGGATCTTGTACACATTTTATAGATTAACTGATGACTATTCAGCGGAAACTGTGAAGTTTGATTCAGTTGCTTTTAATATTTACGAGAAGAAAGGTCGGGTGATGCATGAATTCAAATTAACATGCGATTTTGATTTTGAAAATGCTTTTAATGCTAATTTACGTGTGTTAAAAAATATGAAATCGGTTGAAAAACTAAAAATTTACTTTTCATGTAATGTTATAAACGTACAAGAATTTCCAACGATTAAAGTATGGTCGCAGTGTCGGAAATGCTCGAAAGTGACCATTACGGCACGTTTTTGTAGTTGTAGCAGTAAATTGTTACTAGAATGCGCTTCTTGCGATAGTCACTATTGTAATGGTAGTACTAAATATAATTGCAATCTACAGCAACACAATCAAATAAGCTCCACGTTTGTTTGCAAATCAATCGGATGTAACCAGTTTATAAATGGTGACAAATATCTGACACATCAAACTTATCTTTGTCGTTTTATAACACACGAATGTATATTTTGCAAAGAATACTATAGAGTTCAAGAAATGATGTCTCACATGCTAAATACGCATAAAGATGTTCTCAATCCAACAGCTTGTTCAATCGTATTAGACCAGCCTATCAAGCATGTTTTTATTAATGATGTTGATATTTTCATAACAGAACTTAATCTTTCCTCGACAACTAAGAAGTTGTCTGTAACAATAATAAAAGTCACCGAGCCTAATTGGACCGACAATTACATTTGGAAGATACACATCCGAAAGGAGGAAAGTAAATCAGAATCGATTACTTTTACGAGTGACTGTACACTGGATGGAAGTATTAAGGAAATGGACGTTTCTAATTTTATACATAAAAATACTTTGACATTTAGTTTCTTTATTGCACGTACATATATAAAATATTGTTCAACTTAAATGAATTAATTAACACCAAACAATGTTGTATTCATGTCAGATATAAAAATACTAGCTTGTAGTTGCTTTATAATCGTGGTTAATTTCAATCAAAACATTCCTCAAAGCTTTCGTTGAAACTTTGTATGTTGTTACCTGTTAGTACCACTTTGCATTTTCTCTATCATCACGTTCTTAAAACAAAATATGTATTACATACTGATATAATAAATGAAAAAATAGATTAAATTTTAATGTCTTTTATTTCAACTACCTTTTCGGCCAGCGGTTTCGCTTACGTAGATAAATACAGTACAGTTTTTTCATTTTAATAAAATTCATATATTGGCACGTCTATTGCTCCATGTATAAATCGGCAAGACTGTAAGTACAGGATGTCCCGTTTGAACGTGGAGTAGTTGGATGTATATTGGAATTTAGTCGATGTCATAATAGTAGGCCTCTTTCACTTCAAGCCAAAAAATGTTATATTTGTACATATTTGGAAAGAGCATAACGTTTTGAACAAAAAATATCGAATACATAGCTATCTTTAACTAAAAAATAAACAAGTCAGAAGCATTTAAAACTTCAGAAATTTGTTAACATTTAATTCTATGTTGATCATGGAAAATAATAACAAAATATGTATAATGTTCACGGTACAAAAACAATAATAATGTTAAAACATAATAAAGCTAACGGAAGAGAAGTGTGTTTCCTAGGACGGTGTATGCATGTACAGTCTGTTCCAAAATTAATGTCACCCCCGCAATTAAAAGATCCAATAAAAATTATCTTCCCTATAACTCGACATAATTTTTGGTCAAACCTAGTGCATTCGTTTTACAACAGAAGTTATAATGTATCTTCCATCATATCAAGCGACATTAATCTTGGAATAGACTGTACAGGGCGGTCAGATAAGAATGCAAAGTGCTGTATCTCTGAAACTATTCGTCGTAGAGGCTTACGGTAAAAATTTTTCTGACTAAAGTGGTCAAAAGAAGACCCTGGAAAATATTTTCAGATTACCAAGATGGTCGCCAGGGGGTGTAATCGACATTTTAAACCTTTAAAGTGCTTTTTCACTGAAATCCACCCAGTAAATGTTACCAAAAAATGTATGCTTTTTAAAGCTAAGCTTTACTTGAGTAATTTTTCTTTAACACTTTTTGACGTATCTATTAAAATAAAGTGGTGGGGGGTAATTAAATGTTTTTTTAAATAAACAGCTGTAACTCCTAAACGACTGAACTGATTTTAACAAACTTGGTTTCATTGGTTTTCACTAGCCTATTTGGGTATCACTTCACTACATTTTTATGAAAAAAAGTCATATTATTGCGTTTAATTTTTTAGAGAATTTTGCAATTTTCTGTTATTATATCAAAAAGCGCGCGCTAGCGGCATCGGCACAGGTAAGATAGGTTTGATGGAACAATAAATGCTTTTTTCAATGAGACCAAGTTTGTTAAAATCAGTTCAGTCGTTTAGGAGTTACAGCTGTTTATTTGGAAAAATATTGAAATACCCCCACCACTTTTTTTTTTTAATGTGGTGGGTGCTTAGTTGCAGTAACTCCGTAAACTGTATCGCTTGCCTGGCTATCGCTGCAACTCTCGCGGTGTAGTTTTTGTGTGTGTATGTTGTGTTCAATTGGCTTTGTGACAGCATCATATCGCCTTTTATGATGCCGCGCTGTTAATCACTTTGCTCCCAACAGCGAATGGCAAGTCGATCCGGGATTAAACTCTCTGAAAAAATGTCACCGTCCCTCCAGAGAATTGAACCCCGGCGCCTATCGTCCTCTCACAACAATAGTCAGCCGCCTAACCACTGCGGCCATCGACCCGTTAATTTTAATATATACGTCAAAAAGTGTTAAAGAAAAATTACTCGAGTAAAGCTTAGCTTTAAAAAGCATATATTTTTTGGTAACATTTACTGGGTGGATTTCAGTGAAAAATCACTTTAAAGGTTTAAGATACCGGTGACGCCCCCCCTGGCGACCATCTTGGAAATCTGAAAATATTTTCCACGGTCTTCTTTTGACCACTTTATGTTACAAATTTTTACCGTAAGTCTCTACGACGAATAGTTTCAGAGATACAGCACTTTGCATTCTTATCTAAACCACCCTGTACATACATACGTTTATACCCATCAGCTTAGATCTGGTATACCTTAATTTCATCAATCAATGCTGTCGGCATGGATTACACGAAAAGAAAAACCATATTGCAAGACGACTAACGGATGAATAGCGGCCCCGGAAGACAGACCGCCGGATTTCCGAAAAGGTCCGGTCTGTCGTAAAACTAACGTGGATCGATGCTTACGTCGACCTTTTTTCAACCGTGTGTGCTCTAATTGCAGTCATCCATAGCTGGGATGTTGGAGATCACCTTTATAGCGCCCGTATAGAGGTTGCGGTGCGGAAACGAGTTAGAGGTGGCGGTAGTGCGGGGAGAAGAGAGGCGAAAAAAAAAAGAAATGGAATGAAAAACGAACGGGAAACGCCACAGTGACGGGGACTATTGGGAAATCGTTGACCCAAATCGCGAAATACGCTGTGAATTTTTGATAAATATTGAGTACGGTAACTTCGTTAAATGTTGACCGAGTTCGTTCAGTTGTTTTTTATTAGATGTGAAATGTAAGATATCAAGTTAAATTGGTATAACTAGCGAGCTAGCTAAACGATTGAAATTAAATTGTATATGCAGAATACTTAATGCGTCCTGAAATATAGAAGTTATATTTTTAAATAGTTTTAAATTAATTTTAGCGATTCTTGCATTGTTATCTGAATATTTACCTACTGTAAATGTCACTTTTTGTGTCAATTTTAACATACATAATAATTATCTTTATTATTTATTGAGATATAAATGTTTAAAGTTTCGTTTTTTAGCGCCTTTATGAAAATGCGGCCAACTATTGAAGTACAAAGACTACTGACGTCACCGAGTACCATAAGGATTTTTTTTGTGTTGGTTTGATTCCAATTCCAATGAATATTTCTTTTTCAGTTATTGGCTACCATTAAAATTTATCTGACGTAACAATCGATGATGACAATCATGACATTATTTATTAAATTTTCAACCAGTGCTGAAGTAACTTTGGATTACAAACTTTTTGCGTTGTAATTCCATCATGTTGAATAAATAAACAAATCTAAACTTCAGGTAATTCAGGTTTGTTACCAACAACTGTCACAATTTAAAAGTACAATTTATAGTGGCAGTGTCTTCGATCTTGCTAAAGAAAATACTTTAAAACTTTATGTTGACATGCCTGATTTTTTAATTCAAATGTGTCAAAAATTTGACAGAATAAAAAGTCATTAATATTGAAGTAATTCTAATCGAGAAGGTCTCTGCACCGAATTTCAATTGTTCCGACTCACCGAGGCCATCCGCGACGCTCTGGAAAAAGGAAACTTTAGGCGCGGTCTTCTTAGACATTGCAACAGCCTTTGATACGGTGTGGCATGAGGATTTAGTCTTCAAAATGGTGTGTAATGGTATTAATCCGAGTTTGGTCCGAGTTCTCCAGTCGTATCTTCTTGAACGCACATTCTCTGCGCGTAGTGGACGGAGTCTATCAACGAGAAAGCCAATAGCTTCTGGCGTACCACAGAGTTCTCTCCTTGCCCCTAGTCTGTTTTTAATTTTCATGGCTGATCTCCCAAAAACGGAAGGTGTTGAGCTAGCAATATATGCAGATGATACTGCAATATACACTGCATCTAGAGACGAATTCCAACTATGTCATATGCTTCAGCACTCATTAGATGACATCCTGGCTTGAGCATCCAAGTGGAAGCTAAAAATAAACGAGTCGAAATCTGTAGCAGTCCGCTTCACGAAAAGACTGCGCCCTCCACCAGAGCACATTTTTATTAACGACTTTAGGCTCCCTTGGAGCCCTCCGTAGTTTATTTGGGTATCAGATTGGATTCCCGACTGGCTATGCAATCTCATGTGAAAAAATCCATTGAAAAATTTTACGCGGCGAGATCCTACCTCCATCCTTTTCTTTGTTCAAAAAGCTCTCTTTCGCTAAGGATCAAAATATCTATTTATTATACGTTTCTGCGCCCAGTCATCACCTATGGTGCCTTGGTGTGGTCGAGTCTGGCGAGAACCCATTACAAAAAGCTGGAGGTACTTCAAAACAGGATTCTGAGACTAATCACCGGTGCTCCATGGTTCATCAGGAACGAACAGCTATGAGATAAGCTTGGAGTCCCTACACTAAAGCAATTTATCATCGATCTTGCAAGAGGCACGTGGGAACGAATTGAACGATCAGGAAATCCTCTAATAAGTAGATTGGCACATCTCCATCCGGACCGACCTCCTCCCATGATAAACATCCGAAGAGCCTTGGCGACGGACGACGAATTAGGACCCTAAAGAACATAATTATCATATATATAATATACATTCCACCAGGATAGAGAGACTCTGAAAACTAACACATCAGCCCCATTCGGGCGTCCAGGACGATAAAAGGGCTTAGGAACCTTTGGTTTTGCCCTAGAAGGAGACAAGAAGGACCATTGAAGTAATTCTAACCTAAAAATGTTTCAGGGTTGCCAAACTAGATATTTACTTCAAGCATTTATAGTCACTCGATAGTTAGCAGTCAAGTGCACCAGGTTGGCAACGCCAGATTTAATTTGGTAACACTGTAATGTTGCCTGCTTTGACTGGGTAACTTCATTCTTATTATGTTTAGTTCACTGAATTGATAACTTTTTTTCCAGAAAAACCAAATACTAATCATCATTAAATTTGTTAAATAAACGCAAAAGCTGATAGAATCGCTAATAAAAACGTAAATACATTAATGACAGTGAAAAGTGACAGTAGTAGGAGGGGTTAACTTAAACCTGTCCAACATATAAAAATAACACTGAACTATTTTCCATCGAAGCAGGGATTTTTGTGTTGCCAACCCAGTGCTTTTCGAGTTGGACACCATGTAGGTAACCTACCACACTGTCCCCAACTGTTAATAATGAAATATTGTCATGGTTTGACTAGATTAATGACGTAAAAATGGTGCGTTTATTTTTCTGTTTCAAGTTGCAAAAAAATTTTAATAACATTAACAGTTTTGTGGAACGACATAATATGGAAATAAAATTTACGGATTAATAGATAAGATTGTCTTATCAGGATGCTATTATTACATTTTAATTTTACAACATGTGTCCTGTTACCTTTTAAATTTCGCTTCATGTAATTTGCTCCAAATCCCTCCGCTATTGAGAATTGATACAAATTTTATTAATAAAAGTTATGTCAATCAAAACATACTTTAACTCTGTGCATAAAAATCGTATACAGCGTGTCCATATTAAAGTTGTCATAAAAAGTGTAGTTTTTTTTTAATGGAATGGCCCATATATTTTCATTTTGATTGTAAGATCACCTGATTCTAAACAAAAAAAATTTGTTGTGAAGCTCATAATTTCCATGAAAAGAGGAATTTATAGTTATTGTTATTAAATCTCCACTGCTTGCAAATAAGAAAACGATAGCAAAATCATAGCACCCATTAACAAAAAAGTGAAGTACAAAACTTTTGCATTGCGATGCCTTCGCATACATATAAAGGCGCACAGTTTCATTAAAGTTTTTATCTGCCCTGCCAATGGCTAGGAGCATATCGACTAGCTCATTTCTACTCTAATTTTGAGGCATGCTTATCAATAAACAGCACAATGAGAATTACTAATATTCTGACAATTAAACAATAACGTTTTAGCATTTGTCAACTAGATTTTTGTTCCAGCGCATGCTATGATTTTTTTTTCATTTTATTATATGCATAAAAATGAAAATTGGATGACAAAATCTACAAAATAATTTTTTTCACGAGAACTTCATTTAAGAAATGCATATTTCTAATGTTAACTTTTTTATAGGACACGATGTATAACATTTTTATACATAAAATTAAACTATCTATGTGTTGGTGCACACAATTTTTGTAAACAAAATTCTGTCCTTACAGATGTTCATCTACAGCCTCTATCAAAATGTTTTCCATTTCTGCAGTTGACTTCTGAGATATGTTTCATGCCTGTCACTTTTGAAATACATAATCTGTCTTTCTCTCGTGACTTTCATCTTCTGATTTGTTGTCATATACATACATAGTACCTGTCAAATGGGCTTACTTCTTCACCCACATAAAATCCCATTTATCGTTCATTTTGCAAATTGCATTCCTGTTTTTGCGAGAACCTAAGGAGCTATCTTTGGATTAACATCCACACGATAGTACTCACGTTTTTGCTCCCATAAAAAAAAATTAGAAAAATGGAAACTGAAGAATTGAGAAATCCATACCGAAAGCAAAATTTCCTGGAAAAATTAATTATTGTTGGAGCAAATGCATGATGTATTTTACACAGAAATGTCAAACAAAATATGATTACGTAAAACAGGCTTTAAAAGAGATCGCATGTTTACTATAACTTGTTTTAGAGACTTTGAATGTACAAGAGATTGTTTCTGAATTTCTGAGCAGCTTAGATATGCCTAAATGTTTTTTGGTGCAGTTTTTAGCTTCTGGTTGTTATGCGAATGAAACGAAAGAACAATATAATTTTGCATGTGCAAGCACTGGCTGAATCTGCACCTTCATATCGTGTGGTGAACAATTGTGCAAAGGATTTTAAACTTGGCAGAGAGACCTGTGAACAAGATCAACCAGGTGCTAGACGGCCGAAAACTGTTGTTTGCATGGTCCTGAAAGATCGAAAAACGAATTAGACTTGTGGTTCTTCAATAGGTAGCGTAGAAATCATTTTATATAAAGGATTCGGTCTCAAAAAGGTGGCAGTACGATTACGCCAGAGCAAAAACGCATTTGACAGGTTACTTCAAATTTGGTCATCGTTAAGCTGGATCCTGAACACTTTTAGAGCAAGATCGTTACTGTGGATCAAACCTCACGATTATGAGCCTGAATCAGAAAGGCAGAGCATGGAATGGAGGCATAAGGGTTTACCACCCCCTAAAAAGTTTCGTTCAAGGAGGAGAAAACTCAGACGTGGTGTGCTCTTTCATCAGGACAACGCTAACCGACAAAATATTGGTGACACTTATCAAATTAAGTAAAAACCTTTATTTTTAAATTCGATAATTGTCAAATAATTGTCAAAATATCGTCTAAACATTTTTGACAGCAGTGAAATTAAGAAACAGTCGTTAAAATTAGTGTCTTTTACAGTTCAAGTAGTTGTAACCTAAACAACAATGTTTATAGTTTTTAAAATATTTCGGATGATTGTCAAATTTCAAAAGCAATTGTGACAGTTATAACATAACAAAAACAGCAAGGTTTGACATTTATAACTGTCAAAATATTTTAACTGTACCATTCTTAAAACAGCTATTTTTCACAACTCATGTTATTTTATAAACATTTTAAAATATTTCTGATGGCTGTCAAATTGTAAAACGGATGTAGCTAGTTGTCAAAATATTAAAGTGCTTATTTTCGAATTATTTTGACGATTGTGACTACCGGTATGCTCGATATATGTAGTTATGAAACTGGAAAAGCGACGATTGTTTAAATTTAATGACCAAAAGACTTTTGGCAGCCGTCAAACTGTAAAAGTAGTTGTTTTCTATAGTTATAACCGATGTTTTCAAACTGTCAAATTGGGCAGCCAGTCATTTTCTTATTATTTTGAGACAGCTGTATAATTGTTAAAAGGCATCTGACAGCCAAGGTGTTACTAAGAGCCGTCAAATTACAAAATCATCAATTAAAATCAATTAAAATTATTTTTGAACAGTTCTAGTAGCTGTGATATGTGCGACAGCTCGAAATATTTCTGACAGCTCGTATTACAACATTTTTGTAAACTGTTAAACTATAAAAGCATTTTTCAAAATTATTTTGATAAGTCAAAATACTTCTGTCAGCTGTCAAACTATAGAAACAATTGCTTTTCACGGTTTTATATAACTGTCAAACCGGTTTCCGACATTGTATCTACTTACCTACATATTTTTTAAACCTGTCAAAGTATAGAGACAAATTGTTAAAATAACAATAATAATAATTTTGACAGGTGTTAAATTGTATAAATAATCGTTTGTACAGCTTCTATTACATTTTTTTTGTAGAAACAGTAATGTTCTCTTAAATTTGATCGTTAAAACGCTTCTGACAGCTGTCAAACAATAAAAACAGTTGTTTTTTATAATTGTAAGTAATGTAACCGCTTCTGACAGCTGTACAATGGAAGTTCGCGTTATGCATATATTTTTAAAGTAGTCAAATTATAAAGACATTTATGTTTTTATTAGTTTGACAAACTTGTCAAATTATATCTGATAGTTTTTAAATTGTTGAAATATATAATAATATATAAATATAATAATATTTGTTTAAATTTGACGGCTATACTTCTTTCGACGAGTATTAAAACAGTTCTAATTTTTTCTATAAACTGTCTAAACTTTTTATTGTGATTGTTAAAATATTCCTGATAGTTGTACAATAGCTTTAAGTCAGTTTAAATTTGACAGTTATACTTCTGAGAACTGCCAAAACTGTTCCTGACAGTTTGTCAAACGTACAAAAACAAAATTTGTTTAGACCTGACAGTTGGGGCCGTTTCAATCAGTTACTATAAACTATAAAGAGCACTATTTATTTAACGTTGTTCTGGAAGGTTGTAACTGCCAAAATTCTTGTTGACAGCTGTCAAATTGTAGAAGCATTAATGTTTGCTTAAATTAAAAATCGTTAAAATATCTTGACAGCTGGACAGCTGTTAAAGAATAAAAAATTTATCCTCAAGTCGTTTTATTCTATCTCGGGGACAATGAATATGTGAACTGTCTTCGTATTACAACAATAAAGAATAGATCTTATGCGTAGAAACATAACACAGAAACTTTTAAAAATTACATCACAAACCTGGCTAGATATTCAACCTACTATGGCCATCTATTGATAATTTTCATTACTCCCAAGCATTTGGCGCCATCTGTATACTATAGGAGACATTATTGGTTTGAGCTATGAAAGCTGGTACTTCTACGAAACGCTAATAGATGGCGCCCAAGAAATCGATACGTTACTTTTAAATATTACATTTAAAATTGGGTTTTGTCTTTTATTTCATTTTTTTTTTAATTTAATAGCTATCTAGAGTGTCTTCTATGTACATCAAATTTACGAAAATTATATTGATTAACTTATACGTCTAGAACTTTTTAAATAATAACCCCTTCACCTGTCCGAAGTTCTCGTCCTGAACATGACAGTTATTAATTATCTTACGCTTAAGTTCACAAAATTAAATTAAATTTGTATTATCAAGGGAGTGGTTAAAGTTAAAATTTAAACGGCCGGTTGAATTAAGCGATGACTTTACACGAAAATTTGCCAACTTGGAGGGTGTTAAAATTCAGTTTTGTATGTTATTTTAAGACTGGACGTATAATTGTTTTTGAAGGACAATTATTTTTCGATACAAAACCGCTTTTATACGTAAAACCTTTTGTAATAAGTTAACACGACCTCTATGAATATACAAAATTTGAATAAGCGAACTCTGTTCGTAATAGACTAACTAGACGGGGGCGGTGGAGACTGGGCGAGAAAAGACGGGTAGATAACAAATAACCGACCCAACCCTTCGTTAGGGCGTATTTGTTGGCGTGCTTTCGCGAGAGATAAGAGGCGAGGTGTGTGTGTGTATGTATGAACACTCGAACATATCATAAAGTCTAACTACATAACTCGAAGCGAGCGCACAAAAACAAACAAACGAACAAAGAACATTGTTATGATCTCATTGTGTTATCCCATTTTTCTCGTTACGTTTTCTGTACTTTGAAGCTGTATGATATGGCACATATTAAACTTCACACTAAATAATACTAAAAAAAAGTATATTTCCGATAAAATCAAGCTCTCTTTGTTTGGCGTTGTATCCCACGTTTTATCTTAGGACAGGTCGGCTCCGAAAGTCTAGTCGCCGGACGGTCTAGAGTCTGCAGCTTAATTGCTGGTAGAGCTTTCTTTCGTCATGCGCATCGGCTAGAAATTACGTCCTGTCATAACTCTAGTCGAACAAAAACAAGTTTTACTACTGTTCCCATTTCGTTTTAAGTGTTATTAACAATTTCCACTGCTATAAAAATCTAATAAAATGCAATTCGATCTTGAAAATGTGATAGTACTCTCATATACGTATGATCTAAAGTACATCTTTCAAATGACATCTTAAAATTTACAATTTTATCAAATTAGAAATATATTCTGACAGCTGTCAATATGCAAAAACATTTTTTTACATATTTTACAATACAATACACTAAGTTGTCAAATTGTAAAAACAAACTGTAAATATTTGCGACGCACTTAAATTGCGATAACTATCAAGTAACTGTCAAAAACTAGTTTGACAGTTAGAAAACTTCTGAACGTTGTGCCGAATTAAAAAATATGTTTGTCTTTTTACGGTTCTAATGGGTGTAGTTGTCAAAACACTACAAAAACAGAAGTTAACATCAATTATCATTTTTTACTTTTTATAGTTCTAACTGTCAAAATATTTCATATTTATCACCTATGGAGGTTGTATTGGTATACCTACTTATTTTCATATTATTTTGACGGTTTCAACTTCCAAATTTTCGATTGTAAAGATTGTACCTAACTTACAAAATGTTAGTGACGTTTATCAAATTAGTTGTCAAACAACTGTCAAAATAGTTTTTCTTATAGTTTTGACAGGTGTAACTGTCTAAACATTTCCGACAGGAGTGAAATTAAGAAATAGTCGTTGAAATCAGTGATTTCTTTTTGCAGTTCAAGTTGCTGTAACATTCCAAATACTTCTGACAGCAATAAACATAACAAATTTTGACAGTTGTAACATTACAAAAACAGCATTTTTTTTAATTTGACATTTATAACTGTCAAAATATTATAAATATTATATTATAATCGTAAAATCAGTTACTTTTTACACTTTTAATAGAGGTACCTGTCAAAATTTTTCAACTGTACTATTCTTAAAGCAGCTATTTTTCATAACTCGCGTTATAATAGTTTTCTTTTTTTTTTTTGAAAACTGTAAAATCATATAAAAATATTTCTGATGTGGCTGTCAAATTGTAAAACGGATGTAGCTAGTTGTCAAAATATTAAAGTACTTATATTCTTAATCATTTTGACGGTTGTACATATCTGTAACTACCGGTATGCTCCATATATGTAGTTATTAAACTGGAAAAAACAATGATAAATTTAATAGCCAAAACACTTTTGACAGCTGTTAAACTGTAAAAACAGTTGTTTTCTACGGTTTTATCCGATGTAAGCGTTTCTGACAGCTACAAAATGTCAGCTCCAGTTGGATATTTTTTTCAAACTGTCAAATTATGCAGCCAGGTATTTTCTTTTTATTTCGCGATAGTTGTAATTGTTAAAATGCATCTGATAGCTGTCAAATTGTTAACACAGTATGATTTCGTTTTATTTAATCGTTACTTTTGCGACAACAGTTTTGTTTCGGTTTTAACGAATGTCAAAACCTTTCTAACTGCTGTTAGAGTACAAAAACATCGTCGTTTTAGATTTGACTATTGTGACCGCCTCAAAATATTTTTAAATTCTAGAAGCGTTAAGTTTTTCTGAAAGCTGTCAAATTATAAACGTATTACTTATTTTGTTAATAGCAATGTCTGTTTAAATTGTTATAGGTTTAATGAGCGTTGACAGTTAAGATATTGATAAGAATCAGTTATTTTTGTACAGTTCTAGTTCTAGTAGCTATAATATGTGTGCGAACTCGAAATATTCCTGACAGCTCGTATTACAACATTGTTGTAAACTGTAAATATTATAAAGGCACTTTTAAAAATTATATTGATGAGTCAAAATACTTCTGTCAGCTGTCAAACTATAGAGACAATTGCTTTTCACGGTTTTATGTAACTGTCAAACTGCAGTGGTTCGCAGTTGACATTGTATCTACATATTTTTTTAATCCTGTCA
Organism: Holotrichia oblita; assembly: GCA_023690525.1. Taxonomy (NCBI): domain Eukaryota; kingdom Metazoa; phylum Arthropoda; class Insecta; order Coleoptera; family Scarabaeidae; genus Holotrichia; species Holotrichia oblita. The sequence goes on along the minus strand of CM043015.1, from coordinate 227,455,178 downwards.
AAGTGTAGAGATAAATTGTTAAAATAATAATAATAATAATAATTTTGACAGGTGTAAAATTGTATAAACAATCGTTCTTATAGCTTCTATTACAATTTTTTTTATTTTGAAATTGTGAAGATTTTTGTAGCAGTTGTTAAATTATAGAAACAGTAATGTTCTCTTCTGACAGCTGTCAAACGATAAAAACAGTTGTTTGTTTATGATTATAACTGATGTAGCCGTTTTTGACAACTGTACAATGGAAGTTCGCGTTGTACATATTTTTTAAAGCTGTCAAATTATAAAGGCATTTATGGTTTTATTATTTTGTCTGTTGTAACTGTCAATTCACATGTGATAGTTTTCAAATTGTCAAAACAATAACATTTGCTTAAATTTGACAGCAATACTTTTGATAACTGTCAAGACAGTAGTTTCTTGCTTAGTTTCTTATTATTGTGATCGCTTAAATATTCGTGATAGTTGTAAAATTGTTAAAACGATTCAAATTTGACAGTTATACTTCTGACAACTGTCAAAATTATTTCTGACAGTTTGTTAAAGTACAAAAACAAAATTTGTTTAGATTTGACAGTTGGGGTTTCTAGTGCTTGGTGAGAGTTGTAACTAAAATTGTAAACTCGTTTTCACAGCCTTCTTCTTTTTAATTGTCAAACTATAAACGCATTTGTTTTCTTCTCAGTAGTCGCGTGTGTGTATATTTGACAGATAATATATATACTTCTGTACTACTGTCGGGCTGGTAGCTTAGTGGCTTGCACACTTGACTAGCAGTCCGGCAGTACCGGGTTCGAACCCCGGTGCTTCCTTTCTGAGTTTGGTTTTCTGTAGTTTTCCAAATTCCACGGCAAATGCGGAAAGGTAACATCTTAAGTCGGTCTACAGCCGCAGGCGTAATAATAACTCATGGCCAGCCGATGCCCCCTGTAATTGGCGCAAGCTGTTGGGGGATGCTAACGCATGGATTATTATTATTATTATTATTATACTTAATAAATAGGAATTAAGAATTTCTGACAGTTGTAAAATTTTTCATTATAATCTTTCTCTGGAAACTGTCAAACTATAAAGGCACTTTTTATTCAACGTTGTTCTGGAGTGTTGTAAGTGTCAAAATTCTCGTTGACAGCTGTCAAATTGTAGAAGCAATAATGTTTGTTTAAATTGAATCGTTAAAATATCTCTGACAGCTGTCAAATTAGAAAAACATACAGTTGACAATGTACATATTTTTAAACTTGTTTTTTTATCATTCTAGTTGCCAAACTGCATCCGATAATTCTCTAATTGTTAGTTTAAATTTGACAGTTAATACACATGTTTCTTATAGTTTTAATGCAGGTTTTCTGACAGCTTTATTTTGAAAATTATCCAACTATAAACGTACTATTTGATAGTTGTCAAATTGTAGAATTCTCATTCCATCACGTGCCCCGTTAGCCCATAGTTATATACACTACGTGGTTCAGAACTTACCATATCCCTTTCTCCTTTTCGGATCACGCCCGACTTTAATACTGCGAACTAGACTTGTCTAAATGGACGTTATTAAAAGCATCTCTTTCGCAATAAAAAAAAGAACGCCCAACAGAAATGGCGGAAACCCCAACGGAGTTAGAGGCCACCCGCTTTTATTAAACGAAAACTCCATTAGAATAAGAGCCTTGTATATGAATATCTATGTATATCTATACATACTATATACATACATCACATCTTCAAGTTCGTCCGTACTCACTCCCGTATAGGAAGACATAGGAATTGGCGATGACGTAACGTCCGAAACGATGTTTTCTGTTATTGGCAGGCGGGACCGCCCCCTTAGCGGCGATAAAAGGAACGACAAGCGTTAGACTTCGGTAAATATAAGCGAAAAGTACGCGCTATATTCTACCGTACAAACATGATTATGCGTGGTTCGTGTAGATATGGGAATTCGAGTTGACAGTGATGGAAAGATATCACGGTATTAGGCGCAATAGGCAAAGCACGCGATAATAATAATAACGGGGATATAATTTAGTATATGCTCGTTTCGGGAAAATGGGGGGAAAAAGTAGGGTGTTGAATGTTATTTTTTTCTTTTTTTAATTTTGTTGTCTTGTCACACGGTTTTAGCTTAAAAAGGGCTTTTTATTTAGTAGTAGTAGATTCGGGTATTGAAACCAGACTCTTTGTGGTTGCAATTTCTTTCTTGCCTTTTGTATTATTACCACCATCCAATCGGATTGGTTGTTGTTTTGTATTGTTTCGAACTCTATATTGCGTGTGCCAAAGCATTAATGATGCTCTTTGGTCGCACCATTCTTAAAGCGGGGGTTGTAGAGCGACCATTTCTAGACGTCTGCATTGTTAGGTGTTTCAAATACATTTCAAATTACTTGATAAGACTTCTTAAGGCTACAATTAGAGTGATAGCCTTTTCCCTGAAAGTGTTCACTTCTGCATCAGCTTAACGGTGTTTCTCCATTGAAGATTAAGCTTGCTCCTAATCTTCAACTGCAATATCAAAAGGTCTTAATGTTTTATTGCTCAAGCATTTTTTCTGCAACCACTGTACGCAATAGCCATTCAAAGGGACTCCAATCTGTAGAATTGTTTTATAACCAAGCTTTCAGCATGTTTCTTACATCTTACAGCTCGATTTTGCAAGCTAACTCTTTCGTCAATAATTTGATTTACAAATTCCCTGCACTCTTCACTCTGCAAGGCAGGTGCTCCAAATACGAAGAATTGTGTGAAATAGTAACCGTAATGGACCAATCTGTTGAGTTACCATTTTTTAACCAAGCCTTAACCACATTTTCCACATTTTGGTTTGGCATTGCAAGATGACCATCTTACTCTGCAAAACACTCTAAATTTTAAGAAATGTTGTAAGGTGTTATCAGGCATTGATTTTCTATAAGGTCGAATTGTCTTCAATTTTTTGATGAATTGAAAAGTATCTAATACGATGTAAATGGTAGCTCAGCTTTTGTTTTGGGCAGACTATTTAACTCGAGATAGTCCATGCAAAATCTGTTGGACTTATCCCCTGTGTGGTTGCTGTTTTTCTAGTAGAAGTCTGCTTATTAATGTCAAAAACATCTTGATAAAGTTTGATCAGATCTTGCTCGTTTAACATTTTCTTCTACCTGTTCTTCTTGAATTTCCTCGTTTTATTCCTTGGTGTAGAAATTGAACACAAAAAGCACTATTGAGCTCACAAAACACCAGAAGTTCATCCCAAGCTAGTTCTTCACTTTTAGATAGCCTATTAGATAGGCACCTGCATAGATCTATAGTAATGGAGGCTTTTGGTGAACCTTAGAATTAATCTAGGATTTTCGTCTTGGATATCAGTAGGCGTTAGAAACGGCCTACTGAAGTGTTGTTGTCGGATATGACTGACAGCAACACATTTACACAAAATGTGTTTGCCCTCTCTAGATCTTCTTAACATAGACGCCAGATTTGATCTTCAGCTTTTTTGAGTTTATGTAGGTGGTACTTCAGGGCCACATGACCTGTCAGAAGCCCTGCCAGCAGTCCAAGTCGAAATACGTCAAACAAAAAGAAAAGAGACATCAAATGTCTTAAAATTATACAAAAATACAAGAGATACTTACAATAAAGTGCTGAAAAATAGATTTTAATAAAACGTTTGACAATTAAAATAGTTATTTATGTTGAAACATTTGCAATTGCAAAAGTAGTGACAAAGTCATTCGTTACGCGAAAGAAAAATGGTTGCGTTCAGAAATCGAATATCTTTCTGCCAAACGCAGTAAACTTGAGATTCAAGCTTACCAACTTTGGAAATGTTTAACACTAGATCTTAATGATGTTGAATATCAACTATGGTGTGATTTTCAACGGAACATGTTTATTTCAACCGATAGGAAAGTTCAGAATAAGAAATTCTCTCATGATAGGAAATTAAGAAAGTTAGGTTGTTTTTAAAAAAATAAACATCATGTTCTGTTGAATACCATTAACATAGTAGAAAATTATTCCTCGCAAACTTTTAGTGAACGGGAACTTAATCTTTTGAATAAAGGATTGAAATTTGGTTTGCAGACTCGTGAATCGAATGTTGAGTGGGTTATTGCCGGGATAGAATCCTCTATCCAGCGGTTTCCTGAGCCCACAAAATAGTTCGTTAGGGAGACCTGCAAACATACTATTTCAAAAAATTTGAAATCCTATAAATCACCTCAGAAATCCGAAAACATTAAAATCATTAAAACTTTGCGGGAAAAAGATTGTTTTTATTTGAAAGTTGACAAAGGGAACAAGGTTGTTATTTTAGATAAAGAGGTCTACTATGATCGGGTTAATGACCAGTTGAGTAGTGGTCCTTATAAGTCAATTTCAAAAAATCCTTTACCGAAAATGATTAGAGACGTCAACAATGTGTTTAAAGCTTGCAACAACCTTGTTACTGCCGATGTTAGACGTAAGCTACATGTTTCCAATCCGGTTATCCCCAAATTATATTGTTTACCTAAAATTCACAAACCTGGCAAGTCGGTAAGGCCAATTGTTTCGGTAATTAACGCGCCGACTTATAAGGTTTCCAAATGGCTAACCAATGAATTTAATAATTTGCCAATACAGCAACCTAGTTTTGCAGTAAAAAATTCGTTAGAATTTATTAAAGAAATTCAAAATATTCAGTTGCTGGAGGGTGAAATATTGATTTCATTTGATGTTAATTCTCACTTTCCTAGTGTACTGATTCCAGACACCTTGACATACCTCGAGGACTTGTTGCTTCAAAATAGTTCGAGTCAACAATGTGTCCAGGAATATATTCGCTTAACTGACATCTGTATGAAACAGAACATCTTTCAATTCAACGGGGGTTTTTATGAACAGCTGGAAGGAACGGCAATGGGTCGCCCTTTTTGGTTAACCTTTTCATGAGCCGTTTTGAAAAGGACTTAGAATCTGAGAGCGAATTGGTTGAGGTATGTGGATGATATTTTCGCTATATTTGACACTAAAAAATGTAATATTGACGATTTTCTCAATAGATTAAATAATCGGTTCGAAACCATAAAGTTCACTTGTGAAAGAGAAGAAAACGGTCAGCTACCCTTTCTAGATACTTTAGTAATTAGAAATAACAATAGATTAGAGTTTGACGTGTATGAAAGGAAACCAGTGCACTTCGCTACATTCCTTCAGATTCCCATCATTGTGTACAACACAAAATGGCAAGCTTGAATTTTTTGGTCCACAGACTTCTCACTTTTCCCTTGAACAAGGCGGTATGAGAAAGAGCTTAAAATTATAAAAGATGCGGCCAAGTGTAATGGTTTCCAGCCTCAGCATATCTATAAGTTAATTAGGAAGTTTAATTATAAGAAAACTGTGAAAGAATCTACGACCTTTCGAGAGGATGTTAAAGCTTCACCCGTTGTCACTAAAGGTTTGAGTAAAATCTTCAAAGAGCTAGATCTCAGAACAGTTTACAGTTCTGGGACTAGTTTACGAAGTCTCATCGGTAACCCTAAAGATAAAATACAACCTCTAGAAAAGTTAGGTATTTACGAAATCAATTGTAAAGATTGTAATATAAAAATATATTGGGCAAACCAGGAGAGCAGTCTCAACTAGATTCAAAGATCATACAAATGTTAAATTAATTAGACAAATAAACAATTGTAAGTTTCTAAATGTTTTCGAAAGTTTAGAAATATATAAAAATAAGTCATGTGTAATGAACTGTGACAACGGCCTTGATAATGACAGCATTGCTATTAAAACGCGTCGGTGTTTTAGTTAAAACTTGTTTGGTGTTTAGTGGGTTAAAGTGTTTAGTGTTCTACTTCTGCACCAAGAGATCCAGTGAAGAACTTCGTTATTTATGTTATAGAAACAATTCTATATCAGTTGTTGTTTTAACTTTGTTTTAAATCTTTTTAAGTTTTTTTCTTTGTACGAGCTCGGTAGGTGGTTGAAGATCTTCATCACCTGAGTTACTACTGCCGTATGAATTCGTGTTGGCGAAGTTTGCGGGATCTTGAGAACCATTCTTTGGTTCCAGCGAGTTCCATGACTACATATGCGAAGACTAATGATTGCATATAGAAAGCTGGAGAGTTTGGTAGCTAGTTGTTCGACGTGATGCCTCCATGTCAGCTGTGAGTCTACCGTGATTCCCAGAAATTTACCTTCATCTGTGGATGTTAATAGATTGTCCTTATATATGATTTCAAGTGGATCTTCTTTTTTTAGGGAAAAAATTTATAATCTGGATTTTGTTAACATTAAGTTGGAAATTATTTTGTTGCAGCCCTTCGTCTAGGTCCTTTGAAGCATTCAGTGATTGTTGTTGTACTGTTGTTGTACTTGTGTCACCTCACTGTTACAGATGTGTCGTCTGCATACATGGTCACCAGCTGTCGAGTGGCAGGTTATTGCTATACAAAATGTATAAAATTGGCCTAAGTATTGAGCCTTGACAGACGCCTCTTTCAACTTCCAACCACTCCAAGTACATACGTTCACCAGTTCGCTCATCTACACAAGTAACAGGCTGCTTCCTACCGCTCAGGTATGACTTCATCAGGTTAAAGACCTTGGAAACCCATCATCAATTCTAACTTATTCATTAGCTACATTATCGAAATCCTTCGAAATATCCAAAAATATACCAAGCACTTTCTTTTTCTGATTTAAGGCTTATTGCAATATATCACACAATGCTATGTAAACAGAAAGTATTGTCGACCTTCCTGGGATGTATCCATTGTGACACTGAGTTATTAAACTTGTCTTGTCGGCAAAGTCAATTATTTTGTTTAAGATCGCTTTTTCAAAAGTTTTTGCTAATACAGAAGTTATCGCAATTGGGCGATAGTTGTTAAAGTCTGTTTTGGTTTCCTTTCGTTTATATATAGGTGAAATATTGGCTCTTTTTAGCTGTTCTTTACTTCACTAGGCGTATAATATCGTATAGAACCATGGATTTTAGATTCCAGTGTATAAGTTTATATTCATTTTGTGTTTTGATGTTATTCGTGGTACTTGATTTGAAAAAGAATTTGTTTAAATTGGTCAGAATTTCTTGATCGTTCAATGCCCCTCCCCACTCCTTCTATTCTAGAGCCGTCCGTGTACCATGCCAGGGTTCTTCAGCCATCGAGATTTGATTGAGCTTCATATTTAATGTCGTTTGAATTTTCTTAATTTAGACAAATATATTCCACATTCTATATATTACTAATTGAAATTATGTCGAAGAGCTCGACCAAATTCATTCTGGAATAAGTCGATTTTTTAAATTAATTGTTGCCTCATTTGACCTACAAGTGGAAATACATCTGCGATTAAAAAAGATAATAAACTTAACCGGGAGAGCAACCTATTTCCAATATTCCAATATTGGCGGAGTTAGATAATCTTATCCCCAATTACAATTATACGAGACTAAAAGGAAGAGATCTGAAGAGGCGAATTCCCGGATTCCTCATCTCTCGTCTGCGGATATCTAAAAGTGAAAACGAAACCGGGGGGAAAGTGGGAGTCCCGTCTAGAGGGGATCGTTCCGCCACCCCAATGATCGATACTCATCCGCCCCTACAGGCTAGACATTGTCTAGTCGCCGTTGCCGCTCCGCAAGTGTATTAGACCCCTCCCTCCCTCTCAACCCCCCTCCGCTGTGTTTCGGGAGAGGGTAGTCCCGGTTTCGCCTTTAGCATACAGTGGCCGGAATTCGAGATAATAGCGGAACGATTATTGACGAATCTGTGTTAGAGAAAGGGTGGTCAGGATAAGCTTCTTCTTCTTGTACTCATATAATGCTACAGCTTTTTTTGTTTGATTAAAGTTGTTGTTTGTTTGTTAAATTGATTTTGAGTGTTCCAACAATAATTTAAAAAAACTGCATGTTGTAACAATGTGAATAATGCTCAGGAAAAACTTTTAGCTTTGAAGAAGAAATGGTAGAATGGAAGCAAAAATCGGTTTAAAAAACATTAATCTCAGGAGTTCGCGAATTTTTAACTCTACATCAGGTGTAGAAAATGAAAAATAATTTTATTTACTTCAATAACCCTATAAAAATTTGTTTACACAGTTCAGAAATTGCGTGGCAATCACCACAAACTAAAATTATTACCTTTTTGAAATTTTTAAAATTTTTCCTACTTTTAGTTGGGATTTAGAAAAATTTTTGTATTGGAGAAAAAAAAATGTTTACTTTGAATTTTTAATTTTCATTAAAATAAATAGATTTTAATCTTTTAATTTATATTCTTAAAAAATATAAAAAAATTACTAAAAAAAAATTAATCTTAAATATTGTTTTCGACTTATTAAGAAAATTACTCTAAATTTTAATTTTCATAAAAAAAATATTTTTCTTAAAATTTATCGAACTTACAATTAATTAAAATTAAATTACCTTATTTTACGTGTGTGCGTGTGTTTGTGTGAGAGATTTCGAAAGCTTTCTTTCTCTGCGCGCTTGGACGAATGGTGGATGGAGAAAGGACGTCTTTTTCGTAGGAGTAATTAAAATTAGGTGAAAATTTTGATGTTTAAAGTACTTTTTAATCGAAGATAATCGTTTATTTGGGACCAACGCTGCACCGTGGCTATTTAATAAATTTTACGTAGAAAATAAACGTACTGTTCAACAATCTATGCAAAAAGAGGAAGTTTGTTGCTATCGCATGGCTTTTTATATGATTATATGATTCGCAATTGTTTCTCAATTTCTTCTTCAATTTCGATAGTCATATGTCAAAAGCGGTAATTAACGGTTGTTGATGGATTAATTTCTACAGGTCCGGTCAAAAATTGTGTTATACAGGGTCACCGAAAAGTTATTGATTTTAATTACCACCTACTTTTTCTTCTTAAAATGCCCCTAACTGGCTGGATTTTTTTTCTTGTGCGTGTGGAATTTAATGGTGTGATTTTGTTATAACATTTGTGTGTATTTGTGTACAAAATAAATGATGACCAACACCCCCCTCCTACGTGAGATGGCTACTGAATCAAAACATGACATCGACTTGAAGAGCATGCTCTATCATTGGATAGTGTTGAACTAAATTTAATTGAATGATTTTTGAACAAATACTTCGCATGTGTGCAATTTCCTTCCATGTTCTTCTATTGCTGGTCTTCCCTTTCAAATTCGTAATTCCTGATCTGCTAAAATCTTCTAAAACTTCGTTTAACCACTTTGATCTTGGCTTGCCTCTTCTTCTTCTTCCACTTGGGTGCCAAAACAATATTTCTTTGATCGTCGAGTCATTTGCTCACCATACATGTCCAAGCCATGTTATCCGTTGTCGTTTGATCTTCTTAACTATATCTTCTCCAATTACACTGGTCAACAGGGTTTTTTTTTCTTACACTATGATATGTTGTGGATTTTTTCATTGTAATTCTGAAAATATTTTCAAAAATTGGCTATTACATCAGGTTTCTCAAAAATGTTTTTTTAAAATAAATATATGTATTAAATGTACTGTATGTCTAAAGATATTTTTTATGAGTAAGTTGAAAGAAACTATCAAGTTATTAACATGCTACAAATCAAGACAAGTTGTGGACCCCTAACAATATCTGTGCACGATGTGCTGTTACTTTGAGGAGCTGGATAAAAGGTAAGAGCATAGCTATGCCATTTGGTAGGCGTATGATTTGGGGTTTTCCAGTAAAAATAAGAATAAAATTATCTATCCTAATTTACCTTCTGCCACTCGTCCAGTTCCTCATTCGGAAGCTTTGCCAGTACCAAGTCCTATGGATGTTTCGAATCAAGAACATGTTGAAACCGAGATAGAAGAATACATTTCAGAGTTGTCGGACACAGATGAAGAATATTTGCCATCTCAAGAGGACACGCCTCATTTAATAAATCAATTGGATTTAATTGACCGAATTCTAAATCTCAATTAATCAAAAACTCAGGCAGAAATATTAGTATCAAGACTGCAAGAATGGAAGTTGTTAGCTCCGGGTACGCGAATTTCTGTATATCGAAATCGGCAGAAAGAACTGTCACAGTATTTTTCAACTGAAGAAGGTCTTTTATTTTGCAAAAATGTTGACGGTTTAATTCGAGAATTAGGTTACAAACACCAACCGGAAGATTGGCGTCTTTTTATAGATGCTTCTAAATTGAGTTTGAAAGCTGTCCTTCTACATATAGGAACCATCTACCCCTCTCCATTCCTGTTGGTCATGCCGTGCACATGAAGGAAACATAATAATATGACACGTCTCCTTGATAAAATCAATTACAAAATCTATAAATGGTACATCAGTGCTGATCTCAAAGTAGTTGCAATTCTACTTGGTCTACAACTTGGATTCACAAAGTATTGCTGTTTCCTTTGTGAATGGGATAGTCGAGCGAGAAATTTGCACTATACTGTTAAGCAATGGCCAACCAGAATACAATATACTCCTGGTGAAAAGAACGTAGTCCATAATTCGTTGGTGGAACCTCATAAAATACTTTCATCGTCATTACACATAAAATTAGGTCTGATGAAGAATTTCGTCAAAGCATTGGACAAAGAGTGACCAGGATTTCGATACCTTAAACAAAAATTTCCTAATATATCTGAGGCAAAACGTAAAGAGGGGATTTTTATAGGAGCCTAGGTTAATCTGTTACAAGAGGATCGAGAATTTGAACCGACCGTTTATAACACCAGACGTGATAGAAGATATTGGTTTTAATAATAATTATTAGGAATATAAAACAAAATAAGTTTGTTTATAATTAATAAAGAAAAATAAAAAAATGAAAATGTGTTGTTCTGTGTTATGAAAAGCACATACTAACAAGATCGTAATGGGTGATAGAATGCAGGTATCGGCGCTCAGAGATTGCCCACATGGAAGAGTTTTGTCGTCCCTGCTGTAGAAGTTTGTTATCGATGAACTGCTGGTAAATTTAAACAATGCAGGCCACTACACCCAGGAATAGCCAGATGACTTTGCAATACTCATTAGAGACTCCCTGCTTTATTTCAGCAGTCGTCCTCCTTCTATATTAATTTTCACCTACTTTAACTGGTCCCAATATTGTTCTTATTATTTTTCTTTCTACTATTCTTAGGTCTTCTTCGCACTTCTTACTCATTATCATTGTTTCTGCGGCATACGTTAACACTGGACATATCACAGTTCTGTATATTTTTAGTTTAGTGGTTCTCGTGAGGCATGTATGTTGCAATCTTTTATTTGCGTGATTGACAGGGCCAGTTAGTGTTCTTGTGTTAATTATATTTGTTTAAATAATCAGTATAACGTAAGGCCGTAGTTACTGGCAGGGTCCAGCGCGTAGCCAATATATATACAATGCCCGCGAAAAAGTCTGCACCATATGGAAAAAAAATTTTTAAAATTATTTTTTTGTAGTTTGTTTTTGCATAATTAGAAACCAAAAACTAACCTAATATATTTAACATATCGCATTTGCTTCAATGCGTAAATATCATTTAGAAATTGCCAACGTCCAAACGTGCCATTATTTGTCAAAATATAAGAAGATGCCATAAGAAAAAATTGTTTGTACTTTCGCGGACATCCTAAATCCAAAGTTTTGTAAAAAAATTTTAATTTTAATTTTATTTTGAAAATTTTGTAAAAAAAAAACGCCTGTATATTCTTTTAGTGAATTTTTCTCTCGAATTCTGATAAAAACCTATGTTACCATATAAAAAACTAAAAAAAAACAATTTGTATTTCAGAATAAGGTATATTTTTTGAAATAAAAGATTTCGTTAAGAAAAGTGGAGGACATTCTTGGACTAGTTTCATATTTTCGTATGTACCATTAAAAATAAATTAAAAAACATAAAGGTCAAAAAGCTAGAAAACAACCTTTTAAAAATGAGAAAAAAAAGTAATTTTATTTCAACTAACAAAGTTAATTTAAAAAAAACCAATTCTAATTCTTAAAATTAAACAAATTCACAAGTAAGCCTAGTCAACAATTCCAATTTTACAAAAATACCGTTACTATACAGTTAAACTAAATGAATAAAAAAATGTTAACAATACTACATCTCTGTATGTCTTCCTTCTCTTTCAATACATTTGATGGTCCTTCTAGAAAACTCTCTTGTAATGTTTACAAAATATGTGGCCGGAATTTCTAGGCAAACGTCACGTATTGTGTTTTCTAGATGTTCAATGTTTCGAAATGGTCGTTTGCGGTACACTTTCTCTTTTAGATACCCCCACAAGGAAAAATCTAACGGAGTTAGGTCAGGAGATCTCGCTGGCCATGGATACGCTGAATATCTGCCAATCCATTTGTCCCCAAATAATTGATTTAAATAACTCCTCACCGCCAGTGTACTATGTATAGATGCGCCGTCTTGCTGAAACCATAGGACAGATCTTTCTTCTAATACCATATATCGTCAATTACATCGGTTATTTCTGTCATGAGAAAGTTCAAGTACCGTTGCGAATTTAAATTTTCGCGGAAAAAATAGGGTCCAATCAATCTACCATAAAAAATACCACACCAAACATTCGTTTTAAAAGAATATTGGTCCCTGCATTCGATGATAAGGTTAGGGTTTTCATCAGCCCACCATCTGCAGTTCTGCGAACTCACCGTTCCATTGGAGGAGAACGTTGCTTCGTCCGAGAACATGATTTCTTTGGGAAAACGACTGTTTTCTTCGAGCTCTCCTTGAAACCACATACAAAAATCAAATCTTGCGTTAAAATCTCGTTCTTTTAGCATATGGACATATTTTGGCTTAAATGGACGGTACTTATGTTTCTTTAAAATTTTTCGCACTGTAGTCTCTTTTGCCCCAGTTCTGTTGGAGATAGCAGCAATTGATGTAGTTTTAATACATTTTCTTCATGCTGCTGAACTTGCCAGTTTACATGTGACTTCTTAAAATCATTTACAACTGAACCGGATGACTTGAACTTATCTACAATGCGACCAACAGTAGAGTGCGAAACGAATTTGTTAGGGTGCCTTTGATTAAAAATATTTGCCGTATCCCTGTTGGTTCTATTTTCTCCGTGAATTAAAATGATTTCTATTTTTTCTTCTACGGATAACATTTTTAAACAAATCTATTAGAGAAATACACAAAACTGACATTTATTTAGTTATTTATGTCTAGAATTGTCAATTATTTTCTAGGCCTACTTGTGAATTTATCGAAATTTAAAAATAAGCTTGTTATTTCCTGCTTTAGAGATACTAAAAGAAATTTTGCTTAAAGCAGACAGGGCTAGGTACATAACATGTTCTAATCTTACAACTAGTGTTATTTTCTAGCTTTTTTGACCATTATCTTTGAAAAATAAACATTTTTAATATATGAAAATATGAAAATAATCCAAGAATGTCCTCCACATTTCTTAACGAAATCTTTTATTTCAAAAAAATATACCTTATTCTGAAATACAAATTGTTTTTTTTTTGTTTTTTATATAGTAACATAGGTTTTTATCAGAATTCGAGAGAAAAATACACTAAAAGAATATACAGGTGTTTTTTTTACAAAATTATGAAAAAAAAAAAATAAAATTAAAATTTTTGTACGAAACTTTGGATTTAGGATGTTCGCGAAAGTACAAACAACTTTTTCTTACGGCATTTTCTTCAGGTTTGTGAATTTTAGGTAAACAATATAATTTAGGGATAACAGGATTGGAAACATGGCAAGTCGGTAAGGCCAATTGTTTCGGCAATTGACGCACCGACTTGTAAGGTTTCCAAATGGCTGACCAATGAATTTAATAATTTGCCAATACAGCAACGTAGTTTTGCAGTAAAAAATTCGTTAGAATTTATTAAAGAAATTCAAAATATTCAGTTGCTGGAGGGTGAAATATTGATTTCATTTGATGCTAGTTCTCTCTTTCCTAGTGTACCGATTCCAGACCCCTTCACATACCTCGAGGACTTGTTGCTTCAAAATAGTTTGAGTCAACAATGTGTCCAGGAATATATTTGCTTAACTGACATCTGTATGAAACAGAACATTTTTCAATTCAACGGGAGTTTTTATGAACAGCTGGAAGGAACGGCAATGGGTAACTCCTTGTCGCCCTTTTTGGCCAACCTTTTCATGAGCCGTTTTGAAAAGGACTTAGAATCTGAGAGCGAATACTTTCCTAGGGTTTGGTTGAGGTATGTGGATGATATTTTCGCTATATTTGACACAAAAAAATGTAATATTGACGATTTTCTCAATAGATTAAATAATTGGTTCGAAACCATAAAGTTCACTTGTGAAAGAGAAGAAAACGGTCAGCTACCCTTTCTAGATACTTTAGTAATTAGAAACAACAATAGATTAGTGTTTGACGTGTATAGAAAGGAAACCAGTACACTTCGCTACATTCCTTCAGATTCCCATCGTGTTCAACACAAAATGGCAAGCCTGAATTTTTTGGTCCACAGACATCTCACTTTTCCCTTGAACAAGGCGAGGTATGAGAAAGAGCTTTAAATTATAAAAGATGCGGCTAAGTGTAATGGCTTCCAGCCTCAGCATATCTATAAGTTAATTAGGAAGTTTAATTATAAGAAATCTGTGAAAGAATCTACGACTTTCCAAGAGGATGTTAAAGCTTCACCCGTTGTGACCCTCCCTTACGCTCCCTTTATCACTAAAGGTTTGAGTAAAATCTTCAAAGAGCTAGATCTCAGAATAGTTTACAGTTCTGGGACTAGTTTACGAAGTCTCATCGGTAACCCTAAAGATAAAATACAACCTCTAGAAAAGCCAGGTATTTACGAAATCAGTTGTAAAGATCGTAATCAAAAATATATTGGGCAAACCAGGAGAGCAGTCTCAACTAGATTCAAAGAGCATATGGCTAATCTCAGATTTAATAGAATTGAGAAATCGAGCGTTGCCCAACACATTTTTGAAACAGATCACCACATCGATTATACGAATGTTAAATTAATTAGACAAATAAACAATTGTAAGTTTCTAAATGTTTTCGAAAGTTTAGAAATATTTAAAAATAAGTCATGTATGTATGTATCGGATTGACCGTGCATAACATTTAGGTTACCTGTTTTTGTAGATTTCATTTTAATTTAATTTCATTATTGCTGTTGAAACGCGTCGGTGTTTTAGTTAAAACTTGTTTGGTGTTTAGTGGGTTAAAGTATTTAGTGTTCTACTTCTGCACCAAGAGATCCAGTGAAGAACTTCCCCATATATATTCATTCATTTTATTTAATATATTTGTTATTCGTTCTTTTGCTGCCTTTTCATTTATTCAGTAACAGATAAGACTGCATATTTTGTGTTATTAGTTATTGTTAAAATATTATAAATCCTCCATTTACCGCACGTCCTGAGAACGTATAAAGGAAAGATTATGAGAAAATCTGTAAAGTAAGTATCTGTTTTCATTATTACGTTAGAGCGATTGCGACCGACATTTTGCTAATCAGGGGAAATATATTTCTTTATTTCGGTATCAGTAAAGTCCACATATTAGCACAATTTAAGACCGTTCTTTCACAATATGGCGCACAACGAAGAGCCGTACCATTACAACTCCAACGGCAAAGACTTCTTGTCTGTTTCGTTTTTCTTTAATCTCGTTTTCAGTGTTTTCGGTATGAGCATACACATTTAACAAAGATAATTTAAAGGATTCTGATTCTATTCTAAGGTATGCTATTCTCGTGTTAACTGATCTAAACTCCACTATTTTCGACCTTATATTGTCCAATAGCATAAATGCTTTGTTGTCCTTGTTTTTTTACTACCTGAATATAACAATGTGAAGTCCTTCTTATATATCCTTCTTTGTCCTTCCCACCTTATCTCCTGCAGCACTGCCTATGTCTATTCGATATTCGTTATAGTTCCGAAGCTACCACCTGCATTTCCTCCACCGCTAACATTGTTCTCACGTTCCAAGTACATACTTACTTTCATTTTACCATTCCCTTTGTTATTCGAACGTCCTTCTTTCGTTATATTATTATCTCTATCTCTAGGCTTTTTCTTCATCTTCCATTCTTTCTTTCAGTCCATTGTCTGCCTCACTCCACATCATTTTCTTTCTATCTATTATCAGTGCTTCTCGCTTTTTCTTTGCCTCAAATCTTAGCTTTCTTTGTATATTTATTTCTTGCTGTGTTAGATCACTATCGATATAAATGCCTCCTTCCTTTAAGTTTTCTTTATTTATTCTTTATTACTTCCATCTTTTCCACGAAATTTTGCATTGTGACGAGGATTTTATTTGGTGTCTCTTTTATTTTACTAGTTGTTCCTGTGATATATTTAATTGTTATTTAAGCAAAAGAATAAAATAAACTGTTGGCTTTGAATACTCGATTTATTCTGCGTCAATACACACATGAAAAATAGCCACATTGCAAAAACAGTTCTGTACTTAAAAAGTGTTCTAATACATAACAAAAAGAAATACACAGATATGTACAATTGCCACCAAAACTACAATAACCTATATACAAACATTATTACACCCTTTCCCTTATTTATAATAATAAAAAAAATCATACATCCAAGTATTCACATTAACTAATTAGTATCTCTAATTCGAGGTCTCAAATTGTACCTGTCACTAGAAGTGTTTACAGAAACATTTTCATTATTCACTACTGAATTCGACACTGAAGGAATATTTTCACTACCTAATAGCTCATTATCTTTATTTTTAGTATTAACAGTTGTTACATTTTCAGATTCTTGAGTTTGCAGTGGTACAAGTAAAGAATGTTTTTTACTTAACTTAGATTGTATTTGATCTGAGTGTCTACGTACTATTTTACCTGTACCTGTTCTTACATCATACATAACAGAACCTACTTTATCAACAATAGTTCCATCTATCCACACCGGACTGGATGGAATTGTATAATCTTTGGTAATAACGTTGCTACCCACATTAAATTCTCTTGGCTTACCACCCGCATTAATAATTTGCTTTTCAGTTTTACTGATAAGTCTTTGTTCATGATTAGGTAATAACAGATCTAGTTTAACTTTTAATTTACGACCAAACATTAAACTTGCAGGGCTTACCCCTGTAGTTGAATGTTCAGTATTTCTATAATCAAATAAAAATCTTTGAACATAAGTATCTATATCAGTTTTCAGATAATAAGCTTTTTCAACGCATTCTTTAATGTCTTAACCGCGTTTTCTGCCGCGCCATTACTAGATGGATGATAAACAGGTGAAAATAAATGTGAAATTCCATTATTCTTAAGAAAAGTCTTAAAATCCTGTGATGCAAAAGGCGGACCTCCATCCGACACAATTGTTTCAGGAATTCCAAAACAGGAAAACAAATCTCTTAATTTACTGATTACGGAAATTGATGTAGTAGTATGCATTTTCAAAACTTCTATCCATTTAGTATATGAGTCAACAACCACAAAATATTTGTTATTATGAAAAGGACCTAAAAAATCAATGTGCAGTCTTGACCACGGTTTACTAAGATGAGGCCAGGGCACAACTGCATTTTTAGTAGGATCTTTTCTAAACTGATTACAAATTTGACAAACGTTACATAGCTTTTCTATATCTGCATCAATGTTCGGCCAATAAACATAAGACCTTGCCACTGATTTACATTTACTAATACCCATATGACTACTATGAATTTCCTCCAAAATTTGTTTTCGTAAAGTTTTAGGTACTATTACACGATATCCCCAGAAAATACAACCAGAAATTACATGCAATTGTTCCTGCTTTTTATAAAAGCATTTTGAATCTCCATCAAGTTTATTTTCAGAAGGCCATCCGTATAAACAGTACATATAAATTTTAGATAACAATGGATCTTTTTTAGTTTCAAGCGCTACCAATTTACTATTTATTGGTAATTTCTCTTCGATGTAAAATAAATGACAGGAACCGTTGTCAGAAATGTTGTCTACCTCCGTAGTAGGTAAACGAGACAAACTGTCAGCAATACAATTTTTTGAAGAATTTATGTATTTAATATCGTATTGATATGCCGATAAAATTACGCTCCATCGTTGAAGACGACTCGCTGCGAAACTCGGTATTCCTTTCTTATTACCAAAAATTGTTTGCAAAGGTTTGTGATCTGTTAATAGTGTGAATTTTCTAGCATACAAATACTGATTAAATTTTTTTATTCCATAAATTATGGCTAAAGCCTCTTTTTCAATTTGACTGTAATGCTTTTCAGACGAATTCAGTGTCCGTGACGCAAAAGCAATAGGGCGTAGCTCACCTGAAGGGTATTCATGCGAAAGAACTGCTCCTATTCCATATGCGCTAGTATCACAAGCTAAAACTATTGGTAAACTATGATTATAATGAACTAAAACATTTGAAGAAATAAATTCATTTTTAACCAAATTAAAAGCTCGTTGTTGTTTTGAAGTCCAATTAAAACTAACATTTTTGCGTAATAATTCATACAAAGGATGTAATTTAGTTGCAATATTTCTAATAAATTTCGCATAATAATTTACTAAGCCTAAAAAAGCTTGTAATTGGGTTAGGTTAGACGGTACTTTAACTTGTTCAATAGCTTTGATTTTTTCAGGCGAAGTATGCAATCCTTCATTGTCAATTACATAACCCAAAAAATCTATCCTTGTTTCACAAAAATTGCATTTATTCAACTGAATTTTAAGTCCAAACTGATTAAGCTTCTCAAACACTTGTTCTACAATGTTAATATGATTATCTAATGTGTCTGAATGAATCAATATATCGTCTAAGAAAAGTATAATCCCGTTCATTTTTGCAAAGATACCTTCCATTATTCGTTGAAAAATACCAGGGCTAGAAGCAACCCCATAAGGTAAACGATTGTACTGAAATAATCCCTTATGAGTATTAATTGTTACTAATTTTTTTGATTCATCATCTAACTCTATTTGAGCATATGCATGCGCTAAATCAATTTTAGAGAAATATTTAGAATTTTGCAAATTTGCTAATAAATCTTCTATTTTCGGTAAGGATATTTGTCCACATGTAATACAGGGTTCACCGTTATCTTGAAATCTCCACAAATTCTAATTTGACCATTTTTCTTAAGTACGGGCACAATCGGCGTAGCCCAATCGCTATAATTTACTGGAGTCAGTACCCCTAATGTCATTAAATTATCTAATTCTACTTCTACCTTTTCTTTAAGCGCAATAGGCAAAGCACGCGATTTGCAAAAAACTGGTGTTGCATCGTGTTTCAGAAACAATTTAGCTTTACCACCGGTAAAACGTCCTATCTCGTCTTTAAACACACCTGGAAATTTCTTAGCAACTAAATTAGATACTTTTGTCTTTAAATCCACTGTAGGTGTATTAAGATAACTGAAATTAAATAAACTGTCAACTGAAATACCTAACGTTTTTACCCAATTACGACCAATTAATGGCGGGCCACCATTTTTAATTACAAATAATTTAAGGTTTCTTTTTATCAATACATTAAATTTAACGTTAACTAAAATATAACCAAGAACAATTATTGAGTTGCCATTGTAAGATTTTAAATTTAATTCTGATTCCCATATTCTAAGATCTTTAAAATAAATTTTATATTCTTTTTCTGAAATTACAGAAATCGCAGAGCCAGTATCTACTTCCATTTCGAGTTTAATAGAATTTAATTCTAATTTAATTTTAACTGGTTTATCATTGTTTAAATTTAAATGAAACAAATTATTCTCAAAATGTTCAGTAATATCATGCTCTCTCTCTACATCTAAATATTTATTCAACTTAAACTTATTTTTCGATTTATTTTTACATACCGTACTAATATGTCCAAGCTTTTTACAAATGTGACATTGAGCATTTTTAAAATAACAATTTTTTTCTTCATGATTTTTCTTACCACATCTCGATTGCTTTCTTGTAATCCAGGTTCTTTTCCGAAAATAGGCGTTGTCGAATTCCCTCATTTTTTAAACCGAAAACTAACTGATCTCGTAAATTTTCTTCTAATGTGTTACCAAATTTACATGTTCTTGCTAACTTCTTTAAAGTAGCGAGATATACGGAGATTGATTTGCAGTCCAATTGTCTACGCTGACGAAACTTATACCTTTCCGCTATTTCGGAAGGAGCGGGTTGTAAATGCTCACTCATTAACTTAATCAACTCCGAAAACTTCTTGTCTTCAGGCTTAGCCGGGTCACACAAATTTGCCATCAATTCATATGCTTCATCCCCAATAGTGGTGATTAAAATTGCAGTTTTTAATTCATCTTTAATTTGATTTGCCTTGAAGTATTGTTCCACACGTGCCACGTACAAAGACCAATCTTTTTCATTTAATTTGAATTCTTCGATTCTTCCAATTGACATTTTTGTATATAATCACTTAATTCATGTAAATTATTTAGTTTTTTTTTTTTTACTAAATCCTCGTCGCCACTGTGATATATTTAATTGTTATTTAAGCAAAAAGAATAAAATAAACTGTTGGCTTTGAATACTCGATTTATTCTGCGTCAATACACACATGAAAAATAGCCACATTGCAAAAACAATTCTGTACTTAAAAAGTGTTCTAATACATAACAAAAAGAAATACACAGATATGTACAATTGCCACCAAAACTACAATAACCTATATACATACATTATTACAGTTCCCAGTTCCTTGTTTATCCATTCCTTGTTGCACCACTACGACAGGAAAACCGTACGCCACTGGATAAAACTGCCACAATCTAACTTGCTAGATCAAAGTAATATTCCGTGCTTCCACGCTTGTTATTCGGTTTGAACCGGCAATCGCATATTCATCAAACAATTTACGGCGATAATTACGCTAGACGGGGAATTCGGAACTGGAAGTGCTGAACGTTGAGTTCAGCTTTGATCCCGTTTCCGGGTAAATACCGGACGCGGAATCAATTTAATTCGAGTCCACCCGTTCGTAGCCTCGGCAGCAATCCCTTTCCTTATCAACGCGTATACATCGACCAACGTTCTAAAATCAATTACATCTACGCAATGTATTTTGTGGGAAAAAAAAATAAGGAGGACCCTTAGATACTTGTCATAATTGGAACACCGATAAATCAGATCTAACTTTCCGCGTTGTCGAAAAATAATAAACTTGTTGTTTCGGTCGTAAAGGAGGTATAACAGAAATATAAAAATAGAACCGTTCTTCGGATCAATATACTACTGGTTTAGATTTGTAGCTCGGTGTAAATACGAAAAAAAAATGTTATAAAGCCGAAAGAAAATTGATATACAGTCGAATTAAACTTTAATCAAAGCGTGGAAATTACTGAAGCTAACTTTATTCTATCTTGTTTATATGTTTATAACGTGTATGCATGTGGGTTGATGTATTGCTTTCAGAATTTAAGTTTACGGTTTGTATACATTTTTAAATAGATACTTCGCGACTTGTTTAAGGTCAGGACAAACACGATCGTTTAAAAAGCGAAGTTACAGTCGTTTTTACTCTCAATAAATTCGACCGGATCGTTTGATGTGCAATATACGACAGTAAAATGTTTTGTATATCTTAAATACTTATTGAAGTCTGTAAAAAAAGAACAAAATATCGGTTTAGAAACAACTGCGTGCCGTTTTCAAGTAATTCTAGCACTAACACAACGTTCTAATTCCATTCATTGCCTCATTTGCTTAGGAAAAGAAAATCCTCTGCATTTTTGGTTTTTAGTTACATAGTATTGTTCTCGGAAATGTAAAAAGTTAATGCATTCATATACAGGGTGCGGCAGCGAAAACGGAACACATTGAATAACTAGAAGGAGATTTTTTTTTGAAAAAACGCAAAAACAGGTCAATTTTTAATTTAAAGGGGACACCTTTCCATCATGTTCAGAACTGTCATACGTCATTCCCTTCCCCTCCATCACTTTAACCATTACAATTTCAATAGAGAAGGCATTAAGTGCGATATATCATTGAAAGGATAATTTTAACGAGAATTCAGCAGCGTGATTGCTGCTAGCGCCCTCTAGCGGAATAAAAAACGGTTACGTATTCCAAAGTGTGACACATAATTTTAAAAAATATCTTAGATAATTAAAAAAACATTGTAGAGCCCTAACGTTGGGAATGACAAACTTAATTTGGGTATAAGAGATGTTGAAAGTGTTCATCATTAACTTTCAAACATGAATATGAATTTTGTTCAAACCGTAGTCTGTCGTGTTGGAGAATCTCTGGAGTTATGTGAAGGCACTCAATAACAATATGTTGACGCAATTCTTCTAGTGAAGTAGATGAAGTGGCGTATATTTTACTTTTAAATGTCCCCACAGAAAGTACTTTAAGGGAGATAAATCTGGAGATCGTGGGCGCCATTTTATCCATCCTCTTTTTCCAATCCAATGTCGAGGAAATTACTCCATCCTGTTGGAATATTCAACGCCGATCTTTTTTGAGACAACTTGTTTTTCTTCGCAGAAGTGCATGTTTGTGACTTGAGACTTCTTTCGGTCGATGGAATGTTCAACTGCAAATTTTCTTCTTGTGATGTTTCCATGTCCTCTACAGCAATAGCCTCTGTAGCATTAACTTCTTCAGCTGTGTTGTACAATAAGCTTTGTATAATGTGTTCTTAACTAAGGATTCTATTTCAGATTCCAAAAACACAACAAGAGTGGTTAGCTGTAGCTACAGATTTTAAAACCAAATGGAATTTTCCACACTGCCTAGGGGCCATCGATGGAAAGCACATCATATTGCAAAGTCCCAAACAAACTTGAAATGAATATATAAATTATAAAGAATTTTTCAGCATAGTTCTTCTTGCATTAGCTGACGCTAATTTCGCTAACACCAAATTGTACAGACAGATGGAAGAAAAAACCTTTAAATTTGCCAGAGGCTATTTCTCTAGAAGGAAGATCAGAAAAGTTGCCTTTTTTGTTGGAGACGAGGCCTTTCCTATGTCTGATAACTTGATAAAGGTTTACAACAAAGAATTTTAAATTACAGACTTTGTAGAGTACGCCGAGTTGTTGAAAATTCGCCATCGCATCCTCAGCTTTTCGAGTGTTGAGAAAACCAGTGTTGCTGGAGCCAGAAAAAGCTTCTCTTACAGTATTGACAATCACTCTTCTACACCACTTTTTACGTGGAAGACCTAATTCAAATGATTTCTGTACTCCAGCAGGAACATTTGATTCACATCTAATAATGAAATAGCTTCACTTCTTCCCCTGAGAAAAGTTGGACGTAGAACAAAGACGAAATTATCAAATATAAGAGACAAACTAGCTGAGTACTTTTCAAAAGAAGGACAAGTAGAATGGCAAGATGCATAAAAATTATGATCTTAAATTTTCCATCCTTTCATTTCTAAACGACGATCAACACAGAAGCAGGAAGAACAACTACATCCCTACTTTCAAGAGAAGATCAAAGAACAAGTTCTAATTGAACTCTGGTGGAAGCAAGATGACCTTTATAAATATGAAGGATTGGACGAAGAAAGAATGAAGACAATATTAGGAGCAAAAAGAGCAAGAACAAAGAGAAGCTATAGGTACATGAGTTGAGGTATATAACTTTCATCCAAGCTAGCTCTATAATTTGACTAGTACTGGATAGAATTTCCCCAAAACCCTCCTCTAGTAGGATGGAGAATATTCAGTCATCACCTGATGGTTTGTAGGATTTAAATGTATTAATTTCTGCAGCATCTGGACCTATTGACACCGTCTCAGAAAGTATAAAATATAGCCATAAAGCAGTGGTTGCCCACTTCTCTTCCCCTAGGTTAGGTTAGGAATGGGGTGGCATGCGAATCTGTTTCACCGCGACCTTTGCAGGTTTATTGCGATCCCCCTTTTCCTTAGAGAACGCTCTCTAGTTTCGCCTTCTTAATTAAGCCAGGGTCCTCTACGCCCATTGCTAGAAACCTTATCCTCGCTAGGCCGTCACAGTGGCACAAAACATGAACTAGAATCTCTTCTTCCTATTGACAGAATCTGTAGATGTTAAACATATGCTTGTTCAGTCTGCAATGACCGGTCTTTACTCGGTAGGTCTTCAGTAAACTCACTCCTTTGCCTTGTCCTGGCGATCTTTTCCACCATTCCTTGGACCTGTTATATGTCCATTCGTAGATGGACTTTTTAATTTGCGATTTGGTGATGCCCGAGGAAGGGCCTTGACGAACCTCGTCTGGCCAGCTCATCTGGCGCCTCATTTCCCTTCACGCCCATGTGACTGGGGACCCAGGCCAAAGTTATTTCCCTTTGGGTGCCCACCTCATTTAGGGCTCTCACGCAGTCCCAAACCAGCTTTGAGTTAGTACTTGCGGAACTGATTGCTTCAAGCGTTGTTTGATTGTCTCCTCCCTTCCCCTAAGAAGAGTAATGTGATAAAAATGTGTCTCTTTGTGGTCTCCCAACTGTAGCATCTCACAAGAACTACATAGAATTATCTTGGCATGTTCTTGTTTCATTTGGGTAGGTTATGCAGATGTGTCTACTGGTTAATTGGGGTTAGTAGGGTCTAAAATATTTGTGAAATTGACCTCTACATTACCGATCACTAATAGGTAGAAAACTGATTTGTCCTTGCATTGCATTTTGCCTAATTATGATCAATACCGTTTAGTTAGCAGGAGGTAGGATTTCAGTTGTTTGCAACGCCCTCTTAATGTTGAAAAAGGTGGCTAACGCAATTGCTTTCTTGCTTCCAGTAAGTACAGTCTAGACAAAATCCATCTTTATCTCCATCCAGTTTACACTACAAATTTTTCTCGCAAAAATACAAAATATGTATACGCTCGAGAAAGGAGGGAAAAGCAATCAAATAAGCGGGAAAAAAAGAGGAATAGTAGACGAGTAAGCTTCGCCCGAACAAAGCTCACGTAAACAGTAATCCTGTGCTTGGCACAAGACGGTGTCTGATTGCTGTTTGCTTATAAATAAACCTACCTAACCCCTGACGTGCGCTCGCTAATTGCATCGTAGATGTCCGTCGGATCGAAGCTAAAACGCGAATGAAGAGAAAATAAAAAAGAACCCAACGACAACAACGAGAATTATGTATAAGCTCGGAATCGAATCAAAAATTACAAATCCATCTTCCAGATGAAAAACAAGAAGTTTCCCCGCCATCTTCGATGGAGCAATTCAATTTCAACCTCACACGTCCTCCGTTTCCGTTAAGAATTCTCATTCTCCGTTCTTCAGTTTTTACGGCGACATAATTTACACCTGAGCGTGACTTACCGCTGTGAGACCCGGAGCTTCGCTACGTCCCGGATACTCGGCTTGAAATTTTCATGGCGGGAGAACGAACAACTGTTTCCACGGGGTGTAAATTTTTAATTCGGACCGGGGCCGAATTTATATCAATCTATCAATATAATCGTGAGTGCGGGGCAGTTGTTCTGTTTCTCACGCTATCGCTTCGGAGACAAATGACGAAATGATGATGAACTTGAGAGAAGACAACTGTTGTTTCGACCTTGAAATTAATATCGGGTTTCAATAAATGAGATGGAACACGTTAGTTGATTAAAATTTAATTTTATTTGTCTTATATCTCTTTTTAACTTAATAAGAATTATTATGGAATATATCCAACCCCGTATATTAAAATTAAATCGATATCTCGTCATGTCTAGCGTGAATTCCAGTTATTTGCACCTATTCCTTTGTACTAAACAGTACCATTCGCTCCCTGCACAGTCGTCCTCCTGATATCTTGCTCGATAAACCAGGATTGCATGACTGTGACGTGATATGACGCATAATCTGTCAAAATAAAAAAAAGTAGAACATAACCTCGACACACTTCCGATGAAACTGCAATCGTTTTCGGGCCTGTTTTCGTCTACGATTAAATGATTGTATTGTTCGGTACCATTAAAAGAGTTGGAAGGGGGGCCGAGGATCTAAATGGAATCGGTAGAAACCACTTTCGCGTGTGTGTATGTTTCCCTTCTTTCTTTTATTTTTCGCGCTAATCGCGAAATACGAGCCAATCGGGAATATTGTAGTGAAGGAGAATCGGTTAATGGATGAAACGGGGCCATTAGCTAACTTAAAAATATCCCACCGTGGATGGAGGAAATTTATTGACGTGTTCTTAAGATATATCGTGTGCATCTTCCCATGTTATTGAGGGCTTTAATTAATGAGCGCTTTTTTATTGGCTTATTGATGGGCTGGTCGAGTAAACACGCGAAATTTATTTTTAAAGCGATGTGTGTAGGATGATGTCATAGGTTCTGGCGCCATTAGGGTTTTATGCCTAAGTGGAAATTAAGGGCAGGGAATTTTTCATAATTTAGAGGAAAGCCTACTCAATATTAAATATCTTGGGGAAATTAAATCCCATGACTGGCTACAATTCAGATCGCGTGTTATCAAGCAAGGACTACTTACCAAAAGTATCAAATGAATAAGTATACAGGGTTTCCACGGCCGAGTGGGACATAGGGAGAATACATATAAAATCGGTTTTCGGTAAATATTATCTCCCTAATACTACTTCATCCAAATTTAAGTGCCGAATATTATAATTGGGTTAACAATGAACATTTCCACAATCATCGTACAAAGAAAGTCATTTTAATAAAGCCAAAGAAATTATTATTTTTAAATCTATTGTTCGTGAATTTCTAATAAGGATTTTAGTACGTTAGTTAGTGCAAGCGTCCGTGGCGTAATGGTTCGAAGGGTTCGAATCCCGGCAGATTAGTTTTATTTTTTATCTTCAACAATAATGCTACAAATTCAATAACACTACAAAAATCAGAGATTTTGAAGACTATAAAATCGATTTTTTGAGGATTAAGGTAAATAGTGAATAATTTTTACAATAACAAAAATGATCACGTGCTATTATATTATTCGATTTTTAATTGTTACTAACGACGAATCATTTGTCAAAATAAACAACAAAACTTAATCAAGATTAAAATAAAATAAAAAATAAAATTCATTTCCCGGATTCGAACCCTAAACAATCCGTGCCTTGCGTTATTAAGGCGTCGCGTGCACGTCTGTGCCACGGCCGGCGCTTGCACAAACTCACGTGTTAAAAGCCTTATTAGGAATTCACGTACAATAGATTTAAAAATAATAATTTTTTTGGCTTTATTAAAATGACTTTCTTTGTACTATGATTGTAGAAATGTTCATTGTTAACCCAGTTATAATATTCGGCATTTAAATTTGGATGAAGTAGTATTAGGGAGATAATATTCACCGAAAACCGATTTTATATGTATTCTCCCTATGTCCCACTCGGCCGTGGAAACCCTGTATATTGTACTAATCAAATCAATCACCCTATAAGAATAGTTTCACAGTTAAAGTGTCAAAACAGGAAAAATAATATTTATATAATTTGACACAATTTGTCAGAAATTTTTTGTTGGTTATGACACTGAAAACTGTACAAAATAAATAACAATAACATTTAAGAAGGGTAAAAATTGGCCACAATTAACTAGTTTTACAATTTGACATCTGTCAGAAATCGTGTCAAAGTGTCAAAAAAAGAAATTCTTATAAACTTTGACATCTGTCATTTCATTTTCATTTATAAAGCGTTAAATGTCCGCCCTTGCTGCGGTGATTTCAGATAACTCTACAGCCAGAAGTTCAAAGATGTTAAATCGCAAGAATATGGTGTCGAATTCTGGTTATCAAACCGGGAAATAACACCAGCAGAAGCAAATTCGTGCTAGACATGCCTTTATGCGTTATCATAGCATGATACGGTTCAGTTATTCCTCCAGTCATACATACATAGCTTTGTGATGAATCAATCATGGATTTTTTAAGCCCCAAATGTGCCAGTTTTGCCGATTAACGAAGCCATCGAGGTGAAAATGAGCCACATCACTGAAGATGATTTTGTCCACAAAATCGGCATTCACTTCCGTTTGCTCAAGGATCATCTGCGAAGTTGTTGAGTCAATTGGACTTTGTGTAGGCGTGGAGATGGCTCTGTTGTCGAACTGCCGTAATGTTTTGTTCTGAACGACCTTTACCAGCTCGTATCGTGTGTTTTACATCACTAACCGAACTAGTACTTTCGAATTTTTCGATTATTCTTTTGATGTAGTAGATGAATTAGGATCATTCTGTTGATTGATCGAATATTAGTCGCACTTTACGAATGGTGACCATTTTGATAATAATTGTTCTATCACGTAATCCTTCATGTTTATATGGTTTACTAACTCCCATTTTTCACTGCCAACTTTGGATCTGTCAAGTCATAATCTCGTGTCAAGTATGACTGTAAAAAACATGGCGGACAATTCAAATCTTACGCTCTCATTGAAACACTCACTATTCAGATAAAAATAAATCCCATGACTATATAGGTATAATTCAAGTTGCGTGTTAACAAGCAAAGATCATCAAAGCCACCAAATGAAAAAGTATAGCTTGTACTAATCAAATCAATCATCTTATAAAAATATTTTAACCTCTTGTAAGTACTTCTGGTTGAGACGAAAACCTCGACATCCTATCTAAAAATGTTTTGGAAGATAGTTTGAAAATAACAGTAACAATTTTTTGTTTGTTTGTTAAGAGTTATGAGGCTCAAAATTATAAAAAAATAGCTATTAAATCTGAAAATAAAATACCTACTGCATTTATAATTTGTAAACTTTCAGAAATATTTTATGAATCTACAAGTCATGCAGAGCTTTTTATCAAGATTATTTTTGTGAAATGTAATATAAACTTTTTCTCCATTTGTATAAAACTTTTTGGGACACGCTGTATGTTCCTTCAAAAAAAATTATAACGTTCTAGAGATATTGTTTTTACAAAATTTGAAGGCTGTCATTGTAGTATTTTGATAGAATTACTATTTCTTAGTCAGTTAATTGTCAAAAAAACAAAAATAATCGCTTTTACAATTTTATATGTGAGAAATATGTTCGTGACGAAGCTGCAGTGCCGTTTGTGGAAAATGCAGTTTCGTCTGAAAATACTACGAATTTATTTAACACGTTAAACGCCGCGAGATGCAAGTGTGCATCACAAGCGTTAATACTCCTAAGGCCATGAGAAACACCATTGCTTCTCATGCAGTACTACATTTTGAAACTGTGTGATGCAATGATGCTTCTCGATACTCGCGCATTTATATAGGACATACTTTCTTAGTGGCTTGGTAAACTATTTCGTATATTTAGCCTGCATTTTAGAACATTTTGTACGTCGAAAAAAAACTTTAATATAGTAAATCTTGATTAATTTATTTTTTGTTTCTTTTATACAGAACATTTACAAGTTACATAGATGAACGTTGCAAAAACACAGTAATACAGTAGAATTTATCGCATTGAATAGATTTAAAACGGGAAAAGGTTGTTTTTAGTTGCGCAAACTTTCTACCATTTTCTTCGGATTTTTTTGCATAACATGCAACACATCTTCTTCTATTCGAACTCCCCACTTCTTCTAAATGGTGACCTTTACCATCACCTACTGTCGGTTGCTTTGCATTAGTTAGTTCAACGTTGATTAGTTGCGTCACCAATTTTTCTTTGAAAGATGTAATGGATAATTTATTGTTCGTTACATTTTGATAAATAATATAAGAGTTCACAATAGTGGAACCTGGGAGAAGCTCGATCGCTATTTTACGGTACCATTTTAGAGATTGTCGTATTGCCGGAGAATATGATTTGATTTGACATATCAATAAATCCTTTACACTTATTGTAATCAACTATTGAAAGTGGTTTCTCAACTACGCCTCCCCTTTGTTGAACCTGCACTTTCTCATCAGTGTGTTTTGTACTCAACATGAGTACGTCACGTTTGTCCTTCCACTTCATTATTACAACACCCGGTGTTGCTTTGCCTTGCAATTATCTCTCCTTTCCTTAATTTTGCGGTTGTAACTTCCTTTGGATTAAGTTTTCTGTTTTGCCGCAACGTTCCTACCAAGTTTGTGTTTCTTTCTAACAAACTATGTGCTAAGGTCACACTAGTGTAATAGTTGTCGGTATATATAGTGGTCCAACGTCTAGTAAATTCCTGGATAATGTAAACACTACACTATCCGAAGCTGAAACATTTTTCGTTTTGTCATTTCCGCAATATATTTGCAGGTCATAAGTATAACCGCCGTTCAAACAGAGTTTGTACAGCTTTACCCCAAATTTATTTTTTTTGTTTTTAATGTACTGTCTGAACGATAGTCTGCCCCCAAAACGAACTAAAGTTTCGTCAATATAGAGCTCTTCTCCTGGCACTAGGACTTTTTGAAAATTTGGTATTAGTTGCTCTGAAAGGGGTGCCAGCTTATACAACCGAATACTTGTATCTGCCCTCTCATTATCAGTAAAATGCAAATTACTAAGTAATAGTTCAAATCGATTTCGCGACATAATATTTTTTATTCTGCAGTTATACAATGAATTTTTGGACCAATAGGAACATAATTTTGGTAATTCTTCTAATCCCATCCACACAACAAGACCCAAAAATG
Organism: Holotrichia oblita; assembly: GCA_023690525.1. Taxonomy (NCBI): domain Eukaryota; kingdom Metazoa; phylum Arthropoda; class Insecta; order Coleoptera; family Scarabaeidae; genus Holotrichia; species Holotrichia oblita. The sequence goes on along the minus strand of CM043015.1, from coordinate 227,424,745 downwards.
TCTTGATTTCTTCAATATTTGTATCTTTCCACTTATGAATTCGTGCTTTCGGACCGTGACCATCTCTATTCAACTTCTGACGTGCGTATCGATTTGTGTTTCTTTGACAATCAACTCCAAAATGTTATCATTCACGAAAAGTTTAAAAAAATCAATAAGTTCTTTATCATGCATTTCAAAGTTTTTGCCACTAAAACTATTTTTCAAACACTGGCTATCTACATTTTGCCAACCCAACGGTATATTATTATCAACTACATCATCTTCTCCAGAACTTTCATCATTTGGCAGTTGATATTCGGAGATAACATGTTCTATAGTGTTTTCTATGGTTCTTAAGCATACACCGATACCTTGCGATGTCGAAGGTACATTCTGTTCACTTTGTTGCTTTCTAGGTCTTTTGAACGTAGTAACGCCCTCATAGGATGAACTACTTGCTTCATTATCACTGTCTGATTCATAGTCTTTATCCCGAATATTATCATCACTTTCTTCGTCAGATAAAATTTCTTCAAAGAACTTCTGTAACCGTGCCTGCTCCTGTTCGTACGACATATTGATAATAACTGATCCAAGAAAGCAGGCTACTCATACCAGGCGTTGATCACTAACTACTAAATATAAATGCATTGAATTTGTATCTGCGCAATACGCATATCCGACTTGTTACAATAGGAATATTCTTGTTTTGATGAGAAGCAGGTATGCATCACATGGCTATTGAAACAAAAATGGTCCTTATAGCGACGAGATGCATCCGCGCTTCTCAATTTAAAAATAAAAATAAATAAAAGTAGTAACAAAAATCAGGTTCAAAGCTGAAGCAACATAATTTGTAACCCATAAATAATTGTTTGAAGCGTTTTCAAGTTGTGGTTCTCTAGACCTATTTTTCTACTTTCCATTACGGCGTTTAACGTGTTAAGTCTCTATTTGGAGAAATTTCATTTCCAACCCACAAACCAAAATCCAGCTGGTTTGGCTTACTAAAATGTGTTTGGAGTTTAAGAGCCTTAATTTTGATATTATTAAAATTTTTTTAGAGATGGGACTTTCTAATTCGCAGCTGTAGTGCTCTCCTTCTGAGAAATGTTTGAACGAAAGAATTTTCATCAACCGATTCCATTGCTTTTTTTTGTTGTTTGTCTACTATAATACATGTACACAAAAATGTAAGTTTTTCAGCGCCTTTAAGAAAATGCGGCCAATGCGCTTGATTGAAATTTCGATATACAGGGTCGGGCAAAAAGAGCGGAACACCGAATTTATGGCTTAACTAGTGCTTTTTCGTAAATTTAACCTTAATTAAAGTTTTTGTATATTTTATGTATTATTTATTGGTGTTTGCAGATTTTCTGTTTTTGTCACATTTTTGGAGATATGACGTCACCGGATAGTTTTTTAAATGAATCACCCTGTTATTTATATATTTTTTGGGTAGATATTTTTTTCCTGAACTCACTAATACCAGGTTTAGTGGGTCTCTGACTTATGGTTTCATAAGAAAAAAATAAAATATAATGGCATCTAAATATTTATTTAATAAAAACCGAACAACAATTACTGAAAATTCTATTCATTAAAGCGTCCATTAACTTTAACAAATGATTATGAAATTCATTTCTCGCTTAAAATATACTCTTTTTGCCCGACCCTGTATATACATATACAGGGTCGGGCAAAAAGAGCGGAACACCGAATTTATGGCTTAACTAGCATTTTTCGAAAATTTAACCTAAATTAAAGTTTTCGTATATTTTAAGCGAGAAATGAATTGCATAATCATTTGTTAAAGTTAATGGACGCTTTAATGAATAGAATTTTTAGTTATTGTTGTTCGGTTTTTATTAAATAAATATTTAGATGCCATTATATTTTATTTTTTCCTTATGAAACCATAAGTCAGAGACCCACTAAACCTGGTATTAGTGAATACAGGAAAAAAATATCTACCCAAAAAAATATATAAATACAGGATGATTCATTTAAAAAACTATCCGGTGACGTCATATCTCCAAAAATGTGACAAAAACAGAAAATCTGCAAACACCAATAAATAATACATAAAATATACAAAAACTTTAATTAAGGTTAAATTTACGAAAAAGCACTAGTTAAGCCATAAATTCCGTGTTCCGCTCTTTTTGCCCGACCCTGTATATTTCTTTTTTAGTTATTGGCTACCATGAAAATATATCTGACATGACAATCGATGATGATAATCATGACATTATTTATCTAATTTTCGACCAGTTCTGAAGTAACTTTCGATTACAAACTTTTTGCGTTGTAACTCCAACATGTCGATTAAATAATCAAATGTAAGCTTCTCTAATTTAAGTTTGTCACTGACAGCTGTCACGATTTGAAACACAATTCAAAACTATAGCAGCAAAGAAAATACTTTAAAACTTCATGTTGACATGCCTGATTTTTTAATTCAAATGTGTCAAAGCAATTCTAACCTAAAAATTTTGCAGGGTGCCAAACTAAATATTAAATTCGAATCATTATAACATGCTTTCAAAAACTTTCCTGATTAGAGATGGCCATGATTTTTTTCTATGATTAGTAACAGTGCTACAATGCGTCACTTTGACAGTTCGTAGTTGACAGTTTGTATGTCACCGCGATGTATAAACCTTACTTTACTTTAGGGAAAATGTTTATTATATAAGTTAAATTAAAAAGTTATAATACTACTAAAGATGATGCTGAAAGTGTTGTCCATTATTTTGAAGATAGAGATGAACTCTAACGCTTCATACTCTCAAAACCACTTACAAGGTGTTGTGATGTTATATCAGCACAGCAATCCGTAATAGCATTGCGAAGTTCTGCGATTGTATGATGTCTGGCGTTGAAAATGGTATTCTTCAAATATGACAAGATAAAGTAATCTAAAATTGTCAAATCGGGTTATCTTGCTGGAAAATTAATAATTCTGTCATCGAAAAATTGTGCCAAGAAAGCAATTTTGTATCGAGATCTGTGTGCCGGTGCATTGTCTTGTTGAAAAAATTCTTCTGTCAGCTCGTCATCATGTAGTTCATTAATAAAAGGCTGTAATAATTGGTTTTGGTATACTTCAGTAGTTACGGTTTCATTAAAAAAATATAGGCCCGATAATCCGTTTCCTTGAAACCGCTAGCCAGACACCTATTTTTTCTGGATGTAGTGGAGTTTCTACGAATTCATGACGATGTTCTGCAGACCACATTCTCATATTTTGTTTATTTAAATACCCAGAAAGATGGAACCAGTCTCATCGGTAAAAAAGCATTTGTCGAAAACGTTATCATTATCTACGTTATCCAAGAACTACTGACAATACTGCGTTCTTGTATCAAAATTTACCTGGGTAAGTTAATGAACTGCTTGAATCTTATATGGATATAGTTTTGAATCCTTTTTAAAATGGTGTGTCATGTTCCAACTGACAACTGAACTTGTTGCGACAGTTTTGGAATGGACTTTTTAGGTGAGTTGTCCATTTTTTGTCGAATATCCTCTCTTGCATAGAGGATATTCGAGAAAAATTCACTTCTAAAATAACTTTCAATTATAAACTGTTTTTGTTGTAACTAACATTTTAATAAAAGAACAAACAATCAAATGGAAATTTTCTGAATTTAAATTTGTCACTGACAGTTGTCAAAATTTGTGTATAGTAAAAACTGCAGTATTCTCAATCTTAGAAAGAAAAATAATTAAAAAATAGCCTCCTCTAATCAGGAAAGTTTTTGAAAGCACGGTAGTAATTCGGTAGCTAGCCTGCCACACTGTCCCCAACTGTTAAAAAAAACTTTATCTGTGCGATCTCATTTGAAATTAGCGCTAAAAGGTAGATATACCACTTTAATGTTCATAGAATTCTATTCGTGGATGTATAGATAATAACATATCTAGGAATAGATTGCATACATTCAAAATTTAGCACTGCTCACACTATTACTGGTGTAGAGTCTGAATAATGATTAATACAGTCAAGGTACAAAGGGGATAAAGTCTATAATTTCATGCAAAATCAGAGCGTGTTACTCGAAAATTACAGTACGAATGTGGAACGTATTTACATAATTATTTCCAACGCAACATAGTCAGTGTATACTCTTAATTAACACAAAAACTTAAGGGTATTTCATATCGACCTGTAGCAACGATGTTTGTTAATATAAAGCAGGATTGAAGCGATGATAGATAGAAGCACATTAAATAACTAGAAACAGGAACTTCCTTCGCAATAAAAAGAAATTACGGTCGACCTCAATAGTTGACATTTAGCATTCTGCTGACATAGTTTCTCCTTCCTGTAGACCCTTAACATTTCCGCGAATCCTCACTGAAGACGAACGCGACAAACTGAATCGCAAAGATTATCCAGAAGCATGCAAATGTTCACTTCCGTAATAGATAATGCCTTTCGGTTTGTGTGTGTACATCACCTTCATCGTGACCTATAAGATGCACGTCTTAATGTTCGTCATCAAGCGAACTGATTTGCATAAATATATCGTTCAGACTGTATTTAAATGTTGGGCACGGAATGAACTATTAAAGAAGGAAGCCTTTTTAATTACCAGAATAAATTTCTGCGTCGAAGATATTTTTAAATTTATTTACTGCAAAAATTTCTTTCCATTTTCGCAGTGGCAGCGTAGTGCTGGGTGCTGGTGTTGAAACTGATTTAACGGTATGTTTCTGTAAAAATTACTTCTTCAATAGAAGAAATTGAAGAATTGTCTTCCCCATTAGTGCCAACACTACGATTTCTGTTCTAGTTTCTAGTATTGTTGTTTATTGGTGTTGCTTCTTCGATCATTGTAGTCTCATTTAGAGAGGATCTTTAATTCAAAATTGCTGGACTATTAGTAGAGATTTTTATCTGGGTTTTGCTATCTTCCTGAAGAATTCTTCTCCAGTGTTTACCGGTTTCACTCGAGATAGAAGTTCTGACGAATTCTGATTAGGTAGTCTTTTTAATACGTGGGTTAATGTCATTAATCTGGTTCAATTCGTTACCGAGTTTGCTCAAGAGGCAAGAGAAAGTCATAACCTTATTATACTTGTGTGCTTGTAGACATTCAAAATCTCTTTCCATTTTCCCTTCAATGGTCACATCGATCAATTTGTTAAGATGAGCACTATTTGATGGCTACAATAGGAAATTTATTAATTTGGTATTATTGCGGTTCAATCCCTCGATGAGTTTCTTCTTCTTCCAGGCATTCAAAACCTCTTTCTATTTACTCTTGAACAGTCTGTAGAAGGCCACACCGAGGGGTTTGGCAAGGTGGGTACTTCTTTGTGTGGTCTCATCAGTTAACAACATTATTTTGGACCAATTCCTCAGAAGTGTAGGAAATCGATCTTTTGGCATGACCTCTCTATTCTTCTGTTTACAGGCACTCAAAATCCGTCTATATTTCCCCCTTCAACGGCCTGAAAAGCTGCTGTACCAATCTAATGCTGTTCTTCTCGCATTTCCCCAGAACACTTATAGAGATGAGGCTACTTAATTCGTCCACAATTAATAACTTTACATCGTGTTCTGACGGTTTAATATTATAAGGCTATTGTTCGGAACCAGTCCTCTAATATCATATCATTGCAGTGCTCAGATTTATTTGAGGGTCGTCTCTACCCCATATGCATATTTTTCTATTTGTTTATTTCTTGGAAACCATTCTTTAAATACCTTAATATTTATCCACCACCAGCATGTTTCTACACAATTTGTCCTTGATTCTTTCTCTTTTTGATTTTGTTTTCTTCATTCATATTCAATGAATTCTCTCTCTCATTCTACTACACTCTCTTTCCTTTGTTCCAGCTCTAATCAAATTCGTTTCATTTTTGAATCTTTTTCATATTCTCTGCTGCGATTTCTACTTCTTGAGCTTGCCCAATAATCCTTTGCAATGTTTATTTACTATCACTTAATATCTTTTCGTAGTTTGCCTTTATCTCTGGTGACGATTCGATAAATTGATCCTATTCTCTCTATTATTTCAAGCATTTGACCACTAAACATAGCTTTTTGTTCTACGACACCAAACCAGAAGACGTTAGCTAATTATCCACGTCTTATAATATCGAAAGCTTCCACGGTTCGAGTCTCTGTTATGAGAGCTTAAACGTCCAGTTTCGCCAATCTACACTGAACCACAGTCACATAGAATTTTATAAATGCCTTTATGGAAGAGAACATGGCGAGTGTCCTTGGGCGAAGGAAGAATTTGGGTGATCTTGTTTAAAACTTTAAAGTTAGGTTGGATGTTTTGTTTGCGAAGAATTCTACCGATGTGATCTGTAACGCCATGGGTGTAGGGGAGAACCATGGTACTTAGCTGATTACTAGATTCTGGTGCTAGTTTTCACAATTTGACAGCTAACACACACAGTTTTATAATTACGGATGAGGAAATACACGATTTAACAACTGTCTGAAATATTTTTGATAGTTACGACACCAAAATTATAATAATATTTTGACAGTTACACTAGCAAAAAGGAAACCTAAAACGAAATTGTTTCCACAGTTTGACAGCTATCAAAAGTGCTTCAGCTGCTGCATTCGTTAAACGGGAAGAAAATGATCCTTCTTATAGTTTCACGGATTTCCAAGAAATTATAATGCCTGCAAGTGTAGACATTACAATTCTGCTAAACAGAAGCTCTATGCGAGCTTCGTGCCACACACTCTGACAGACGATCAAAAAGATTGGAGAGTTCAGCATTGCAAAGACATGTTCAAAATGCTCCAAAGGAATCCGGCAAGCATGTCAGCCGTTGTAACTGCTGATGAAACGTAATTGTTTATTAGAATTTTATTTTTTTTTATTTACAAATGTCAACAAACTGACAGTTCATAAATACCGTGTGTATCCATGGCAACCATGAAAAGAATGCTCTTAAAATTAAGCAATTATTCGGCCATTACAGCGCCACCTATAGGTTGTATTTAGAAATGTTCCTCCTTATGAACGAAAATTTGAAAAAACTACAGCGGTGCAAGATTCGATGCCAACCTTGGAGCGTTGCAGTCTTTGAGTTTTTCTCAAAGGCATGACAACGCACCATCGCACAAAGCCATCTGGTACGTAAACTAGACAAAAAGAGACATCATTGTTATCATATTTATGTTATCATCCAGCGTATTCACCTGATTTGGCTCCGTGCGACTAAACTGACATTGGCGATGAAAGGAAATCGTTTCGATACCATCCCGAACATTCGAAAGACCTCGACTGCCATACTAAAGGCTATACCAGCCGATCAGTATAAAAAATGTTTCGAAAAATGTGTTGAACGTTTCCTACGCTGTATTGACTCACAAGGAGACTATTTTGAATAAACAGAGATGTCGGAACATAATTGTCAGATGTATTTTGACACATGGACAATGGAAAAATTCCAAATAAAAGCGTCCAACAGTCCAACGTTTTTTAGAAATATTAAATTTTGGAAGGAGTTCCTTTCCCCATTGTCCCTCGAAATTAGGAATTTTAAAAATTGTTAACAGTTCGACACAAAAAAAAAAAATTTTGATTCAGTCCCCAATTCCATATTTTAAAAGCATATTTGTTCTAGATTGTTTGAGATGTTTGAAAAATAGTTCAAAAAATTGTTTTTAGTTTGTTCAGAATTGTTGCAGGATAAAAAATATTCCAAATTTTTGTATAGGTTAGTCACCTCCTTCTCCGTTTGAAATTCGAAATTTTAAATGTTGTTCTGTTTATTAGAACTTTGTTCAACGGTTTTCCGAAAAGTTTCTGTAAAGTAAACTAAAAACTAGTCGAAAAGCTCTCCGTTTTTTTAAATTTTGGAACAATATAGAAAGAACAAACTAAAATAAATGTTGAAAAAAACTAAAATTTTGGAATAATATAGAACAAATCAGAAACAAAGTCAAAAGTTTAATTTTCAAAAAAAAAGGGGGAGGAGGAGGGTTGGCAAAACTTAAAAAGTTAAAATTTTGCTTTTCGGAAAAGTTTCTGAAAAATAAACTAAAAACTAGTCGAAAAGCTCTCCGTTTTTTAAATTTTGGAACAATATAGAAAGAACAAACTAAAATAAATGTAAAAAAAAAAAATTGTGGAATAATATAGAACAAATCAGAAACAAAGTCAAAAGTTTAATTTTCAAAAAAAGGAGGAGGAGGAGGGTTGGCAAAAGTTAAAAAGTTAAAATTGAATGATTGAAAGAATATAGAAAAACCTTGAGCAATATGGAAAAACTTTAAATAAATTTTGAATTCGAATCAAGAGGAAAGTGGGCAAATGAAAAATAAAAAAATACGAAATTTAAAAGTTTCTTTACCAAGTTAACAGTTTGTTTAATATTGTTAAAAAATAGTTACAGAGAAAACAGACACAAACAGACTCTTTTAGCTTAGTTTGATATTGAAATTTTATTAATATATGTATTTTTTGACCTTTGTGTACTTATCTTTTAATTCCTGATTTATTCCCACTTAGAGGTCAATAAAACAATAATTAATTAAATACCAATTTATTCCATAACATATAATAATATGTTTTCGTTAAATAACTTCTTCAGTGTAAGAAATTGACATTTAATATGTGTCAAATTACTAATAATATAAATATAAATTGCCATGCCTATCAACAAAATTATCTAAAAAACAAACAATTCATTGATATATCGAATTTTAATTATATTCACAAGTAATAATGAAGGAATAGTGATTTAATACAACATTAGAAATTGAAATGATTTGAATTATTCGTACATCAATCTATTTTTTGTCAAGCTCTAACAATTCTGTTCAAGGACTAGGGAAAAACATGGCAAAAAAACCTAGTCAAGAGCTTAAAATTAATAAAATTCAGGCGTGAATTAAATTGTTATATATAACGCTTAAATTATCAATATCCGTTCTAAAATTTACCGCGTTTTCATCTTTTTTAATGTATATCATTTCGTAAATTAATCTTTTTTTATAATTATTTTCCTTTTTTAAAATTTTAGTGTTTTGAAAATCAAAATTATGTCGTCTATCTTTAGAGTGCTTAGATAAAGCAGTTTCAGCGGTGACGTTATGTGTAACAGTGTATTGATGGTTATAAATTCGTTTCTTTAAATATTGTTTGGTTTGTCCGATATAACATTTATTACAATCTTTGCAATCTAATTTATAAACGACACTACTTTGATTACCATGTTTAATGGGTGTTTTTAAATTTGTGAATAAATGTCTATTGTTGGTAGGTATGAAAGTTATGTGAATGTCTGATTTTTTTAATTCGTGTTTTATTGTGTCGCTTAAATTGTTTATATATGGTATAGTGTGGTATATGTTATTATTTGATTTTGTACCTGTGTTATATATTTTATTTATTCTTTTTGTGATTAATTTATTGTAGAACTCTTTAGGATAACTATTTTTTTCTAGTATTGTTTTTACTTTGCTTAAATTTTCTTTTCTAAAATCAGGGTGAGCTAATTTAATAGCCTGATCCACTAAACTGTTAATTAATTATTAGTTTAGGCCCTAAATTCTCAGTAGATGTTAACCACATACCTTTAAATGATTTAATCTGTAATATAGAATACATTATTCAAAATTCTGTAGTACCGAACAAGCAAAACACATTACGTAACAAATTAGTAAACATCATAACTAATTACAAAAACAGACGTAATAACAAACACAAAGATACTGATTTAAATCGTATGTTAAAGGAAACAAAAAAGTTTTTAAGTAATAACCGAGATATTATAATAACTAAAGCAGACAAAGGAGAAAAAGTATAATAATGTACAAAAAAGATTACGCAGCCAAAATGCATTCATTATTAAACGATCAAAACACTTACATTACATTACAAAAAAGACCCGACTAACAAAATTCAAAGTGAAAATAACCAATTAATCACTAGTTGGTTAAATAGCAATTATATAGACGAATTCGTAGCTAAACATTTAAAAATATATAATTCGATAACTCCGCGAATTTATGGCGTCCCTAAAATTCATAAAACTGATATTCCTTTAAGGCCGATTGTAAATTGTATACAATCACCAACATACAATTTATCAAAATTTTTATCCAAAATTCTCAGTAATGTTGTAGGAAATACAGAGTATCATGTAAAAAATTGTGGGAATTTGTTAATTTCATTAACAAAAAATCCGTACCGTGTAATCATGAAATTATCAGTTTAGACGTTGTATCTTTATTCACAAATGTTCCTACAGATTTGGCATTAAACATTATAAACAAAAAATGGAATTTAATTCAAAATTATACAAATTTACCAAAAAATGAATTCATGTTGGCTGCAAAACTTTGCTTAAATTCAACATATTTTCAGTACAATGACACAATATATAAACAAATATTCGCTACAGCAATGGACTCTCCATTATCTGCTGTTATAGCAAATTTAGTAATGGAGGACTTAGAGCAGGTCTCACTTGACAAACTAAACTGTCATGTGCAATTTTATAAGCGGTATGTAGATGATTGTATATGCTGCATACCAAATGATAAAATTGAACATGTTCTGCACACATTTAACACATATCATGATAGGTTAAAATTTACTTTTGAAAGAGAAAATCAAAATTCTATAAACTTTTTAAATGTAAAGATAATACATGATAACACACAAATAAAAACAAATTGGTACATTAAAGACACTAGTAGTAGTAGGCATTTAAACTATTTTTCAAACACTTCGGTAAATTTTAAAAAAAGCGTAATTAACACTTTAGTGGATCAGGCTATTAAATTAGCTCACCCTGATTTTAGAAAAGAAAATTTAAGCAAAGTAAAAACAATACTAGAAAAAAATAGTTATCCTAAAGAGTTTTACAATAAATTAATCACAAAAAGAATAAATAAAATATATAACACAGGTACAAAATCAAATAATAACATATACCACACTATACCATATATAAACAATTTAAGCGATACAATAAAACACGAATTAAAAAAATCAGACATTCACATAACTTTCATACCTACCAACAATAGACATTTATTCACAAATTTAAAAACACCCATTAAACATGGTAATCAAAGTAGTGTCGTTTATAAATTAGATTGCAAAGATTGTAATAAATGTTATATCGGACAAACCAAACAATATTTAAAGAAACGAATTTATAACCATCAATACACTGTTACACATAACGTCACCGCTAAAACTGCTTTATCTAAGCACTCTAAAGATAGACGACATAATTTTGATTTTCAAAACACTAAAATTTTAAAAAAGGAAAATAAATATAAAAAAAGATTAATTTACGAAATGATATACATTAAAAAAGATGAAAACGCGGTAAATTTTAGAACGGATATTGATAATTTAAGCGTTATATATAACAATTTAATTCACGCCTGAATTTTATTAATTTTAAGCTCTTGACTAGGTTTTTTTTGCCATGTTTTTCCCTAGTCCTTGAACAGAATTGTTAGAGCTTGACAAAAAATAGATTGATATACGAATAATTCAAATCATTTCAATTTCTAATGTTGTATTAAATCACTATTCCTTCATTATTACTTGTGAATATAATTAAAATTCGATATATCAATGAATTGTTTGTTTTTTAGATAATTTTGTTGATAGGCATGGCAATTTATATTTATATTATTAGTAATTTGACACATATTAAATGTCAATTTCTTCCACTGAAGAAGTTATTTAACGAAAACATATTATTATATGTTATGGAATAAATTGGTATTTAATTAATTATTGTTTTATTGACCTCTAAGTGGGAATAAATCAGGAATTAAAAGATTGAAATTTTATATTTTAAATGTTTGTTGTCCATGTTTGTTCTAGTTTGTTTCAGATGTTTGAGAAATAGTTTTTAAAATTATTAGAAAAAACGAGAGAAAAAATAAAGAATTCAAAAAGCAGTTTGTTCGTTATTGCTAACAATTGTCTCCTTCTTCTCCTCTGCCATGTTGGGCAGCTAATTTTAAGTTTGTGCTACGTTGATTGAAGATTTCTGAGCTTTCGCATTCCACCACTGCCCGTCGAAATTAAGAATTTCAAAAATTGTTAATATGTAATTCTAAGCTTGTTTAACATTATTAAAAAAAGTTTTTTCAACTCAGTTGCTTTCGAAATTCCATATTTTAAAAGTTGAATCTGACAGATGACACTAAGCTGCTCCTTGTGAATTTTGGAAAAGTTTTTGGCTGGCTACGACCGACGAAGTTATAAAAACAATAATCGATTTTACAATTTTACAAAGCTGTCAAATATTTAGTGACAAATCGCAACATTATTCAACGTTTTATACAATCTAAACGCATTCACGCTAAGAGGTTAGAATTACAAACAAAATATTGGTCTTAATATAGAGCCTTGCGGCACTCCTTGCGTTGTATTTTCCCTATTTAGTGTGTTATCGATCACTCGTATAATAGCGCAGTTTTATAGCTATAACCACCTGTAAAATATAGATTGAGGAGTTATTTTAGTTATCATAATTTTGGCCCAACCTGTAAGATAAACCAGCAAAATTTCCTACCTTGACTCTGCTGAATTTGTCCATCATCTTCCGTTTTCTTCACTTCCTCGTTATTAACAGCGTTCTCTTTCTCCTCTACAGTAGGGATGGTTTCCTTACTAGTATTACAGCCCATTTTTTTATCTCTATTTATTACAACTATTTTTATATGAATTTAAAAACAATCCTCGCTTAAATTTATCCGCTCATATCACCATAATTATTCCCGTTACAACTTTATTTTAAACAGTAAAGTCTTCAACCGTTTATAAATGTTTAAACAGTTCAAATTTCGCGCCACTTTTTAAAAACTACCATACATATATAGCACCTCAAAATTTCAACTGACGGCAGGCGTTAGAAAACCTAATCGGAGATAACCGGCTAGTCGTATCCTACCCGTGAAATATGCGACGCCGACACGATCCTGGAACGAACTGATGCGCTCCGAGTGCATCGGTGATCGTGATAAGCGCGTCTCGGCGTCGGCGACGTCGGTCGGTGTAGACGGCGACGCCGGAAAACGAAGGGTGTTTACCCCATTCAAATCAGTCACAGGGATACGGACCGAAACAGGTTGTTGTTGTACGCGTGCGCCGACGCCGGCCGAACGAAAACTGTTGTGTGTGTGTGTGTGTGTGTGTGTGTGTGTGTGTGTGGAACGGGTTGTCGCGAGTCCGTTAGCCCCCGCGATATCGTCTGTGAATGTAAATCTACGATCGTACGGGAATTGGGGAGGAGAAAGCGGGGAGGGTGTATTCGTTGGAAATACCCGATTTTTTTTTCTTTTTTTTTAGGGGGTGTAAATTCGTGCTTACGCTTTGCGAAAGATGTGAGTCACCTCGCTGAACTAAACAACATCTTTTGTTGAAAACAGGGTTTTTGACGAAAGTACAATCGCAGATTTATGTTTCCAATATAATTGATTAAAAAAAATGTATTTTCTCATTTTGGTGAATGTTTATTATGCATTAGTAGGGCATCCGACCCTTTAATACCCAAACAACAAGCTGACGTAATTTTGACGTCTATTTTTGATCATTTCACTCTATACGACGTCATAAACACGTCAACGCCACATATAACGTCCTTTAAACGTCAAACGCTACTTGAGTACATAGTTTTGAATTTGGATCTAATTATTAACCTGACGTCATTTTCACGAAGATTTTAGATCGCAAAGTACGTCAATATTCCCAACTGGAAGACGTCATAAAGCTGAAATCAATCACGACATTTATTTTTAAAGGATATTTTACGTCTCTTATAGCCAAAACATATAACTAGAAGCATAAAAGATATAAGTTGTTTGCATAATATGTACTATTATGGTCAGATGTCATATCGGACGATTAACGACCAAATAATGATGTCAAAATGACAACATCTGTCATCTGTCTAAGTTAAAATTGGAATAATTTCTAACTCAGCATCACCAACAAATGTTACGAACCGTTAGGTTGAAGCATTAGAATGTAGAGATTAAAGATATGAAGGTAATAGTGTCCTGAAGACGTTTAAAAATGAAAACTAGTACGGTTGTGACGTTTACACGTTAGTTAGTCGCTCAGATGCCAAGCTTGTCGCCTCGCGACGTCAAAATGACGTTAACTAGACGTTTAATGATGGTGTCATACATACAATTCTGACATTTATACGTCAATCGCACTTCGGGGGGAAATGTGACTCATTTCTCATCTTTCGACGTTACTGATGATGACCAAATTGTGATCGTTTCTTCTTTATGGCGTCTTAAACACATCATTAAGTAAACAGAATAATTTTGAACATAGCATCAGCAACAATAATGTGAAAATAGTGATGTCAAAGCATTAAAAACGTGAACACAAGAATATTTAGAAGACTGTTTAAAAATGACGTTAAGAAGACGTTAGATATTAACGTCTAGTAGACGAGTTTCAAAATTATGTCGTACGGCTGGAATATATACATATTATCCCAGTATCACGTCAGTCAGACGCCACATTTCTCATGCTGACGGAATTGATGACAAAATTATTACGTCAAAATTACGTCAGTCTGCTAGGTGGGATAATAATGATAATTATAAAGTTTATTGAGTAACAGTTTTTTATTTGCAGCACAAATAAAGCGATGACCAAATTATGACGTCACAATTACGTAGTAAGAAAATGAAAGGTTTTTTTGTCAAAACTCATTCAACAACAACATTCAACAATTCTCGTCTGATGATGTTTACCGATTTATTTGATTACCTTTACGAAACGTAGATCCAAATCAGGATGATCCAAGAGTTAAATAGAAATTCAGATAGTAGATCAAAAAAATTCCAATCCAAATCCAAAAATGTCTAAAGATGACATCTCCAAGACGTTGTATGTTAGGTTCATATTTATAGTTCGTGCTTGAGGTTGTCGATGCTTGAGCACGCGATTTTGACGTAAATGTCATTAGAAATCTGTCAAAATCGCGTGCTCAAGCATCAACACGACCTCAAGCACGGACTATAAATATGACCCTAAGGGTCATATTTATAGTCCGTGCTTGAGGTTGTACCGATGCTTGAGCACACGATTTTGACGTAAATGGCATTACAAATCTGTCAAAATCGCGTGCTCAAGCATCGACACAACTTCCAGCACGGACTATAAATATGACCCTTAGTCATTTTTGATTAATTTTGTGGATATAGCTTGAACGTGAAGTCTTTAGAACCCAGTAAGCCAGAAAAAATTTACCACTCTCCTAAAATATATTTTCCATTAAAAGTCGAAAGATTTCATAAAGTCAACTAATTCAGGTTAACACTACAAAAAATTGTGACAAGAGTGGATTGAATGCTTGATCAAATTAAATGGTCGTAATCCTTAAAAATTAATGGAGACTGGCTTTGAATTGCTTGATAACCATTCCCATTTTCAGAATATTACAGCATCAGACTAGGTATTATTATGTGCTCTCAAAAGTCAGAAAATATTGCATGAAGACTAATAATGTTTTAAAAGGTTTAAAATTTCTTAATAATAGTGGTGCAGAGTGCACTAAGCAATGAACGAGCAATTTAGATGAGAAGAAAATGGATGGAAAAGCTTGACGATTAGAACTGTCAAAATTTTCAGATAAATGTAAATATCTCGTAAACAAATAGACGGAGACAAAAATTATTTTAGACAAATTTACCTTAAAATTATCCAAGCAATCCAAAAATGTTATAATATATAGGGTGTTCCATTTAAAATTTTAGAGTTCGTTGAGATTACGGGCGAACGAAACGCTCTGTATAATGGAAAGTAGTTTTATATTATAGAGCTTACAAATATAGAAAACTATCGTATTTGAAGAATTACTGAATTATGTATATCTAGGAAGATATTGAGGATTTAGAGTATGGTGTTTGCATGAGACACTCAGTATTATTCCCACAAATTAAAATAAAAATGTTAAAATTAGACATAATTGAGTCCTATAAAATATATATAATTTTTGGACACATTATGAGTACATAAGCTAATTAATTAACTTTTTGATCGATTATAAAATTATTTTATAAATCTTAAACTTATGGCGACATCTATATCATAAATGTCACATCACTACAGCGTATGCAATTTATAGGTACAGGTAATTATAAATTCTGTTTGAATTAGCTGCAAAATGTGATTAGGCATGGGAAAACATAATTTATTAATTAAAATAGAATATAAATTAAAGTTTATTGAATTTTTATCTTGCAATGCCCATTAATTTTGGTAACGTCCATAGTTAAATCGTCAATACTTCTATTCCCGTACAGATGGCACTGTCATCGATGTAATTCACGCATTAGAAATAGACCTAACCTAAAATATTTACTATTTTTACTGAATCTTAATAAATATTGTGTTAATAATTTGAGTGTTATAAGCATTAATATGTGATTAGTGGTAAAATACCCTTCAATACTAAAATAAAACAAATCAGAGTGGTGCTTGTAAAGTGTTTGTAATACAGTGCGGTTCACAAAATGTCAACACCGAAAATTTTTGAAAATGTTAACGTTAAAGTCGTGCTGTACGCCTCGAAAGTGCGTTTTCGAAGATATCCAGCCGTAATGTACCCGTTTTACATGTATCTAATATATAAGTTCTTGTTAAAAAAGAGGAAAAGATTCAAAATTATAACCTTACCTGACGAGTTAATTTTGCATATTTTCCATAAATATTCAATCAAATCTAATCAAGATTCAAATAAATGCGTAATAGTGCCTAAAAGATTTGCAACCGATATCGAATTAGATGATTACGTTAATATAACGGACGATTTTGTACGGAAATTAGTCCAGATATTTCCTTTCGATATACCGGGTGATCTAATCTATATGTCAGAAACTTTACGTCATAATTTGGATAAAATTAATTTAAAAGAACCCGTGCGATTAACACCAATCGATCGGGCATCGATCGGAATCGCTAAAGAAGTCGAAATTCGTTTAATAAGTTCGGGTAACGAAATAAGTAATCACATGTGTGATATTTTATTAAAAAATTACTTTAGAAGCCCGAAATTAGTGCAGAAAAATGACGTTTTATCTGTCAATGTCAAACAATACGCGCCCGAATTTATTTATAACAATTATAAAACTAATTCGGTGGAAAACGTGTATTTTAAATACGTCAGATTAAATCCGATACAAACGAAGATTGCACCGGAAGTTATTTTTGTGTTAAAGGTGAAACTGAACTCAGACAATCGGCGCACGTTCAGGATTATTTACCCGCGAAATTTAAACGTTTTATCGCCGAGAAATTTAAAGACAATGGTATCGAGCAGGCTGTGATAAATAGGTGTCCTTACGGTTTCGAAAACAGGTTGGATAATTTAAGAAAAGCTGTCAAACCGTTCTTAAAACGCAGTGAGTTCTCTGATCTAAATTAAAATTAAAATTAGTTTAAAATTAATCGATCATGTATGCAGGGAAAATCAAGTTGAAACCTGTATTTTTGATACAAGGTAATAAGGGTAACGCTAAGAATCTCTTGGTGTCGACGTTAGCTGATGAATTAGGATTGAATTTTTATAAAATCTCAAGCGGGGATGTGTCCGCGACGGCGTACTCCCAAACGGAAATCAAGATCAAGAATGCTTTCTTTAAAGCGAAATTATGTGCGCCTTGCCTGTTTGTAATAAATAATTTTGAGGTAAGTTAAAGGATTTTGTTTAGTTTGAACGTCATAATTTGATCACCAATCACTAACGTGTTTTAATGTCACGATAGTACGACGTCAAAATGCACTTAATGACGTGTTTAAGACGTCAAATTGTGCCTGTTTCCTAGCTAGCAGGATGCTGACTGTACAAACTAACTTTTCTCGAATATAAAGGGTGTTCAGAAAATTACTTTCGGTTTATTTGCAATCCAGTGTTTTGGCGATTGTTTTAAACACACAAGAAACCACCCCCATCCCAGATACCACAATGACGACACAAACACTTTATTTGGTTATTGTAATCTTTATGTATGACGTTTAAATGACAATAATATCACGTGATTATGTCACAGATCAATGATATGAAAATAGAACGTCTTATTCGTTGTTCACAATCACATCGACAGCATTTTTTTTATGCATTTATAGCGAATTAAACGACTTATATATGTGCAGAATGACGTTATTTCGACGTAAATTATAAGTACATTTTACGTCATGTTATTAAACTATATTCTGCGTAATTTAAATTAGCATAAAATGTAAAATTTTATTTTAGTGATTCCAATCATGGACAGAAAATGACGTCAATTGGTTACAAATGACGTCAAGATATTACAAATTAGAAAAGTAATTTTTATTTTCTTTACGACGCCTTTTCTTTCACTTTACATAAATGAGAAACGTCATATTGACGTTTATCATGTCATTTGACGTCTACTGCCAATCAGTACGTACCTTAAATTGAGATAATTATGACACACCGCTGTTGTTTGAGTAGATTATTTAAGCTTTATCTAACAACGTCAAAAAGATGACATTATTTCGTCAAAAATTCGACAAAGCTTAATCTTACCAACTTCTAAATAAAATTTCATCAACAATCGAAGGTAGTGGCTGACAAAATTTGAGTGAATTGATATGGAATGGACCACACACCAATATGACGTCATATTTTAGTGCTTTTTAAAATGAAGATAACGTGGGGGAGTGGTCGAAACATAAGCGTTTTTATCACGTCATTAATTGGTGATTCGACGTCTAGGATTAATAAGTACATTAAATTGACGTCAATATGACGCACTAGCTCTGTTTTGAGTAAATGATGTAATTTTTAAATCAATTGAATGTGTTATGACGTACATTATTTTGTAGAATATTAATTTCCAGAACTTTGGTAAAACCCACGATGGCAAATTTAACGAACGCATCGTGGATTATTTCAAATTCGAGCTCACCAATAATTTAACCAATAATGATCCGCCGTTGATAGTCATTTGTATCAGTAATTCCAAAGATGTCCCTGCCGAATTGAGCAGGATCTTCCTGGAAGTCTTCGAATTCGGAGCTCCCGATCAAGACGAGGGGGCAAAAATTTTGGAATGGATGTTGGAGGAACGAGCTTTAGAAAGTGACGTTGACATGAACGAGATCGCCGGCAAAACTCACGGTTTTTTCTACGGCGATTTAGCAGCTTTAGTCTATTACGCTCATAAAAATGGATTTGAAAATCGAACCACCGGTTTATTATCGTTAATTAAGGACGATTTCGATGTGGCTTTAGGTAAATGCTCGCGCGTACGAAGAAGTATTTCCGATTTAATCGAGTTCCGATCTCGCAGATACCATGCAGACCAACTATGCGGACAGTATGGGGGCGCCGAAAGTGCCGAGGGTGCAATGGTCGGACGTCGGTGGTCTGGGCGACGTCAAGGCCGAAATAATCCGGACGATCAACCTACCGTTGAATCACCCCGAACTCCTGAAGAGCAGCGGACTCCGGCGATCCGGTGAGTTATCGTTTTCGCTGTATTATCGTTTATTGCTTCGCATTGTGTGTGTGCACGCTCGAGAATGTGGGACGATCAAATAAAGATTGGCGACATGTTCGGCCCTCCCGCACATCCATTTTCGGAATGTTTGTATTGGAGTTTGATATATATATACAGGGTCTTTCACGAAACCCGTTAGTTCGAAAATTTAAGGAATCTACTGTTAGTACAATTCTGAAATTTTGACAGTTGCATTTGTATAGTATTGGTTCTACTGTTAAAAAAAAATATTTTCAACAAAATTTGTAACCAACAAACTTTGTAACCGAAAGTAAAGGGTCATAGACACTGAGAATTGACATAACTTTCACCAAAATTTATACAGGGTGTGTAGAAATTAGCAACCAATTCAGATATCTTCAAACATTACAAATCCTTTTTTTTCAAATGGCACATAGTAGTTTTTATTGTAGCACGTGATTTAGCAAGAAATTCTACATCGATTTATATTAAGATATATCTTTATTAGTTTTTGAGTTATTATAGATTATTGGTTCCATAAACTGCTAACATTGTATGAACATGAATCAGATGTAAGTTTGCACTTGAACACCATCAAATGGTACACGGATGGGTCCAAAACTGAAAAAGGAACAGGTGTAGGGGTATTCGGGCCAGGAACCAAATACTCAGAGCCGATGGGAATATACCCCAGTGTCTTCCAGGCAGAGATTAATGCGATTGGAAGATGTGCTCAGGTGAATCTTGACAGGAACTATCGGAAGGAGAATATTGCAATCTTCTCCGACAGTCAGGCAGCCTTATTGGCGCTGAGTTCTAACACCATCAACTCCAAGTTAGTTTGGGAATGCCGGGATAAACTAAACAACCTGGGCAAAGAAAACAAAGTTGCATCATGCTGGGTACCAGGACACATTGGAATCAGTGGCAATGAGAAAGCTAATCTATTAGTAAAGGAGGCCGCCACAACATCGTTTGTGGGACCGGAACCATTCTGTGGAATAGGGATGAGCACCTATAAGAAAGAACTTAAAGACAGGGAAGAGGACGTCAGAGCTTCCCTCTGGCACAATCTTCCTGGTCTGAGACATTCCAAGGTATTCCTTGGAAATTTCAACAAGCAGAGAGCAAAAACCATGCTAGAACTAAACAGGAACAGATTACGCATTCTCACAGGTTTCCTTACGGGGCATTATCACCTCGGGGAGCACATGAAGAGAATAGGTCTGAAACAGAATAGCGACTGCAGGTTCTGCGGGGCGGAAGATGAAAGTCCGGAACACCTGATATCCAACTGCACAGAAATTGAAGAAATTCGCGCCAACTATGTTGGCAAAGGCGTTATAGACGAGGAAGAAATACCCTCTCTGAAACCATCACATCTGTTACAGTTTATTAAAGCCCTCAGGCTGGATGGGGAGCTGTGACTGCGGGCAAAACCCAGCAGCTTACACCTCCTGTAAGGGGGCACAATAGACCCACGGTCGCGGTGCAACATCACCCTTATATCTAAATCTAAATCTAAGTTTGCACTTGACAGGAGCAAAGTTTTTCAATTGGAAGTACGAAGGTGAGTCAATTGTTTTGTTTCTATCAAAAATAGAGGAAATAACAAATCAGTTGAAGGAGATGGGTGAAAATATTTCCGATAAAATACTCATAACAAAACTATTAATGTCATTGCCTGATCATTTTAAACATTTTATATCTGCTTTGGAATCGGTACCGGTACAGCAAATCAAAACTTTTACTGAATTAACATCTAGCCTAAGAATTGAAGATGAGCGAATGAATGATAGAGAAAGAAAAGGTGAACATGCATTGACGGCAAAAAGTGGTACAGCTACGAAAGATAAAATAAAATGTTTTACTTGCGGTGAGTTAAGGCACATTAAGAAGAATTGTCCGAAAAGTAAAGAAAATGCCATATTTGCAAGAAAGTGCAAAGCAAAAATAAACAGAAAAAGGAAAAGACAGATAAAAATTCTGAAACGCCAGATGTTAATGCTTTTATAATCACAGCATTAATTGCGGATGGATGGAGTGGATATTAGATAGTGGAGCAAGTGACCACATGTGCTGGGATATTGAACTATTTGTTGAAATAAACAAACCCAAAGAAGGAAAATCTGTCAAAATAGGAGATGGCTCAGAAATAATGGCGATATCCCTTTCGCCTTTCGCGAAAAGTAAAGCTAGAAGCTTTTAATGGAAATGTTTGGATACCAACGGAAAGAAATAATGTGCTGTATATACCGGATCTTAAGGTAAATTTGTTTTCAACAGGAATAGCACTGGACAAAGGTTATGACCAAACAAAGAAGGTAGGTGCAATAGCAATGATAGAGGAGAAATTATATAAAATGAAGTTCAGAAGTCAGAAGGAAGAAAGGCAAGTACATTTTATTACTAAAACGCATGATAGTTTACAAGTGTGGCATGAAAGGTTTTCTCATCAAAATTTTAAACGAGTAAAGAATGTTTTGCAAAAGTATGAAATACAATGTAGTTCGAGAAAGCAAAGCACAGAACAAGCAGAGCCAGAGTTTAGACAAGATCAGGAGGAGCTGCAAATTAAGAACGAACAGGAAATGAAGAAGGTGTTGAACATTGGGATGAAGAACCAGAAGTGAATGTTATCATGGAAGCAGATGAAGACCATGACATAACAAACGTGCTGTTTGATCAACCAGCGACATACAATTTAAGAGACCGAGCGAATTTAAAAGGACCTGTTAAAATGGGTGATTATGAGACAAATTTTGCATACGAGGGAGCGTTTTTATATTCGCGGAATGGGGGATAAGGGGTGGAAATAAAAAAACAAAATTATTTTTCTTTTTCAATATATTCACCTGCAAGACGGATACATTTTTCACATCTTTCAATTAATTTATTTATACCCTCATAAAAAAATGATTTCTCTTTATCTGCAAAATATGCCGAAACTGCCTCCTTGACTTCATCATCGGCAGTAAATTTTTTACCCCGCAGCTCTTTTTTCATTTTCGGAAACAGGTAATAATCACTCGGGGCCAGGTCTGGGCTGTAGGCTGGGTGATTCACAATTTCGAAGCCCACCTTATGCAGGGCAGCTAACGCAACGCGGCTCTTGTGGACGGGCGCGTTGTCGTGCAAAAGCAGCACACCTTTCGTCAATTTTCCCCGTCTTTTTCTCTTTAATGGCTTCTTTTAGTCGCTCTAATATTGAAGCGTAATATTCTCCGGTTATAGAAACACCTTTATCTTTATAATCAATCAACAATATTCCTTCCGAGTCCCAAAATACCGTTGCCATGAGTTTCCCAGCTGATTGTGACACTTTAAATTTCTTGGGAGGTGCTGTGCCCTTTTTATGCCACTGCATGGAGTCTTGTTTGGTCTCAGGTTCATAATGATGAACCCAAGTTTCGTCTCCAGTAACAATTCGACTCAATACACCATCCTTGTCTTCATTACAGAGGTCCAAAAATGCACGCGAACACTCTACGCGCTGTTGTTTTTGCGGCGGCGTGAGCATTCTCGGCACCCATCTTGCGTTGACCTTAGACATGCCGAGATGATCGTGTAGGATTTTAAAAATTGTTGTATCGGATACTCCAACCGAGTTGTTTCTTCTTTAGTCGAGCATCTACGAGTACAATTTTCTCATGTCCGGCCTTGGGTTGTCTTCAAGGGGTTCCCTTCCTTGTTTAAATAAACTATGCCACTTGTACACCATGGTTTTTCCTGGACAAGAGTCGGCGTAAACCAATGACATCTCATTCATTATGTTCGCGACTGATTTTCCTTGCCTGGTAAGGAACTTTATAACGGCACGATATTCGATTTTTTCCATATTTCACTTTTCACCCCTGATTATGTTACTTGGTTGACGATAGCTCAAAGACTAACTATCTAATACTGCGATGGTTGTCTGCCTCTTCTTGAAAGGTCCTCTTCCTCCAGTTCCACTTCCTTCATGGATGTCTTTCTGGTGGTTCTCGGCTTCCTGGGTTGTTGTGGCTTCTCGGAGTCTTCTGGATGGATCTCCCACGCTGTTGGTATCTGAAACTAACGAAACAGAGGTATTATTTTATGAATAAATCATCACCGCGTCACATTTGTCGGAGTATCTCCGTTGTGGTGCGGTGCTTGGTGGGCCCCACTGATTTTTGCGCGATAGCGCTACTCATCGCTGGGTTGCTGCTCGCGTGTGCCTTGTCGAAAAATCCTCGGTCGAGTTTCTTCAAGAACTCGTTCAGGTCCTGGACGTCTGGCACTGTAAGTTGTCGGAGGACTGCCAGCGAGGTGCGTCTAGGAAGTCGGAATACAAGTCGCAGAACGCGATTTTGCACTCGGACTAGTGGAAGGATTTGAGATGGAGCCGCCGTGGCCCAAGCTGGGCTGGCGTAGGTTAGGATCGGGCGGATGTGGGTCTTGTACAGCATCGCGCCCGTTTTGGGATTGAGTTTGGGGTTACCGAGGATAGGATATAGCTGGTGCAGTCGACCGATGGCCCTGTTTCTAGCTCTACCTAGATGCGAAAGTTAGCTTCCGGTCGAGGATCATTCCCAGGTATTCGATCTTCTCGCTCCAGTCGATCTCCGTCCGAAGAACGGTGATCTTTCGGGGCAAGGGTTGTCGTCTCCGACTGAACGCAATAGCTTGCGTTTTCCTCGGATTGATGGTCAAACCGAATTCGCTAAAGATTCCCTCGATTCGATCCAGCTGCGCTTGGGCGAGCTGAGCTGCGATCAAGGGACTCTTCGAGGTAGCCACTATAGCGCTGTCATCCGCATAGATGGCGTTAAACACTCGTCGGTCGGTCGGTTCGGGAATGTCCGCAACGTAGATGCTGAACAGTGCCGGGCCCAGTGCCGAGCCTTGTGGAACTCCAGACAGCATTTGCCTCTCTGATGATTCCGTTCCGTTAACAACGGTGTGGAATCTTCGGTCCTTGAGGTACGATCTGATGGTCTTCAGGATTCGCGGCTGAAAGCCGGCTACCTTCATCTTCGTCAGCAAGCCTTCATGGCGGATCTTGTCGAACGCCTTCTCCAGGTCCAGGGATACCATAATGGTCGTCTGTTTCCTGTTGAATGCGGTCGTGACGTGATCCGTGATCCTGAATAGCTGCATCGTGGTCGAATGTCCGGGTCTAAATCCGAACTGGTCGTTATCCATGAGATGGCCATCTTCCAAACGGTCGCTGATTCGGCGCAACAACAAGGTTTCTAGAACTTTGATTATTGTGCCCAGCAACGATATCGGCCGATAGCTCTCAGGGGAGTGCGGTTCCTTCTTAGGTTTCAGTGCTGGAATAATCCTTGCGGATTTCCACCTGGTCGGATAGCATGTCAACCGGAGTGTCGCGTTAAAGATCGCCGTCAAGTTGACTAGCAGCTTGAGCGGCAGATTTTTGAGCGCTCCATTGGGAATGCCATCCTGCCCAGGGGCCTTCCCGTTATGGATACCCTTGATAACCTGCAGGACCTCCTTGGGAGTCACAACGATAGGTGGACCTGGGTCCATCTCGTCGATCTCATTCAAGGTGGTCCGGAATTCTCTCTCCTGCTCGGGATCATTACGATCGTTACTGTCTAATAACAATGAAACTTTGTATTTATACTAATTATGAGCCGCTGCACAGGCCACGCCCCCAATGCGCCTAATCACCCCCCTCCACAACCCGCTCATTCCGCGAATATAAAAACGCTCCCTCGTACATACCTCGCAGAAATAAATGAGCCTACTACTTGCAACTTTAAAAGAAAACAATACCTGGATAGAGATAGAAAGACCAGAAAATGTTAATGTAATTGATTCGAAGTGGGTCTTCAAAATCAAGAAAGACAAAGCCTGGTAAGCAGAGGCTTTCAACAAAAAGACTTTATAGATTTGAGCGAAATTTATTCACCAATAGCTAAACTTCAGACATTAAGAAGTTTATTAACTGTACCAAATAATTATGCGTTACCAATTTACCAGATGGACGTAGAGGGTGCATTTTTGTATGGAGAATTGAAGGAGATAATTTTTATGGAGAAACCGGAGGGTATGAAAATAGACAAGACAGACAATAAGGTATGTTACCTTAAAAAGGCTTTATATGGGCTGAAAAGATCCCCTAGACATTGGAAAGAGAAGTTCAATGATTTTATGTTTTACGCTATCTGAAAATTTTACAAGGTTAAAAAATGATTACTGTCTGTATACACGTTTTTCAAAATTAGAGAGAACATATGTGCTTTTATATGTGGATGACCTGTTAATAATAAGTTCTAGAGAGGACAAAGTTAAACAGCTTAAAGCTAAGCCTTCAGAAAATTTTAAAATGAAAAATCTAGGACTAGCTAGCAATTACCTGGGAATAAATATTGTTCAAACTGAAGGTGAAATAAGAATAAACCAAGTACCCTACTTACATGAAATCTTACGAAAATTCGAAATACAGAACTGTAAACCGGTGACTACCCCAATGAAAGTAAATTACAACTTGATAAAGGAAGAGAAATCAAGGAGTCCTGAATTAGAAACCAAGTGTCGACAACTGATAGGATGTCCGATGTTAGGTACGCGACCGGACTTGTGCATATCAATGAGTATATTAAGTCGTTTTCAAAGTTGCGCGAGCCCAGAAAAATTTTATTGAGGGAGGGTGTTAGAGCAATAAATTTTCTTTAAGTTGGCAACGCTACTCCGCGGTGTTCAAGATAGTTAGGTCACGATAATAAATGGGGTTCCTAGTGTTTTTTTTTGACTTGTATTCCATTGTTACTATTCATCATCTTTAAATATTTACAACTTAACTTGTAACAGTTTTCTATAGTTTATTAATAAAGTTTCTATCGATTTGATATGAATCAAAAGCAACAAAACTGTCACTCATTTGACAATTCCTACAGAAATATTTTATTTTCATAGCTGACTATGAGAAAAAATTACAGATATTAGTATACTCGAACATATACTAGTTCGCCAACTTCAAAATTAACTAACCTACTATCATGATGATACCTTAATTGTCTCCCCCGCGCATTAAGTTTAGCAGATTCTATTTCTATAAGAAAATAAATACTTACTTATTAAAGTTGATCAATCTTGCGAAGTATCTACGTCACAGATAAGTTTATTTATTGCGGTTTTGAAAGATTTAACTCCATTTTCAGCGGCACCATTCGTAGATGGATGATATGGTGGAGCTTTAAAGAATCAATGATGATTAAATAAGTTTTACCTTTAAAAGGCCCCAAAAAGTCAATGTGAATACGGTCAAAAACGTGTTTGCTCTCATTAAATTTTATTAATGCTGCTTTATTTGGTGTTTTGCTATATAAGAATTACAATTTTCAACATAACGTTCTTTATCCAAATCTAACCTTACCACCTCTTACCACCCAAACTCTTCGAGTTTGGGCCAGCAGCCCACCGATCAGCATTCCTGCAGTGCTGCCATCTTCCTTCTATTAACATAAAGAGTGATAGCTTTTACCACCCAAACTCGTAGAGTTTAATATTTGATTCGTTTTATATTACTCTTTTTTTCCTTCATAAAAACGACAAAAAAAATCGAGTTTAATAATTGATTCGTTATACCGGGTGTTCAACAAAAATTTCCAAAGGCTGTACTGTTTTTATTTATCATCTAATTTTAATGATTTATATACTGACTTCCAGAAAAATTGCAACACCTAGAAGCTGTTTAACGATTTTATTGAAATTTTCAGAAAACGTCTATTTCTATGAAACAAAGTTATGATTACGTGTTAAAAACAAAAGAATAAAAGCTTTAAAAGTTTTTTCAATAATGAGTTGCTGCGCCACGATTTGTAATGCACTCATCTAGACGCCTTGGCATGCTATTAATCAAGTGATCTATAGCTGCTTGTGGTATATCGTCCCAAGCTTCTTGAATCCGTTGTTGAAGATCGTGTAAATTATCTGGAGGGTGCGGTAAATTACCTATTTGCCTACCAATCATATCCCATACATGTTCAATGGGCGACAAATCAGGCGACCGAGCAGGCCATGGGAGGACGACAATGTTAGATTCTTCCAAAAAACCGTGTTGTAGCCCTTGCCGTATGAGGGCGCGCATTATCCTGCTGGAAAATGGGATTTTGCAGCCCCTGAAGATATGGAAGGCCAACTGATTGTAGCACATTAGCAATGTAACCAAGTGCGTTATGATGCGGGTGATCTGCTACCATAACATATTGCACCCCATATCATAACTCCTTGAGTGAGGGCTGTGTTGCATTCCACAAAAAATGTTGGATTTTTACGTTCTCCACGCATCCGTCTGACTCTCCTACGACCATCGTCGACCCACAAGCAAAATCGGGACTCGTCACCAAACACAATTTGATGCCATTCCTGCGCCCAATTAACCCTTAAGTTGCTCCAGTCTAGTCTGCGTAGACGGTGAAGTGGTGTAAGAGGAAGACATAAAAATGGACGATATGAACGCAATCCATAAGATCTTATCCGGCGATAAACAGTTGACATTGACATTCTGAGTCCTGTACCTCTCACCCAATCATTTGCAATTGATCGAGTTGTTGAAAATCTATCTCTTGTGGCCAAAAGTCTTAAGCGACGTTCTTCGCGATCTGTAGTCCTTCGAGGACGTCCAGATCCACGGCGACGATGTTGATCCTCTTCCTCGGACCATTTGGACCAACACCTCAATACCGTTGAAACATTTCGGTTTACACGACGAGCAATTTCTCTTAGCGAAAGTGCGGCCTCTCTCATACCAATAATACGGCCACGTTCAAAATCACTTAATTGGACAAAATGTTGATGTTGACGTACTCTCGGCATTGTTATCAAGTGCAGAATGAAATTGTGACGTAACAACAACAATTTGCAAACTTGACAGTTACTAAATGGTCTAATACTTCAAATTTATAGTTACTATGTGCTATGGAAACAACATGCAAAAAAAAAACTACTGGCTAGATTTTATTCAAATTTTAATCATCAATTTGTTTAGTGAAAATAAACGTTTCCTGAAAATTTCAATAAAATCATTCGACAACTTCTAGGTGTTGCAATTTTTCTGGAAGTCAGTATACAGGGTGTAACATTGGGAACGCCGTGGTCTCTGGTAGTCAAATGGTAAGAATTTTGAAAAAGTTACATACTGGAATATATGTAGGTGGATTAGATCTACAATTTAAAAATAATAGCAAATATACAGGGTTTTTCAAAACTTAGCAATGTACCAAAGTTATGTTTTTTTTAATGGAACATCCTGTATTTTATGGCATTTTTGAGTTTTATACTGAAATCTAGATCAACTTTATTCAAGGTTTCCTATGTCTAATTTTTGTAGTTTACGAGATATTTCAAGGTTTTTGAAAATGCAATGTTGCACGAAAAGTTTAGTATCTCGAAAATGACTTATTTTGGAGAAATGGAACGAAAAGCGTAAATAGTAGATCCTTTGGCTGATTGAATGCCATATTCAAAGTTGTCGAGTATTCTACAGGTCGTTCATGTACCGAGGGCAAACTTTGTGAACTTCTCTCGTGCATAACTTTATTATTTTAAATGGAACACCCTGTATGTATTTATGTTACCAGACAGAACATTTTATTGTTTAAAAACCAGTATCAGGAATCCCTATGACTATCTGTACTAGTCTTTAAGTTATTTGCGTTTTTTTAGATAACTTGCGAAAATTGTTATTATTTAACCTAGGAGGTTGGATCCTCATAGAGAAAGTGTCAATTTGACGAGTACTCTGTTAACATCATGAAGGCATACTCATTGCAAGAAAGAACTGATTTGATTTTAGTTATTGGTGAGTGTCAGGAAAATTGCTTCTTTGCATTTCGGGTGTATTCACAGAAGTATCCAAATCGAAAACATCCAGATAAAAGGAGAATGAATGAAACCGTCACAATTTTCATTATTATGATACCGAAAATCGCCATCCTTCTTGTGCCTTGGAACGGCAGCATCGCTGGAGTTTGAATGTGTTTGGAAGCATTATCGGCGATGTAATTGGACCATAGTTCTTCAATGGAGACCTAAATGGAGACGAATTTCTAAGATTCTTAAAAAGGGACTTTTGAACCCTTTTGGAAAATATTCCCTTGAATATTAGAAACCAGATGTGGCTTCAATTAGACGGCGTCCTGCCCATTCTAAACGGTCCGTCAAAAACTACCTTCACAAGAAATTTCCTAATAGGTGGATCGGAAGAGATGGTCCGTGTAATTGGCCACCAAGGTCTCTGGACTTAACATGTAGGGACCTTTTCCTATGGGAGTATGAGAATCAGAGACGCCTTCGGTTCAGTAACACCGGATATGCTGAGGAAAGTTAGAACAGCATTTGAAGAGAGGGTTATTTTCTGTATTGAAGAAAATGGCAATTATGTTAAACGCTAGCACTTTTTCGTTTATTTTGTTGTTGTTTTTTCATTTATTTTATACGAAATCTGTTTTTCTTAATCCAACTACAAAAATATTTACTGCTGTTTTGTTTTGTTTATTTTTATTACTTGGAATTTATATTTTCAAATAAATTGTGACAATATAAAATCAACTTCTTCGAATAATAATATTTCTATCCATCGATGTAAAGATATACTGGCTGTTCACTGACAAAGAACAAATTTACTTCACTTAAATTATCTAAAAACCGCAAATAACATAAAAACTAGTACAGATAGTCATAGGGATTCCTCATACTGGTTTCTAGACAATAAAATGTTCTATCTAATAACGTAAATACATACAGGGTGTTCAATTTAAAATAATAAAGTTATGCACGAAAGAAGTTCACAAAGTTTGGCCTCGGTACTTGAACGACCTGTAGAATACTCGACAACTTTGAATATGGCATTCAATCAGCCAAAGAATCTACTATTTACGCTTTTCGTTCCATTTCTCCAAAATAAGTCATTTTCGAGATACTGAACTTTTCGTGCAACATTGCATTTTCAAAAACCTTGAAATATCTCGTAAACTACAAAAATTAAACATAGGAAACCTTGAATAAAGTTGATCTAGATTTTAGTGCACAACTCAAAAATGCCGTAAAATACAGGGTGTTCCGTTAAGAAAAATATAACTTTGGTACATTGCTAAGTTTTAAAACACCCTGTATATTGCCTATTATTTTTAAATTGGAGATCTAATCCGCTTACATATGTTCCAGTATAGAACTTTCCAAAAATTGTTACTGTTTGACTACCAGACGCCACGGCGTTCCCACTGTTACACCCTGTATATGAAACTGTAGGGTTTCGTGAAGACTACAAACAGCAATGCAAATTATCTGTTTGTCAGATATAATTCGCGGGAAACGTAATTCAGCTTTTTTTTTTCAAATTGCACTCTATATTTTTTTGATTTTTATAAAAGAACACTAGCTTTTACCACCCAAACTCTTCGAGTTTGGACCAGCAGCCCACCGATCAGCATTTCTGCAGTGCTGCCATCTTCCTTCTATTAACATAAAGAGTGATAGCTTTTACCAGCCAAACTAGTAGAGTTTAATATTTGATTCGTTTTATATTACTCTTTTTTTTCTTCATAAAAACGACAAAAAAAATTCGAGTTTAATATTTGATTCGTTATACCGGGTGTTCAACAAAAATTTCCAAAGGCTGTACTGTTTTTATTTATCATCTGATTTTAATGATTTATATATGAAACTGTAGAGTTTCGGAAAGACTACAAACAGCAATGCAAATTATCTGTTTGTCAAATTTAACCTAAATCCGGCTAATCTTTCAAAAACTTTATCTAAATTTTACAAATGCTCGGTTTTGTGAATGAAAAATAGCCACAGCTGGTTTTGTATGGAAAGGTAAACGATTTACTTTGTATCGTCCACCAATTCCAATTGGTTATACGCAAAGTATAGTATAAGGTTTCTTTTTTTTAATCGTTATAAGATCTAAGAAGAAAACACGACTCTTATACATAATTTATATAATATAATATTTATAAAGTTATATAGAATATAGTTATATGTATGTTTACATAATTTTGGTTTAATATATAAATATCTGTATTGAATTCATAAAAAGTACATCTTATAATTTGTAAAATCTAAAGATAAAGACATCTTCATTTAAGCTTTTAAATGGCGTTAGTTTGAGCAAGCCGTTTGTCACTTCTTTTTTTGGATAAAAAGCACCTCCCATTTAGCACGCCATTTCTCTCGCGTTTCCTTATCGAAAAGGACAATCAAAACGGACAAAACAATTCCTTGAAAAGCAAATATAATCTCTAATACATAGCCGAAATAAATCCACGAAATCTTCGTAAATACAGACGATTTGATAAGGACCACAAGAATACAGGGGAATCCCATCAGAAAAGGGAGCAGAACCGTGGCCTTTACTTTCGCGTTTCTGATTTCGGCGCCTTGCATCTTGTAAAGATTAAACATCACTCCTATATAAACGAAGAGATTCAGAACGATGACGCAGGAGATGGGGATGACGACGAAGTTATTGAAGACGTTAGAATCGTTATAGCAGAAATCGCATGTCCAACATTTGTGGACGATGAAAGGGACGATGATGATCAAAGTCGGAGATAACCAACCCAATATCAAAGATGTTTTCTTATTTAAATGATCCTCGTTGAACACTTTGATAAACTTCTGATATTGCTGGTAGCCTATTAATAACATCCAGGAGAATTGCGCTAAGAGGCTGTAAAAGGCGATGAGATAACTGACGCGGTTTGTGATGCTGTGCTCGATGATGAAGACGATATTTTGGAGCGTTAAGGCTATAGATAATTGCGTAGTGTGGAATCTCTTTGCGAACCAACCTTTCAGGAATACGGCCGATAATAGTATGAAAGATATTCCGATTTGTGACAAACCACGCCCTATGTAGGTTATTGTTGTGAGTGCATGCTTATACTTGAGAGATAGTCTCTTAAAATCGGTATACAAAGTTGTTCTTAATATTGACATCCTATGTAAAGGTAACCTGTACACGTCTGATCTACCTGCGTCGTACCTTACGTCATCTGTGTAACGCGTTACATAAGAAGTTAGGAATTTATTGTAATGACACTCGTTATCTTTGGGTTCAGATATGCATGTCAGGAATATACCATCTGTTATGATGAATGAAGAAACCGACATTTTTTCGTAGCCAAACGTCCTCAAGTTATTATCATCGACTAGTCTTGATTCGAAACTCCATTTTATATCAAATGAATAAGGGCTACGAAAGAGAATTATAATAAGCCTGCTTTTGCAATCATGTGGCATATCTCGTGTTAAATCTTTATCAGAGATTATAAAACCAACAAATACTTGATGGAAGACATCTATTGATTGATTATAAATCCGTACAATAGCTTCGATATTTTTATCACTCCAATACTCATTACTTATATTTGGACTTGTTGAATAATCGATATTGTATACAGAACCAGTTTGATCAGGATCCTGATTTCTACGCAAGATATAATTTCGATCCGATGACGTGTAATACGTTCCAAACGTAAAGATAAAATTCTTCTGTTCGAAGCTTTCGATTGAATTATAATGAATTATAGAATCTAAAAGACGATTAAAAAGTGCAAATGCACATGCGTGTACACTAAGGCAAGATATTGGAATTTCACGCTTTAAAAACTCTAAACCTTTATCCACCAATTCGGCTTTGCTTTCGTAAGATTGGTCAGAAATGTGCAATAAGAATTTGACATCGATATAACTTTGGGCTGCACTACTATTAATCTTATCGAACGGACAATACAATCCTTTGTTGGTACAACATTTCATGAGCTGATATATCTCCTTAGTGCTACTGGATAATCCTTCTAAACATCTAGTTTGATTAGATACACCCCAATACTTCATTGCCGCATAATCACATAGTCCAATTGGAAACTTAGAATTATCACCCACGCAAATATTTTTCGGATAATAATATCTTCCGGACGTCAACTTTGGCATCTCCGGCCAAATTATTCCAGAACGATTATCACCCCATGGAGTTCTAGGGCAATAAGTATTAGAAGAAGCTTCATCGAGATTAAGAAACAACATTTCGTGGATTTCACAAGAAAGAACCGCGCAGCCTTGCGTGTCGAAATCGCTTAATTTAAACTCTTTCTTTCGTTCGAAACCTTCCCCGAGGAATCCAATCAAATCGACACCATTGTTAACGCACATTCCAGGAATATGAATCCCTAACAAAACGCTATGGTGTCCTAGGATGTCATCGGATACATGTTTATTTAAAATTAACAAGATTATTACGCGAAAATCGATCTTGTCTTGAGCTGTTAAGTCTCTACTTGCATTATCTAGGAAATTGAATGGGATATAGATCGCTAATTCTAGATTGGTTTCGTTAATTTCGTCTACAGATTCGTTTTGGTGTAGCTCAATATGTTGAAGGTCTTTGTATAATAGTAATCCAGAAACGTTGTTGGAAAAGGGGTTCCAAACTTTTAAAATATAATCAGGATCTGCGACGGTGAATTTAGAATCGCTACGTTTCACCATCGATACAAGTTTAAATAAGAAGCGTTTAGCTAATTTTAAAGAATAAGGGTTTGAATAACGAGCCAACATAATAATGATATCCATAGAATTTTCGACTGATTCAAAGAAATTATCTAAATATTTAGCAAGTATTAATAAATCTAGACTTTCTAAATGATGGTTTGCATTAATAAATTCTTTCAATGATACATAATTTCTACTTGAACAGACTAATAAAAGGTTCCTGGTATGATCGCTGAATTTAGGAAATGGTTGTTCAAAACATACATCGAATCCATGCGGATGTGACACACGAATACATACTTCTTTGGTTGAATTTTTAACGACATCTTCGGCTATGAACATCTTTATAGTCTCACGTAATTCATCATCGGTTAAATTGCTGATTTGATCGCCATTTTCCCACGGAACTGATTTCTTCTGCATTTCCTAAAATAAATTTGTACAGGTTTTGTTCACCTACATTTAAAATTATCATTGCTTACAGTGCTCGTTCGAGTTATCCCGATATATGAAGAGATAAATAAAAGATAGAATAATATTTTATTATATTTGAACTTGGCCATGATTCTGATCGTTTCTTCGAAACAATTCACGAAAAACAAGTTCGACAAATTTGATTGGGGCTTCTCTAATTAGTTTTAATTTGATTTCCACAAAGGATGTTTATTTTACTCGTAATATTCTGGCGATAATAATTAATTTGTTTAAATTAGTAAGTGCGTTGTTTTAATTATTTTTATAGGTACATTTACATTAGATGTGCACCTAAAATATTTATCTTTTTTTATTATACATACATACATATGTTGCAATCTACAATCGTAGTGATGTTTTTTTAGGAGATGTTATCGAAATTATTAAAAAAAAATCTTTTATTTCCTAGATATTTCTATACACTCACAAAATTTTGGATTATATGAACAAGATAGTGCGTTTCCGTTTCTTTTAATTATATTATTGATGCGTTCTCATACCTAGTTTGTCATTTTAAACAAATCAAAGTTTCGTATAAATTGTTTTTGTCACGCATTACAACTACTTTGAACTAGTTTTTAATTTTATCGAAATAAGTGCTATAATCTACAATAAAATGTAAAAATGAGTTATTACTGTCACAATATTTCCAACAGCTTTAAAAAATCGGAAAAAATTAAATTGAAATACTTCTGACAGCTGTCAAACTATACAAATTATTGCTTCGATAGTTGTAACAGTTAAAATAACTATTTATAACGGCTATCGAGTGGTAAATTCGGCGTCAAACCATTTCTGATATCCATTGAATTATAAGTAGCAATTTTTTTTCCGATTTGACAATTCAATTGTCAAAATATAAATTTTATTTCTGTTTTGTTGTTTCACAAAACTGTTGATTTAAATTTTTTTTTACGCCACTAGTCTAAAACGATGGGAATATTTTATTATTAACAGTTGGGGATAGTGTGGTAGGTTAGCTAATGTACTGCTAGATAGCTACAGGGTGAACAAAGTCAAGTGAACGGTGAGTCATCTAACATTTTCAATTGGCAACAGTGAGTAATTAGCAGCAATGATAGCGCGAACTAACTTGTACGTAAATTGTTTTGACAGATTCTATAAAGGTTAGGTATACTGCTTCAGTAATCTACAAATATGCAACCGGGAACGACAAAATGACAGCAAATAAAAAAACAAAATGGCAGCAAACGAAAGCAACCAAATGACAGTATGAAAATACACATTTATTCATGTAGCTAACTGTAGAATGTAAAAATCCAGCGAACCAGGGATTTTTATGCTACCACTGCACTTCACTTGAGAAGCTCGCATTGTACCTAATTGCTATAAATCTTTGAAGTAAATATTTAGTTTGGCAACCCTGAAACATTTTTAGATTAGAATTACTTAAGTGAATTAACGACTTTTGTCCTGTCAAATTTTTGACACATTTCAATTAAAACATCAGGCATGTCGACATAATGTTTTAAAGTATTTTCTTTAGCAAGATTAACGACACTGCGATAGTTTTAAATTGTACTTCAAATTGTGACAGCTGTCAATGACAAATCTAAATTAGAGAAGCTTAGATTTGGTTATTTATTTAACATGTTGGAGTTACAACGCAAAAAGTTTGTAATCGAAAGTTACTCTAGAACTGGTCGAAAATTAGATAAATAATGTCATGATTGTCATCATAGATTGTCAAAATAGATATACAGGGTGTCCCAGCTGACGCGGTTTCTTTGATAATTTGTTTATTTTACAGTATAGAGAAAAAAGTTTCAAATAAAAGTTGTCCCTATTTATACGATGCATAGCTAGAAAATATTTTCAAATATACCCCAATGTGACTCAATTATAGAGAAAGCGTATGTAACTTTATTATTTTAAATGGATCACCCTATATATTATATATTTTTTAGATTCTACATAATATTTTAAGTAACTTTTATTAAGACCTTCCTAGACCTATGTGCTTTTGTTTTCGAGAAAATAAATACTATATCTGTTTACAGGGTTGGATGTAAAATTAAATTCTCTTTCTTTTTATATAAGAATGTACCCATTTATCTTCAACCGTTTTAGAGAAAAGTGTATATTTCTTCTGCTATACTATCGAAGAAAAAAAACACTTCCTGCTTACTGCATTGTTAACATCCAAATCAATAGCAAATATGTTAAACCGAAAAAAGAGTTCTTTCGATTTATAATTACAAAAGTCATTCCATTGAATGAATCGTAGTTCTTTACAAATATACCGACATTTGAAACGAAATTATGAACATTCGATTTTAGAAACAAGCAAAGCGATTGTTTTAAATGATATTTGCTTTTACTATCAGTGCAATGCAATTTCACATTGAAAGTAGAATTTTTATATTGAACGGAATTACTTTACTTTAAATCAAAGGAAATTTTTAAAATATTTGATTTTGCCAATTTTGTTTTTATATTTTATGGTTTTTGATTGAAAAAATTCTAGAGTTTAGAATTGATCGCCTTATTTTTCTGAGTGTAGTGATTGATGATAGAAGTGAATAAGTGATTAGATAAGAAATAGCGAATATTTTTTTAAACAGTCAATAATTATTTTTGGAATTAATCTAACAGCATCAAGTAGTAGTAATAAAATAAAACAAACCATTTTTTATAACATAACATAATTTATTTAATACAATATTTATACAATTGATGAACACAAATGAATAATAGAAAATTTGTGCGAATAAAGAGAAGTTTTATAAATTTTCGTTCATTATTAAAAAAAATCGGTAATGTTTACCCCGGCCATTGACTTCCAACGATGATACTCAAATTAGGCAAATATAAACAGATCAATCGCACAAGAAGATAGAAACAGTGTCATTTAATGGCTCAAATTAGTTCGCATCCCTTCTTCTCTTGGATAAAAGCGCCTCCCATTTGATACGCCATTGTTCCCGTGTTTCTTTATCGAAGAAAACAATTAAAATGGACAAAACAAATCCTTGGGAATAAATTACAGTAACTACTACAAAGCCAAGATACTCCAACACAAGCCATGAATCGATAGTAACGATAAGAAGACAGGGGAATCCCAGCAGAAAAGGGAGTAGAATCGCAGCTCTTACTTTCGCTTTTCTCATTTTGGGGGCTTCCTCTGTGCCTTGCCTTTTGAAAATATTGTGCATTGCTCTCATGTAAATAATGAGATTTATGAAGATAATACAGCAAACGGAAACGATCAACAAGTGGTTGTGGGTGATAGGATTCTTATCGCATTCTAAAAAATCTAGGCGAATAAAAGGGATAAAAAAGATTAAAAGTGGAGGTAACCAACCTAGTACTAAAGATTTTCTCTTACTTAAGGGTTGCACATTAAACACTTTAATAAATTTCTGATACTGATGGTAGCCTGTCAACAACATCCATGAGAATTGTGCCGAAAGGCTGTAGATGAATATAAAATTACTGATATAGTGCATGTCGAGGTTGATTATGAATGCGGAAACAATTTGCAACGCTAAAGCTATAGATAATTGCGTAATATTGAATCTTTTTGTGAACCAACCTCTGATAAATACGGCCGACAATAATATGAATAATATTCCGATTGATGATAATCCGCATACGATGTGCATTATTAAGGTGAATACGAAAATATATTCCTCATTATATATTGTATTACGAAATGCCATACGTGTTACTGAATATGGTGGCACAATATTGAAAGATATGGTTAAGTTTGGGATACCTGTATTACCACCTGAGTAATATTGTTCATAGCTGGCAACGAATTCATTGTCGGTACACACGTTTTCTTTCGGTTCAAATATACAAATTAACGATATATAATTTGTTTTGATTTCCGAATTAATCCAAAAGCGCACGTTATCAAAGAAACTTTTAACAGTTATTTTTAGATATAACGTGAATTGTACAGAATATGCAGAAGAACTTCGAAAAAGAATTGCGACAATTTTACTTTTACAAACATTTGGCATATCACGTGTTAAATCGCTATTAGGAATTATAAAAC
Source organism: Holotrichia oblita (assembly GCA_023690525.1). Lineage (NCBI taxonomy): Eukaryota > Metazoa > Arthropoda > Insecta > Coleoptera > Scarabaeidae > Holotrichia > Holotrichia oblita. The sequence goes on along the minus strand of CM043015.1, from coordinate 227,386,292 downwards.
CAACAAATACCCAGAGCAATGCATCTGCTGATTCATTATAAATCTCTAGATAACCTTCGATATCTGTATCACTGAAATAATAATAACTTATATTCGGATTTGTTAAATAATCGATAGTATATTCAGAACCAGATAGATCAGGATCCTGATTTTTACGTAAGACATTATTTCGAATCGAAAAGGCATCAGACATTCCAGACACAAACACAAAATTCTTTTGTTGGTAACTTTTGATCGAGTTCTCATGAATTACAGAATCTAAAAAACTATAAAGAAGTGACAATATACATTCGTATACACTAATACAATATTCAGGAGTTTCATGCTTTAAAAATTCTAAACCTTTATCCACCAATTCGGCTTTGCTTTCGCAAGATTGATCAGAAATTTGCAATAAGAATTGGACATCGATATAATTTTGGGATGCACTGCTGTTGATCTTATCGAATGGACAATATAATCCTTTGTTGGTACAACATTTCATGAGCTGATATATCTCCTTAGTGTTACTGGATAATCCTTCTAGACATCTAGTTTGATTAGTCACACCCCAATACTTCATTCCATAAAGTAAATATTAAGTTTGGCAACCCGGAAACATTTTTGGGTTAGAATTACTTAAATGAATTAACGACTTTTGCCCTGTCAAATTTTTTACACATTTCAATTAAAAAATCAGGCATGTTTTAAAGTATTTGTGCGATAGTTTTAAATTGTACTTCAAATTGTGACAGCTGTCAATGACAAATCTAAATTAGAGAAGCTTAGATTTAGTTATTTATTTAACATGTTGGAGTTACAACGCAAAAAGTTTGTAATCGGAAGCCACTTCAGAACTGGTCGAAAATTAGATAAATAATGTCATAATTATCATCATAGATTGTCATGTCAGATATATTTTCATGGCAGCCAATAAATGAAAAGGAAATATACATCGAAATTGCGATAACGTCTGTAGTCTTGGTACTTCAATAGTTGGCCGTATTTTCATTAGGGTGTTGAAAAACGAAACTTTAAACTAAAAATAGCAAATAAAAAAATACAGTTCTATTTTTTTTAATTCATTTAAATGATTGTATATAATTTGAAAAATGTACCTGTTCCCCATTGTTGTCCAAGTTTATCGTTTGTTATCAGGTCTACTATAGTGTTATGTAGTAATAAAAAAGAACATAAGCGATTGTTATAGCATTATTTATTCAATACATTATTTCTAAAATTATAGAAATACATATGTTGGCAACATATGCCCTAAGAATACATATTAAATTTATAAATAGCACATAAAAGGTGATTGGGGAGAATGGGCTATAAGCAGTATTATAGGAACTGAACGGAATTTAAAACAGAAATCGGTATTTGGATATGGTTGGATATGAAACATTATCTGAAAATATTTTGAAATAAAAACGTTTCTATAAAAACTGCTAACAGGAAGTTCCCACCAATCATATTATATAATAATATTAATGTTTAAAATCTCAATAAACCGTAGACAAAACGACATTTTCATTTACCCATTTCAATTGCGTTCATTTCAGCAAGTTGTGTATCACTTTTTTCCTTGCATAAAAGAGCCTCCCATTTAGCACGCCATTGTTTTCGTGTTTCTTTATCGAAAAGAAGAATTAAAAGAAACAAAATAAATCCTTGAAAATTTGTTACCGTGTTCAGTACGAGGATAGCAAACACCCACAACGACGGCGGCATAAACATTTTCAAATGTAAAGAGGTTATAGTAACCCAGGGGAATCCCAGCAAAAAAGGTAATAGAATCGCAAGTCTCATTTTGGCTCTTTTCGTCTTGGGAGTCGCATCTTTGCCTTGCATTTTGCGAATATTACACAATACTCTTATGTAAACGATGACATTTATAAAAATAACAAAGCAGATGGGGATGATAAAGAAGGGACGAAATATATCATAATCGTAATCGCAAACATAGCATTCCCAACACTTGTAATGAATGAACGGGACAAGAACGATGAAAGCTGGAGATAACCAACCCAATATTAAAGATTTTGTCTTACTTAAGGCTCGTACATCAAAGACTGTAATAAATTTCTGATACTGATGGTAAGCTATCAATAACATCCACGAGAATTGCGCTAAGAGACTGTAAGGTAGCATCAAATAATTGATCACGTTACTAACATTGCTCATTAATACGACGATAATTTGCAATAGTGAAGCTATGGATAATTGTGTAGTATTGAATCTTTTTGCGAACCAACCTTTCAGAAATGCGGCCGATAATAGTATGAACGATATTCCGAATAACGATAATCCGGGCCCTAGGTGTTTTATTATTGCGAACGTGTATGGATACGTGCGATACATTTGTACAGAATCAATATGTGTGGTCGGTGTTAATTTTGATACAAAGATGAGTCCCCTGGATATAATTGGGATATCCATATCGTACATTATGTCATCTGTGTAATATTTTCTATAAATGGCAGCGAATTGATCGTAAGGACACAGATTTTCGTCTGATTTAAGTAAGCAAATTAGGAATGTCTCATCTACTGGAAACTCGAAATTAATCCGATATATCTCGTTACTAAACATATTAGTATCGTCCATTACTTTTAGATACAAAGAGAATTCTATTAGATGTGAAGAAGAACTTCGAAAATGAATCGAGACTATCCTGCTTTTGCAATGATTTGGCATATCTTGTGATAACTCACTACTAGGAATTGTAAAAGCAACAAAGACCCAGAGCAATGAATCTAATGGTTCATTATCGATCTGTACAACAGCTTCGATATTTCTATCGCTTAAATAATCATAACTTATAAATGGAGTTGTTAAATAATCAATATTATATGCAGAATCAGTTTGATTAGGGTCCTGATTTTTGCGTAAGACATAATTTTGAACCGGTGAAATGTAATGCGTTTCAGACGTAAGAATAAAATTCTTTCCTTGGAAGCTTTCGATTGAATCTTGATGAATTATAGAATCAGAAAGACGGCTCAGCAGTAAAAATATACATTCGTCGACATATAGACAAAACATTGGAATTTCTTGCTTTAAAAGTTCTAAACCTTTATCCACCAATTCGGCTTTGCTTTCGCTAGATTGATCAGAAATTTGCAATAAGAATTTGACATCGATATAACTTTGGGCTGCACTGCTGTTGATCTTATCGAATGGACAATACAATCCTTTGTTGGTACAACATTTCATGAGCTGATATATCTCCTTAGTGTTACTGGATAATCCTTCTAGACATCTAGTTTGATTAGTCACACCCCAATACTTCATTCCTCCATAATCACATAGTCCAAATGGAATCTTAGAATTACTATCCACACAAACATTTTCCGGATAATAATATCTTCCGGACGTCAACTTTGGCATCTCCGGCCAAATTATTCCCGAAAGATTATCACTCCCTGGAGTTTTAGAGCAAGAAATATCAGAAAAAGCTTCATCGAGATTAAGAAACAACATTTCGTTGATTTCACAAGAAAGAACCGCACAGCCTTGCGTGTCGAAATCGCTTAACTTAAACTCTTTCTTTCGTTCGAAACCTTCCCCGAGGAATCCAATCAGATCGACACCATTGTTAACGCACATTCCAGGAATATGAACCCCTAACAAAACGCTATGGTGTCCTAGGATGTCATCGGATAAATGTTTATTTAAAATTAACAAGATTATTACGCGAAAATCGATCTTGTCTTGAGCTGTTAAGTCTCCACTTGCATTGTCTAGAAAATTGAATGGGATATAGATCGCTAATTCTAGATTTGTTTCGTTAATTTCGTCTACAGATTCGTTTTGGTGTAGCTCAATATGTTGAAGGTCTTTGTATAATAGTAATCCAGAAACGTTGTTGGAAAAGGGGTTCCAAACTTTTAAAATATAATCAGGATCTGCGACGGTGAATTCAGAATCGCTACGTTTCACCATCGATACAAGTTTAAATAAGAAGCGTTTAGCTAATTTTAAAGAATAAGGATTTGAATAACGAGCCAACATATTAACGATATCCATAGAATTTTCGACTGATTCAAAGAAATTATCTAAATATTTAGCAAGTATTAATAAATCTAGACTTTCTAAATGATGGTTTGCATTAATAAATTCTTTCAATGATACATAATTTCTACTTGAACAAACTAATAAAAGGTTCCTGGTACGATCGTTGAATTTAGGAAATGGTTGTTCAAAACATACATCGAATCCATGCGGATGTGACACACGAATACATACTTCTTTGGTTGAATTTTTAACGACATCTTCGGCTATGAACATCTTTATAGTCTCACGTAATTCATCATCGGTTAAATTGCTGATTTGATCGCCATTTTCCCACGGAACTGATTTCTTCTGCATTTCCTAAAATAAATTTGTACAGGTTTTGTTCACCTACATTTAAAATTATCATTGCTTACAGTGTTCGTTCGAGTTATCCGGATATATGAAGACATAAATAAAAGATAGAATAATATTTTATTAAATTTGAACTTGGCCATGATTCTGATCGTTTCTTCGAAACAATTCACGAAAAACAAGTTCGACAAATTTAATTGGGGCTTCTCTAATTAGTTTTAATTTGATTTCCACAAAGGATGTTTATTTTACTCTACTAATATTATGGCGATAATGATTAATTAGTTTAAATTAGTAAGTACGTTGTTCTGATTATTTTTATAGCTACAATTAGGTACATTAGATGTGCACCTAAAATATTTATCTTTTTTTTATTATAAATAGGTACATACATATGTTGCAATCTACAATCATAGTGATGCTTTTTAGTAGATGTTATCGAAATTATTAAAAAAATCTTCTACTTTGAACTAGTTTTTGATTTTATTGAAATAAGTGCTATAATCAGCAATAAAAAGTAAAAATGAGTTATTACTGTCACAATTTCTAACAGCTTTAAAAATCGGAAAAAAAGTAAAATTGAAATATTTCTAACAGCTGTCAAACTATACAAATTATTGATAGTTATAACAATTAAAATAACTATTTGTAACGGCTATCGAGTGGCAAATTGGGCGTCAAACCATTTCTGATATCCATTGAATTATAAATAGCAATTATTTATTTTTTCCGATTTGACAATTCAGTTGTCAAAATAAAAAATTTATTTCTATCTATGTTTTGACACAAAACTGTTCAATTAAATCTTTCTTTTACGTCACTAGCCATGGGAATATTTTATTATTAACGGTTGGGGATAGTGTGGTAGGTTAGCTATACTGCTAGATAGCTACGCCGTGGCCGTAAATGTTTGAAGCTAACGTCTGTCAAAATGTATGCAATTTCTGTGCTTAAAATTTACCACCCTGAGAATGTCAGTTGGTTTATTCTTCTCTGGCCATAGTCGCACGTCTATATTTTCGTTGGGTTTGTATTTTTGTCATTGCAATGGTTTTATAGATATAATTTTTTATAATTATATTCTTAACTAATTTTAATTAGCAATAAACGTTTCCAAAAGTAAGAATATTGTGTTTGACATTAAGAAACAATTTTTAATAATTATGCTGAAAGTAACTACCGCGTGAGATGCTAATGTTCATTCTTGCAATCGAAATCAAAAGTAGTCTTACAAACTTAACCAAAATTTGACAGTAGCTATCAGCTTCAATCATTTACGGACACCCGATACATAATTGCTATAAATTTTTGAAGTAAATATTTAGTTTGGCAACCCTGAAACATTTTTAGGTTAGAATTATTTAAGTGAATCAATATTAATGACTTTTACTTGTCAAATTTTTGACACGTTTCAATTAAAAAATCAGGCATGTCGACATAAAGTTTTAAAGTATTTTCTTTAGCAAGATTGACGCCACTGCGATAGTTTTAAATTGTACTTCAAATTATGACAGCTGTCAATGGCAAATCCACATTAGAGAAGCTTAGATTTGGTTATTCATTTAACATGTTGGAGTTACAACGCGAAAAGTTTGTAATCGAAAGTTACTCCAGAACTGGTCGAAAATTAGATAAATAAGATTATAATTGACATCATAGATTGTCATAACAGATATACAGGATGTCCCAGCTGACGCGGTTTCTTTGATAATTTGTCTATTTTACAGTATAGAGAAAAAAGTTTCAAATAAAAGTTGTCCCTATTTAAACGACGCATAGCTAGAAAATATGTTCAAATATACAGGGTGACCCAATTATAGAAAAAGCGTATATAACTTTAGTATTTTAAATGGATTATATATTTTTAGATTCTACATGATATTTTAGTAGCTTTTATTAAGACTTTCCTAGACCTATGTGCTTTTGTTTTCGAGAAAATAAATATTTTATCAAAAATTTTGCAATTGCAGCGCTCTCGTTAATGAGCTGTAGCATCAAAACCAGAAAAGGTAGAAAATTTTGGTTTGCGCAAATTGATATGTCTTGAATTGGTTTACTGTCTCCAATATTAACATGTTCGGATCCTTTTGTTGACACAGTTACTGGCGCCAATATTTGGAAACATTTAAATGCCAATAATTCTGTTTTTTTAATGGGACACCCTATATCTGTTAATTAGTTGGATTTCCGCAAAGGATGTTTATTTTGCTCGTAATATTCTGGCGATAATGATTATTTCGCTTAAATGAATAAGTACGCAATTCTAATTATTCTTATAGTTATATCTATATTACAAATACGCCCAAAACATGTTTGTTTTTCGAAAAGTCTGCGCATATTCTATGATTGGTGCATATTCTGTTTATAGTTGTCCATATTTAGGCTTGGCAATGTGGAGAACGAGTCTCTGTCCAATCACCTTCCCATGTTTATTACGTCATTTTTTTAACGTTCCATAAAGATTTGTTTGGAATTTCTGATAAATTTGATCTTGTTTTCTGTCCAAACGCCGTTGGTTTCGTGTATAAAATTCGCTATTTTCACTCCAGATGGTTCACTCTCACTTTCCATAATTTCGTTACTGTCGTTATCTGCGAGTTCGTCAATTAGGAAAACAGTTTCTTCCTTCATATTTTCAAGATCAAAACATGTCCATCTTGATTTGCCTGAAAATGTATCAAAATGCGTATCAGCGTAAGCAGTCATTTTGTAAAAAAAAAGAAATATAAATCTTGCAAAGATACAGATTTGGAAGGGAAAAATAAGCTTTTGTTATCGTTCATCAGATGATTAGATCTCAAAGTTTGATAAAAGTAATTAGGCAATTATAAAAAATCGTATCCAAAATTGTTTTTTTGAATCAGAGTGGTTCATGTTTTGACTTTCATAAAATTTCTATTTTCTGTTTAGGTATACTATTATATGGTCCACCTGGTACTGGTAAAACACTTTTGGCGAAAGCTGTAGCTACAGAATGCGGTCTTTGTTTCCTATCAGTTAAAGGTCCAGAATTATTAAACATGTACGTCGGCCAATCGGAACAAAACATCAGAGAAGGTAGGTGGAGGACGACAACTTATATCTCATATCATTTCATACACAGATTTCCCTTTTTTTGCTTCTAAATACCTCATGTAATAATCCAAGTTTTACGATTTCCCATTTTAAACTCGAGAATACGTAGAAACTTCCTAAACTTTTACGACCATCATCACGAAACAATAATGGACCTCTACCGGATGCTCCGGTTACGGACCGGAAAAAGAAATTCCCGACAGTGGAGAGACGCAGTTAAGTTTAATTTGAATTTCTAGCGTGCTGAAGAAACGTGGAGGTATACACGGGACGACAACTTCGTAATTGAGACATAAAAATTTAAATGAGCTACATTCCCGGACACAAACCGGAATTCCTAAACACCTACACCCTTTATATTATTGCGTATCTCGTCTGGAATAGGATGAATGATATGTTATAATTTTAATTTGATTTACAGTGTTCGATAGGGCGAGGGAAGCATCGCCCTGTATCATATTCTTCGACGAATTGGATTCGTTAGCGCCGAATAGGGGGATATCGGGTGATTCGGGGGGTGTTATGGATCGTGTCGTATCGCAATTGTTAGCCGAAATGGATGGATTGAATAAGGAAGCGACCATATTTATAATCGGTACTTGATTGACTTTTAATAATCTGTCATTAAAAAAAATTTTTAGGAGCGACTAATCGACCTGATTTAATCGATCCGGCCCTTCTTAGACCTGGACGTTTCGATAAATTACTCTACGTAGGTCCAGCTGAGACTCCCGAAGCTAAATTAAGCGTCTTGAAGGCTTTAACGCGGAAGTAAATTTATATCAAACAATTCTGCTCACAAGAAAATATATTCTTCCTTGGGTTGTAGATTCAAATTAGCTTCAGATACGAACTTGGAATTTATTGTAAAAAATTGCCCTAAAAATATATCCGGTGCTGATTTCTACGGACTTTGTTCTAATGCCTGGTTGTCGGCTACACGTACTTTGATCCGGAAAATTGAAACTGGTATCTATTGTGTTTAATCGCGTTAACTTTTAAAGAGTTGTTTAATTGTACTTTTTTTGTTCTTAGGGAAATTAATAAAAGCGATGTTTCGCATGAAGATGTCGTTGTGAGCAATGAAGATTTTATGGATAGCTTGAAGAGGATTAAACCGTCGATAAGTCCTGAAGACATGAGATATTTCAATAAATTGAAACAGGAGTTAAGTACAACTGCAAGATAGAGTTTTAGATTTTGGGATAATTGTTTTAAATTTTTTTTTTGTATTTTTGACCTAGTTTTTATTGTTGATTCAAATAAATATTGTTGTTGAGTTTAATTATTTACTATTAAATGCGGTAGTGCAAGTAATAGCGATAGGTAAGTATACTAATACTCTAATTTTACACGCGACTGTTAGAGAAGGAGAAGAAAAATGAACCTATAATGTTAGCAACCACAATGTTCCTTTTTATTGGTTGGTAAACAATTTCGTAGCCTTAGAAGACCGAACTGTAAATTCAGCCCTGCAAATATAATAATAGTTTAAAGAAAAATTTAGGGGATGGGGGCTGTTTCTGGAAAACAAGAACTATGACAGGCAAACTATTGTCGCTATCTTTTAGTACTCGTAAAACAATTATATATTTGTCTTAACTTTCTTTTGATATGTCTTATAGTCTTGGAGATATTAAAGCAAATAGCGAAGGGTAGCGTTAGCTTTAGGGCGCCCCACCCCCCGAAAACGGGCGATTTAGCATCTATTGTTCTTGCACTGCATCGTTCTACAAAGTCAATAAATTTCATTTAAATTGGTCACCACCACTTTCCTGTGTATTTTGATTTCATATAAAAAAGTAATAAAGATAAATAACAAAATTTTATTTCGATTTAAAATATCGTTTGGCATCCCAAATAATAAATTAGCATTTTATTTGGTAAATTAGAAACAATTAGACATTAATAACAAACCTTAAAGTGGAAATGCTTCCCAAAATGTAATTTTTTTTTAGTATAAATTTCTTTTATTCATATCTTAGTTTAGGATACAGATATTGAGATGCGGTTCTCACTGGCTTGTTAGGCTTTTGATCGACTATGTAATGACGTAAAAAAAGTGATATCATTGCGTTTAATTTTTTTTGCAGTAAAAGTTAATTTTTTTGCGATTATGTCAAAAAACGCCATCTGGCGGCAAGGTAAGCAAACACGATCACCTCACTCACAGTTCAACTGATAGTCTAGGAAACCCCCTTTTTAACGACTCCAAGTTTATTAAGATACGTTAAGCCTTTTTAGAGTTATCGACATTTATTTCCGAGAATATTCTAGCGCCCCCCACCACTTTCTCTTCAGAGATGGAGCAAAAAGTAAAATAGTATTCACTATGACTATCATTAATATAAGAAAATTTTGCAGAAAACGGGGTTTATAATTCAGGATGGCAATTACGCCCTCCGGAGAGGCCATTTCAGAAACTCGAAAATGATTTCCAGCATTTTCTCTTAGCCGATTTACTCAAAAAATTTTTTGTTTCAAATTTCTAGGTACATCCGTTTCCTTAATACCGTACCTCGTTACCCTTGTTGGGACACCCGGTATATTAACGCACCGGCGTTCGTTTCATTCACTTAAAGAAAATTGGACGTATTTTTACGTAATATACTTTATTCTGAAACAGGAACGAACAAGTCACGTATAACTACGTTGACCAATGAGGAAAACGCAAAAAAAATAATTTTCTATTTTTATCTCTATAGAACCTTTACTTGGCCTTGAACAGAATGTGGCAATTGTGAGGAATTTATAAGTTTCCAAATGATTGATCCATTGACTTCAGGTCCTCTAGATGATGATCATTGATTAATGTCAAGACAGGGTAGTTCTTGGTTCTCCCTAACATTGCGAGCCAGTGGACCTATTGTGATATTCCTGCCTTGATTTCGTTCTACTCAAACAGATTAGTTCCTTCGATGAGGTTTAAGAGCCTATTCTGTAAATCTTTTTCTACTGGTAAATCAAACGCGCTTTGCATAGCAACCCTACGTTGACTTAGTGCTGCGTATTCAAAGATAATATGAAAGGCTGTTTCCTCCTCCTCATTACAAACTCTGCATAGGGGTTCATCTTTATAGATCCCCATCTTGTGCAGGTGACCTCTTACACAGCCATGTCCTGTTAATAGACATGTTATATTGCCTTAAGTCCTGTTTAATGCAAGTAAGTCAGTCGTCGTGACGATCGTCCCGTCATCCTGACACCCACACTAAGATGACTTGTTGTGTCTGGCCAGAACAGTTAGATTTTGCAGACACGTCCTTACTAGATTGGAAGTTATATAGTAATATGTTCTTTTAGTTATACAATTTCAACTGAAGTATGTTTTTTTTTTTTGTAATACATCGACGACCCCTGTATAAAAGTAACTGTCCTATTACATGCGAGCGCTAGTGTACGTATTAGGATAGGAATTTGACAGGGATGCTTCAATTCTGTCTATAATAACTAAAATAAGACATTAATTTGCTTGATATTCTTACTTTTATCTAAATATTTCTTTCTTTTTTACGAAAAAACCATTATTTTGTAATTATATTTCAAAATTATATTTTTTTTTTGCTGACTTAATAACCGCTAACGACTGGCTGAACGAACTTGAACAAGCGTTTTGATTGGACAAAATCAGACAAAATTCCAAAATGGATGTATTGTCAAAATACACATAACCTAACCTAAATAATGTTGCCGGTATTCCAGTACATAAATAAAAATATTATACTGTTTTATAAATAAAATTAGTATAAGAGTAATATATATATATACCTAAGCAAAATGAGGTATATCTCCTTATTTTTATGTTTTATTTTATATTTAATAGTAATTTAAATCTAACATAACCTCAAAATCTGCTTTAGATTAAACGTAGATGGTTTATTCGTGTATTTTCCGTACGATTATATTTATCCCGAGCAATATGCTTATATGCGCGAGCTTAAGAGAGCCCTGGATGCAAAGGTAACTACAATTTACACAATTAAAACCTGTATTACAGCATTTATCGATATAGGGTCATTGCCTGTTGGAAATGCCTTCAGGAACTGGTAAAACAACCACTTTATTATCGTTGATAGTCGCTTACATGCTGGAAAATCCTCATATTGTACGAAAATTAATTTATTGCTCGCGTACAGTTCCCGAAATTGAAAAAGTTGTCGAGGAATTGGAAGAAGTTATTAAACTATTACGAGAAGCGAGATGGTTTGTATCCTAGATTAACAGGGCTTGTAATGACGTCACGTAAGAATTTATGCATACATCCCGAAGTAATTAACAGATTCGATTGATATTAACTGTGTGATAACGTTTCTTTTTTTTTTTTTTAAGGTAAGTACGCAGAGAGAAGGTAAAATCGTTGATGGTCGTTGTCATGCGTTAACAGCAAGTTATGTCCGTGGAGCGACACAATATGGATGATTCCGTTCGATTTGTCAATATTTCGAGGGTTTCAGCATGGACGGTAAGGAAAGTACGATGCCGTATGGAGTTTATACGATTGACGATTTAAAAGAGTATGGGAGAGATCGGAATTGGTGCCCCTATTTCTTATCGAGGTTCGGCTGTATGTTTTTTTAAGTAATATGTTTGATAAATTTGCGTTATAAATTGAGTTTTAGATTCACATTATGCGAACATCGTCGTTTACAGTTATCATTATTTATTGATCCGAAAATAGCTGATGTCGTCTCCGAAAGAATTCAGCGAGGGAATCGGTGGTGATTTTCGACGAAGCCCACAATATCGATAACGTGTGTATTGATTCGATGAGTGTTAAAATTAATAGGAGAATTATCGAGAAATCTAGTGCGAATATTCAAGTTTTGGAAAGAACGATCGAGAGTAAGTAATTGCGGAAAATATTATTTCGATATCGTTGAATTATTTTATTTATGCAAGTATGAGGAAGACGAACGAGGAGAAATTACGTCACGAGTATCATAGACTCGTCGAAGGTTTAAAAGATGCTAGTATAGCGAGAGATAGCGATGTTATTTTAGCCAATCCAGTTTTACCCCGATGATGTTTTAAAAGGTTGATAAATACGAAGACAATGATGCAGAGAGAAATTAAAATAAATTGTTTTTTTACAGAGGTCGTTCGGGTAATATAAGAAATCACGGAGCATTTTGTCAGCTTTCTAAAACGTTTCTCGAATATTTAAAAACAAGATTAAGGGTACAACACGTCGTACAAGAATCACCAGCCGGTTTCCTCAAAGATGTCCAATCGAAAGTGTGCATCGAGCGAAAACCGTTGAAATTTTTGTGCAGAACGGTTAGCATCTCTATTGCGGACTTTGGAAATTGCTGATATGACTGATTTTGGACCTTTAATCTTGATTACGCATCTAGCAACTTTAGTCTCGACTTACACAAAAGGATTTACTATAATCGTTGAGCCATTCGATGATAAAACACCGACAGTTTCGAATCCGATTTTGCATTTTAGGTAACGCAGTTCATATTGCTTTAAAAATCCAATTCGATAATTTAATTTTTAGTTGCTTGGACTCATCGATCGCAATCAAACCAGTTTTCGATAGATTCCAATCCGTCATTATCACTTCCGGAACGTTATCTCCTATAGATATGTATCCGAAGATCTTAAATTTTCATCCGGTGATTATGTCATCGTTCACTATGACATTAGCGAGGCCTTGTTTACTGCCAATGGTATGGTAATAATTTTTTTCATGCAGGAAAGATATTTTGTACAAAAATTTTAGATTGTCTCGAAAGGTAACGATCAAGTCGCTATATCTTCGAAATTTGAAACGAGAGAGGATATCGCTGTCATTAGAAATTATGGTCAACTTCTAGTTGAGGTAATCGAATAAATTGATTCAAATTTCAGTCGATTAAATTAAATTTTTATTTAGATAGCGGCAAATGTACCAGATGGGGTCGTTTGCTTTTTCACTTCGTATCTCTATCTCGAATCTGTCGTGGCTAGCTGGTGCGATCAAGGTGTTATCGATAGCTTGCAAAGATACAAATTATTATTTATCGAGACTCAAGATTCAGCGGAAACTAGCTTTGCATTGATGTATTATATTAAGGTAAGTTAAACACACACATTGGGAGCCATTTATTTTTAATATCATTTACCTGAATTTTAGGCTTGCGAATCAGGTCGAGGGGCCGTTCTACTTTCTGTAGCTCGAGGAAAAGTCTCCGAAGGAGTCGATTTCGATCATCATTTAGGTAGAGCCGTATTAATGTTTGGTATACCCTACGTTTACACGCAATCGAGAATTTTAAAAGCTCGTTTGGATTATTTAAGGGATCAATTTCAGGTAAAAATCAACTACGACAGCTTTGCAAAACATTTTAGAACAAACATATTGATGTAGATTCGAGAAAATGATTTTCTAACTTTTGATGCGATGAGACACGCTGCGCAATGTGTAGGTCGTGCGATTCGCGGTAAGACCGATTATGGTATAATGATATTCGCGGATAAACGATTCTCTAGATCGGATAAGAGGTCTAAATTACCTAAATGGATACAGGAACACTTGAAGGACTCTCTATGTAATTTATCGACTGAAGAGGCGATTCAAGTATTTATAACTCGATTAAATTAATTTCTTTTTAAAAATTAATTCATTCTAGATCGCTAAGCGGTGGCTACGACAGATGGCGCAGCCTTTTACGAGAGAAGATCAACTCGGTGTGTCTTTATTAACGCTGGAACAATTGGAGACTGAAGAGGCTAATAAAATTGAAAAACAAGCTCAACAGAATTGATGAAATATTTTCTACTGTTTTAATTTAATAAATTTGGTACTTTTAGTATTTAGGAATTGTTTTATTTCATTCTTGTAACACTCCTGTATTTAAATCAATAGCTGATGGTTCTGTTTGGAGGCTAGCGAAGACCATAAAGCGTAGTAAACAAAAACCGCCCCACAGGCCGAATGGTTCTATGTACGATGCTGAGATTGCAATTTGCTCCATCACGTCAAGTTGTAGCAATTGTACTCGATTTACAACTGGGTAATAAAGAACTGCAATTTCCTTTGTGAGTCGTACAGTCAATCGAGAAATTTCCCGCACCCACGGTTAAAGTTATTCCTGGATAAAAGAATATACTTCATAAGTGGAACCTGATAAAATATTTCTACCGCCATTGCACATCAAATTAAGATAGAAGATGAGGATGAGGATGGTTGCGGATCCTAAAGCTTCAACATGATATATAGGGTATCTCAGCAAGACCACAAGAAGTTGCGGAGTGCATTTTTTTCAAAAAACCCTAATTATCTCCAAACTATTAATTTCAGGTATAGCACATGTGGGATGTAAAAGATGTAAAATGGGATGCTGAATATGACTAAGTAATAAAATATGGGGGTGCCATTTGAAAAAATTAAGTTATGGTTCTTCAAAATTTCGAAAAGTTAACATGCCACAGTAAAGTCACCGCACAATGTAGGGAGTCGTTCTCATCGCTAGAATAAACTCCAACATGTTGTCTAAGCATATTATAAATTCTAAGTTGATTTCCAGAAAATCGAGTGTTCCCTGATTTTTTGAATAAATGTCCGCTATAGCAAATTTTTTTAAAAAAAATTGAATAACTACAAAACGCACGAATCAAATTGAAAAAGGTAAATGTATTTATAAAGCCTAAAGGTAGGTGAATCCAATTATCTAAAAGTATACAGGGTGTTCCATTAAAAATAACAAAGTAAATGGCGACTTCCGGTATAACCGGAAGCGCTAGACATCTAAAAATATTTTAATTGTTCAAATATATATTTTGGCTAGAACTCATCGTATTTAGCATGATCAATTACATATATATCCAAAATTTGAACGAAATCGATTTGCGATTTTGAAAAAAATCTCGGCCTCTTCGAGTTCCTGAAATTTTGAATATACATGTAATTGATCATGCTGAATACGACGACAGTGTCAGATTTGGGCTAAAGGGCTTTTGTTTGGTCAAAAAAATATAATAGCATCAAGGTCGAACGCTCCAACACTCACATAAGTATATACAGGGTGAGTCACGACTACTCCATCGGTCTCTTGTGCCTAAACGCTAAAAGATATGAGTGTCAAATATGTAGGACGATAGGGGCACATTTGAAAATCCTTTGCAAGTATACAGGACGATTCGAGAAAATACAGCATATCAAAGTTAGGTTATTTTTAATGGAACACCCTATATTGTGTACCATTTTTGGATTCTACGTCATAAATTAGGATAACTTTGTTAACAATTCCCTATACCCATCTGCTGCCAATTTCGAGAAAATTTGATTTTTATGAAAATGTCGGCTTTCGCGAAAAAATTAAAAACAGAAAAACTGTATGACTTGGACGATTTACATTTGTAACAAGTTATTTTGACAAAGCGTGCTTACAATAGACCGGTAGAGTATTTTGATATTGGCTACATGACAGTAAGAAAACCAATTCATACTTTATATTTTTTCAACCACCAATAACTCTTTTAAGTTAAATGGAACACCCTGTATTTATCCACCCTATGTGAAAGCACATTAAACCCTCTACCAAAAACTATAAGGATGTCTTTATCTAAATTTAACGATTAAAATGTTATTAACGAAATTCTCTAAAAACCTCATAAAACCGATGCTTTTTTCATTTAAATAGGAGGAATAAACAAACAATACTCCACCTACCATTCTCAAAGATATGAAACTAAAATAAAAATAATGTTATTTCAAAGACTGTGGTCTCGCAAAATACAAATAAAAATCTGTCTATTAGCCCCTGAAACATGTGTCCTGAATGAATTGATTAAGCGTTGGGGTGTTGGAGTTACTTTCAGCCCAAGTCTGACACTGTCATCGTATTCAGCATGATCAATTACATGTATATTCAAAATTTCAGGAAATCGAAGAGGCCGAGATTTTCTTCAAAATCGCAAGGGGTAGTATGAAAAAATGCGAATTTTTGACAATTTTCGGAAGGCGTTCGATTTCGTTCAAATTTTGGATATATAGACACATCGAAAAAAATCATAATTAGAGTAGGCTATGTGAATGAATTGTTACTTTAGTCACTTTCACATAATGACATTTATTCCTTGACATTTAGTTTGAGGTTATAAAGGTTATAAACTAAAGTTACAATAAAATGTCAAATAATAAATGTCATTATGTGATAGTGGCTAAAGCAACCCTAATTATGTTTTTTTTTCGATGGCACGTTATGTATATGTAATTGATCGATTGTGCTTTCACATTATTGGTGGTTGAAAAAATATAAAGTATCAATTGTTTTGCTTACTGTCATGTAGCCAATATCAAAATACTCTACCGGTTTCTTGAAAGCCCGCTTTGTCCAAATAACTTCTTGCAAATGTAAATTGTCCAAGTCAGACAGATTTCCTGTTCTTAATTTTTTCGTGAAAGCTGACATTTTCATAAAAATCAAATTTTCTCGAAATTGGCAGCAGATAGGTATAGGGAACTATTAAAAAAAAATTAACCTAATTTATGACGTAGAATCCAAAAATGGTATAAAATATAGGGTATTCCATTAAAAATAACCTAACTTTGATATGCTATACTTTTTCGAATCACCCTGTATACATGCAAATAATTTTAAAATGTGCTCCTTATCGTCCTGCATATATTTGACTAAAATTTGAAACTCGTGTCTTTTAGCGTTTAGACACAAGAGACCGAGGTAATAATCGTGACTCACCCTGTATATTCTGAAAGCTGAGAAAATAAAACTTATGGATTAAGAGGTAAGTAAGCTCTTGCCTATAATTTACGATGATATTAACAAATTTGGACTTTGCATCATATGTCCTACCTGGGTGTGGTCCTGAACCACAGAATGACCTATGGCTCCCACATCAAGTACCTAGAAAAGAAGACCCAAGTGACCCAGACAGCACTTACCAAAATTATGCCGAACATCGGAGGACCAGGGGGAGAGAGATGCTCTATGGAGTTGTGCAATCTCAGATACTATATGCCGTGCCCGCATGGGGAAAAGCCCTAGACGCTAATAAGAGTGACCAGCGCTTACAGGACTGTGGCAGCCAGGACGGTGCAGGTGTTGGCGGGGGTTCCTCCCATGCACCTGCTGGCACAGGAGCAGTGTAGGCTCTTTCTAGCAAAGGGGGAGGAGATAGCCCTGCGAAAGACCAAGGAAAGGGAGTACACGTTGAAAAGGTGGCAAAAGATCAGTAAGGCCAGTTGTGAGACGTCGTCAGCCTGGACCAAGACTTTGATTCCTTACCTAGGACCATGGGTGAAGAGCAGTTTCAGAAAAGCGAACTACCATCTTACGTAATTCCTGTCAGGGCATGGGCATTTCGGATCGTACCGCAAGAGATTTGGACTGTCTGAGGTGGACACTTGCCGCTACTGCGGCCATTTTGATTCACCCGAACACGCGGTACTGGCATGTCCTAAATGGTCAAAAGAAAGACGAGAGTTGGCTGGAGAAACGGGCCAAAACATAGACAAAAACAGTGTGATAAACATTATGTTGGAAAGTCCAAGAAATTGGGATGCTGTCAGCAACTACGTAGCCTGTGTTCAAGCAAGGGAACTGGAAGAGAGGAAAGAAATAAAGAGCTTCTGATAAATACCGCTGGCATTCCGATGTTATGTCGTATGGATGGTTCCGGAATGCCAGAGAAGGTCGAGGAGGGGTTTTAGTCGGAGCAGCGCCCGACACTCCTGGGACACACTGAACCCGTGCCCCGGGCCCAAGCGGTTTCCCCTTAAAAAAAAAAAAAAAAAAAAAAGACATATGTCCTATTCCCTATTATATAGGTACCAAGTTGATCAAATTTCCTGAAAAATAATTTGAGCATGTTAATAAATAAATAAAACACTATTTGAAAACAATAACTGTCATATATTTATATAATTTTCTTTTTTTTTTGTTAGATTAATACAATATTTACAATTGATAAAATGTAAAAATAAGGACATGTTAATAAACTTAAAAGGCTATTTGTAAATGATTAATCCCAGTATTTATAATAATATTGGCCCCTCGTCAACAATAAAATACAATTTGATCTATAAGTACAAAAATACCTATATATATTTACATTTACATAATTTTATCTCCTAAATATATTTATTTATATTTAAGGGATAATAATTGACACTGACGATTTGCCTCGGTTTATCTATTTCTTCAGCACCTTTTCAATTCTAGATTCTTAATAAAATATTTAAATACTCAAGACAATATTATAATAAAAAACAGATAAAGAAAATGACTAAAAAAATTATGTATGTAGATTTCTAAGTTTAAGTAAAAAAAAAAATGGCCTTAATTCTCACTCTGTCGGTAAAAACGAAATCTGTATATAGAAATGGAATGTCAAACGTCAAATAAAATCGGTAAAAACGATCATTTTTCTATTTTATTATTATCGGAAACTGTAATGTTGGTAACGGTATTATCCGAGGGATTGAACACCCACTGTTTGAAGCTGCTACTTTCCGAATTCCCGTTCGCCGATACCTGAATGATATTTCCGCTTTCGGGCGACGATTCGTTCTTCCTAGGCGGCACCGGCGGTCGATTACCGTACGTCGGTAGACCCGAGGGTATCTTCGAATTGCGTATCGAGGTGACGGTCACGTTCCCAGACGTCGCCGTATTCTTATTCGGTTGGAATTTGGGCGTCGACGAGTGCAAACCGCTCGTCATTATCTCGATCAGATCCTTATCGACTTCGAATCTAAATTCCGCGAATCGCGTCTTTCGGGCGACGTCGGCGGCGTCTTATTCGTGGCGATGGGTATCCGCGATTTAGCCGGCGGTAGTTCCGGTTTCGGTTTCGGCGGGCTCTTTTCGAAATTCGATCGTAACAATTCGATTTGCGATTGACGTTTCTCGGGGATCTTCGACGGTTCGTAACTGGAGGTGGTGAAACGCATTTCCGGCAGTTTTTTCAGCTGCTCTTCAGCGATCTCTTGAATTTTCGACAGCTCTTTTTCAGCGTCTATCTTCTCGGGGATGCTCAGCTGGCGTTGCAGTTTAAATTCCGTTTTTCGCGGTTCTTCAACAGGATTGGTTCTGATCTCGGCTGGCTGGCTCGGATTTAATTTCGAAATTTTTGACGTAATTCTCGAATTCGCTGTCTAGATTTTTAATCGAGGGTAAGATTTCGATTTCGACACGTTCTTATTCGGAATCGGAGTTAAAACTTGTATTTCCGTTATGTAAGTTAGACTCGATTGTTGCTGCTCTTTATTTCTGAGGTTTCCGTTGCTTAGATTCTTGATTTGTACATCTTCGGTGTTGATATTTAACGATATTAGTGGTTTAATTTGGGTATCTTCAACTTCCGTTTTAGCGGGAATTTCAAACGTTAACGAAGTGGGACCTTCGATTGTAACCTCGTTATTTAAATCGTGAATCGCTTCCGCTATCGTGACGTTTTTAATTAAATCTGGCGTCGACACAAGGACCTTTTCCATAAGATCTATCTTCGTTTTTTAACGTTTCATCTAGAGCTGTCTTGTATAGATCACTGGTCGCCATCTTTCGTTAAATTCAAAGATCTGTTATAGATTTCCATAATTACCAACGGGTTTCCGTTCGACAAACCGATCTGTCACCGAGATATTACTGATGTTATCTTTTAGGTTAGGGTTTGGGTCTAATTTCGGTGAATTTCGGCCGTTCTAAGCTCCCTAAAGAGTGTCTCGAAACTTTAATATCGTCGGGGATATTAGGGTGTCCTCTCTTCCTCGATTTTTTACGAGGTAAAAAATCCGACCTTGAATACTCCCTTTCTGACGTCAACATCGCCAGAGAAGCGTTAACAGGATTCGGAGCTGCAACTCGCTTCGACGCTGGTTTCTCGTCTAGTACCGGTTTCTGCAAGCTATCGACGGCGTTTAAAACATCGTGAACGAACGAGGAATCGTCGTTATTCTCTCACGTTTCTAAAAATCGTAATCATCTCATCATCAGGTTTAGATATATTCTCTATTAGATTATAACCGGAGTAATCGTCGGATTTTTTGAGGCTATCTATAGTTTCGTGTAGCGAATTCTTCGCCTTTTTCGAACTCCTCGAAATTATCCTTCAATTCCTTCTCCTGTTCCTCGACCTTCGGAAGTTTCCTGCTTGATCTCGTTGATTTTGTTAACTAAAAGCGTCGAATTCAGGCGATTTAGTTCCGAATTCGTAATTTTTCTCCGACGAACTGTCAAGATAATCATCTTTAGCGCGAACGTCACAAATGTCAGAACTGTCACTTTTATTTAAATTCAAAATGGCGTCCTCTAAATTCCCCCATTCCGTCGATTTCTTCAACCGGCTCCTCTGAAACGTGTTCAGACCGTCAGAATCAACCAGCCGAGGCTCCTTGACGATGAGGCTTTCGTTAGACGAGGTTTTCGAATCGAAATTCTCCATCTTCCGTTTCTTCGAGATGACCGGCATCCCCGTATCGGTTATGTCTAAATCCGCCCTCTCTAAGGTGCCCGTACTCGTCTTCAGTTCTTTTTGGATCTTGGTAAGATCGCCGGTGCTGGCCGTCTCGATTCTGCTTGTCTTCGGTTTCTTCGGTTTGGTGGATGGTTATGTCGCTCGAATTTAATTCTATTGTGTTAACTGAGGATTGGTTGTCAGTTTCGACGTCAGAATCCGAAATGTAATCTTTCAATCAGTTTGATCTCGGGTTGGCGGATTATCCACGACTTCCTGATCGGGTTTCGACCCGGAATCAACTGAA